>QLNU02003225.1:6643231-6679224 GCA_006491805.2 Dysdera silvatica | reverse complement strand
CGGGAAGGCTGTTGATTACGTTGATGACCATGCACCCATTGTTCCGACAGAAGAATCAGTGGAGACAGAAGACATCACTATTGCAAAAGATGAAGGCACCGACAATAAAGCTGTGTAGAAATCTGGCCTTGAAAACCCTGAACAAAATTTTGTTTCTTCACCAAGTGACGCCACAACTGAATGCGAAGAGTTCAACCTGGACCATCCATTCTCGTACGACCTGATGCACTTTGCGAAGCGACTGATATCAGTACATGCAAAACGCAAGTTAATTCAGCTTGGTGCTTTTCAGCCAAGTGCCGCTGACGTGCCAGAAGGTCGATTTACCGCGAACACCGTTCAGAACTCTGTTCGCCGCATCAAGGTAAAGTGGTATTAGCAAACAGTTACAGAGAATAAGCCTGCGACTGCTACAACTACCACGATGGTTAAGCAAAGTGAAGCAAACGCGATGAAAGTGAAGCGTACATGGATCTCCTACTCACCAGGCTTGGACGCAGTCCTCTGCCTCCCTTGCGTACTCTTCAGGAAGATGGGGTCAGAGCCAGCATTCTCTCAAAAGGGATACCGGGATTGGAAGCATGCAACAGGAGCTACTGGCAGCCTGCATGTGCACGAGTCTTCAATGATTCATAACAACGCCGCAATCGACATGACGAATTTTATGTGAGATCCGGTGTCGCATCTCATGTCTTCAATCGTAAAAAACGAGGAGATCAGAATGAAGGAGAATGTCAGGAACTATCGTGAAATGCTGAACGGCCTAATTGATATCATTGCTCTTCTGACAAAGCAGGGTTTGGCATTTCGTAGACATTCTGAGATCTTAGCTGATGAAGGTTCTTCCAGGAACTTTCTAGAAGTAGCTCGCCTACTTGCAAAGTACGACTACGTTCTCAATACCTATCTTCAGAAGGTTAAGCAGTATGCTTCTCGCCGGAAAGATAAGGCTGGTTTAGGAGGCATCGTATCGTTTCTCAGCCACCAGTCACAGAACAAGCTAATCGACTGAATTGCTAGAAAAAATTTCAAAGTTAATTCTTGATCGAGTCAAGGCTGCAGGTGTGTTTTCATTTGCCATGGACTGCACTACTGACATCACAACTCAAGATCACGCTTCAATAACAATCCGGTAATTCCATTCATTTTCAACATTAGTCACTAATGTAGTTAAAATGTTTCAATGGTGATTCATGATGGCTTTAGAACAATTTCCTAAAATACTACATTATTATGTGAATTTCTATATATTTATTACTATTTACTACTTTTCATTTTTACAGGTTCCTTAATGACGATTTGATAATTGCGGAACGACTGCTACGTCTGAAGCATGTAAAGGATGGGACGGCTGAAGAACGCTTCAACATCATAAAGAAATCACCGGAAGATGTAGGACTTAGCTTGAAGAACGCTGTCGGGCAGTCCTATGATGGAGCAAACATTATGAGAGGGGCATACCATGGTGTTCAAGCAAAGGTCACTGCCGAAAATCCAGCATGCATTTATATCTGGACTTTTGACCACTTGTCAATTTAGTCATCATGCAAGCTTGCTATGCTTCTGTTCCAGCCAAGAAATTATTTGGCAACCTTGAATCTCTATACATCTGTATGGCACATTCCCACAACCGCAATGGTATTCATATGAACAAGGAAACTTCCTTTGGTTTTGTGCGGCTCAGGCGAACGCTGACAGAACTCGACAACTCACTGGTGGTCTCATTAACGTGCTTTGAATAACGTGTACTTCGCAAAAGTTGGTAAAATGCTTCTATGCATCCTGGAAGCTCTGGACGAGATTCAGAAGGTTGCTAGTTCTGCCAAGACAGCATCTGAAGCAAATGAACTGGCTGTTGCCATCTCGAGCTTTGAAACTGTACTCACTGCTTACGTTTTCTGGCAAATATTTTCCATAATTGACTCCACTTCGAAGTGCCTTCAGTCAGAGAATGTAGACTTACTACAAGCATTAAATCTAGTGAAAACGACGGAAGAGGCCCTTCTACAGCTTCACAACGAATTCGATAACATCTACGATTTAGCTGTCAAATATGCTGAAGGCCTCGATCTCTCAGAGATGTTAATGCCCAGCAGCAGAGTGCGCCGCCGAAAACTGATGCCAGGCGAAACTGCCAAGGATGAGACTCCCGAAGGAAACAAGCAGAGGTACAGAATAAAAACGTTTCATTTCTTAATTGATACAGCATGCTCAGCTATTCGTGATAGGTAAGCATAAGCAAGCATTATGAGCACAACATAGTGCGCCAAAGCACAGATAACTTAGAAACTATACTAGCATACATTCTAATAATTTTTTTTTTATAGGTTTTCTTCTCACAGAAAGGAGCTGGAAGAGCTTTCCTGGTTTTATCCTTCAAAGTTTCGTGATATCGATGATTTGCCAAATAATGCTTTTCAGAGCATTTCGCAGCGATACAGTTTTGAGAATGACTCTTTGTGCAGTGAGTACAAATTGTTTGTGAGAAACTATCCAAAAGTCAGACATAGCCTTACTCTGACATTGACCTGTGGTGATCATAATAGTGATGAAACTGTAGAGGCTGCTGAAGGAGAGTTAGGAAGCAACATAGAGACACGCTCTTGTAGCCACCTGCTTCGCGAATCATTTATTTCTGTCTTGAAACTTTTGGAATCGTCAATTCTTACAAGTGCATTTCTAGCGTTGTACAAGACGCGTTACGAAGCTGTGATCGTTAGATTGGCTGACAGTCCTCGGTCGAGGAAGATGGTACTGTACTAGTGTACTTTGTATTGTAGTAAATCTACGGAAAATAAAATAGATTAACTTTTGTTGTAGTAAATCAGTTTCATGGTTAAATAACGTGAAATTGACGAGCTGCATAAAAAAGTCGGCAAAATTCGAATAGTTGCCCCAGCTGGTAATGGTGCGCCACTCTCCGCCACTGTAACAATCATTGACTTTTGAAGGGACCGCAAAAATCCGTTTTGAGTAAGTTTCCGCCTTGTGGAGGTACCGTTTTAGACAGGTTTCACTATATATATAAATAATTCGATGGGGCAACTGGGGCCACGTCCTTGCTGGCCCTGGCTTCACTACAGGCCTGATGCTCATATATCTGTCAAAGCTAATTTTTTGTATATACAATCACAATAAACTTGGAAATTTTAAAAAAGCTTAAAGAAAATGGAAAAGTTGTTCGATGATGTGGTTATGCTTTTTTTTTTTTCAAAGTTAGAATTGGCAGCACGGAAACTAAAGCGAGTTTTTAAAAGTCCAGCAGCTGTGCTGTCAGTTTAGTTGAATAGTTGTCATCGGAGTGTGAAGTTGCTCGTTCGTGCTTCCAGTTTTCTAGAATCATGTGTGGTAAGATTCTTCTTATTGACTCTGTAGTCATCATGCATTTATTATATATGTTTTATACCTACTGTCAATTCAACGAAAATGACAGCCATTTTATTTTTGAATTGTTCCACGTGAATAGTGAAAATTTTCGACAATTAATGTTTAACCAGATGCTCGATTGACAACTTGGGTTTTCGCATGTTTTATTTTCAGTTATATGTTATATACAGGAATTTCTCCCAGTAACGTCGTTCTAATTTGACCATTTCCGTTTAACGATATTATTTTGCATTCCCGGCAAATGCATCCATGGGGTTAAATGCATTCTCATTAACGCCTTTTTTATTTAAAGGCGTTTTCTCTTCGTCCCCTGAAAGTCTTTAATGAGGGAAAGTATTGTATAAGGTTACCACCAGTGGCGTAGCTAGATATTTTGCCGCCCCCGAATGGGATAAAACATAAAAATTTTGTGTTCTAAAGACTAATTGCCGCCCCTCGAATTGTGGCACGCGGGGCGACCGCCCCCTTTCCCCACCTTAGCCACGCTACTGGTTACTACATGTCTGTATTCATACAAGTTGTCCGTAAAAACAGAAAGTGTCCTTATTTTTGAAAAAAAAGTTATTAAAACATGCAAAAATTTTGTACTATTTAGCCAGCCTTTAGCAACTATTTTTGAAGTTTTAACTGATAACTTAAGAGATCATTTTTGGTTTTGTCTTTCTTTGATGTCAGTTCTTCAAAGTAAGATATAGTTAATTGAAAAAAAACCCAAAAAACTGTATCATTGATAAGAAAACTCTTAAGACATTAGAGACACTCCAACATTGATTAAAAAATAAACGTCGTCCATTTAAGGTTAAAGAATTACTGGGCCATCTACAGGAAGCTGAACATTAATATTTTATTCATGATGAATGCAAAGTTTATGTTGAGTGTACTGTTTGGTAAAATAGATTCAACAAGATCATAGGATTTAATTTGGGTTCAAAAAATTTTACAGCATGCAAGGCTGTAGCCAAGTTCTATTAAAACTGTAGTTTCCTAGGGGGGGGGGGACTGGTCCCTGAGATCCCCCCCCCCTCTGAATATGGGCATGGGATTCAACCTCTACCTGAATTTCGTGTATTTAGATGGATGTATTTTAACTTTTTGTTCCAGCTTAGTCAAAAATAGAAGACACTGTAAAATACTTTACTTCATAGTATGCTTTATTTAAAAAAACTTTTGCAAACATGGAAAGCTATGTATCGGGTGTAGTGGGGCTAGAACACCATTCAGCACTTCTATTTTTTCCCATTCTGTTCATCAGCCCTCCCAAACAATACCATTAAGGACAGAGCATTCTCTCACAGTTTAATTTACGACTATGTCTCTGCTGTGTATGAAAGATCACTGATATTCATTTTCATTGCACTACTCAAGACTTCACAAGGAGGGATTTTGAGGTTAAACTCATATTTGAACAACATTAGCTGTAAAATAAAATTCCTTACAAGAAAAAAATCCGTTAAAAAAAATTGTTTTTCTTAACAAATGACATCACTTTGAAATTCTGGGCATGAGCTATTAACTTGTTACGAACCATGAGTTATGAAACCTATTCGGGTCCCCCCCCCAGGTTGAGAACCACTGATCTATGGGCTTAAGACAGATGAAAGCTCAATTACTATCAGATACTTTCACACCGGATAACACAGTACATTTTATTTTACTGTTGTATTCATGCAACTTATTTTTTGCTGGCTGATGAGTCTAGAGTAGCTCGGCTGATGAGTCTAGAGTAGCTCGGCTGATGACAAATATAGTAGTCCATAATAACTGTCATTTCGGCACTTCTATAAAGTGGGTAGATTTGTTCGGTAATGCCAGCATTCTTTGCTGCATTGAACTTTTAAAATTATCTGGACTTTTTTTGCCATTGCTTTTCATCAATGTTATATTCAGTTATATATTAATATTTGTTCTTCACATATTGTGTAATAATTGAAAACAGGATTTCCACCAATCTGGAAAACCTGCAATTGTCGAGCAATTCTAAATAATCTCCAAAAGTTAGAGAAAAAGTAAGATTTTTTGGTCAAACCTGGAAAAGTTAAGTGAAAACCTTAACTTCTGTAATACTTAAATTTCCCACAAATGTTAAGGTTTTCCTCTGTAATTTAAGTTTGCTTGAAAACTTTGTAATTGGTTAGAGAATTTTGCTGGGAAAGTTTGGGAGTATTTTTTTCACTGCGAGTAAGATGTATGCTGGCAAATCACTTGCTGTGTTTCTGTTTGAGTTTAAGTATTTTTTTGTTAAGTTATCTGTACCCAGAAATTTATAGTTGTTTAATTAATTCAAATTTGCTTCTAGTTCCTTAAAAACTTTCATTGTCAGTTTTACTGTAAAAGTTCCATAGTTCTTGAAAACTAGTCTTAAAAATTTTTTAAAGGAAATATTTTTGATTTTAAGTTTGTTTAAAATCTAGGTATTTTTGCTTATCTCAATTATTTGGAGCCTCGGACTCGAAAGGAAATTTTGCAATGCCTCATTAAAGGATTACAGCGTTTAGAATATCGTGGATATGATTCTGCGGGTAAGTTTTAATTCTGTTTGCCTTGCATTGAATTATATAATTAATATAAGCAGTGGTGTAGTGTGGGTTTCCAGAGCCCGGGAAAAGTATTGCGCCTGTTAAAATCCATTAGCACTTCCTTTAGTTTGATATTGAAATTTTGCACCCCGGGGCTTTTGCCTCGATGGCACCCCCATGCTACGCCACTGAATATAGGCATAAAACTGTTCGGACACTCACACATTCAACGTTCTTTAGTTTATCACTGATTCTAAAAGTTGTAAATTGAAGCTTTTGTGTTCTTTTGTAGTCATGTAAAAATGTAATTTCGACAAATATAAGCTTGCTTTGATAAAGATCCCTAAGATGCGTAGTTACTACGTCACATTACAAAAACTATCCCAGAAACTAGCATCAACAATTTTTATAGTTTATATCCACATGTAGTCTATATCCGTAGTTGGGATTCCTGTATTGCCATAAATAGCATGCTTATAAACTAGTTTGCAAACTCGGTGCATACAATCTATGTGTAGACATAGAACGTAACAATTCAAAAGTTGACAAGAACCTCAAGTAGATTTAGGAAAGATCTCATACAATTTGGAATTAAAGAAACATGTATTGGGATAATGGAAAGGGCTTGATCTCCCTCTTTTCTATACCAATGCCTACATGTATTATCTAAACAAGATTTTTGTCCTATTCAAAATTTTTTATATATCAAATTACATAAAATATTTGTCTAAAGTAGAAAGTTCTAATGAAACCCTTTGTGTATATATGTGTGTGTATATATAGTAAAACTTCTCTCAACAATGACTTATATTCAGTGACCATCTCCTTTAATGACCATGTTTTCTAGAAACTGATTTCGAGGCCCATTACTACATTTACCTCTATTCAGAGACCTATTCTCTGAGCAACCACTTTTTCGTGAAACTGACAATGGTCAGGTTTTACTGTATATATAATTGAGGGCCTGTATTGATGTTTTTAGTCTTGGAGATATGCTATCAAAGAAGTTTGGAGAATGTGGACTTGGAGACAGTGGAAGTCGGGGTCTTTTGGAAAGCTGTACATCCTAGCACGGCAAGATCTGAGTTACCATTGTGTTGTAAAACACTAGTATTAAGTTTTAAAATAGATTTTGAATAAGTTTTCTTTTTTCCTTAATAAAACAGTATTGGAGTTCACATTAAATTTTTAGTCTCATCTCAAATCACTCGGCTTTGGAGGAGGTACAAAACAACATTCTCATATTCCCTTTCATCTCAAGAATTTTGAAATAATGAAACATAATCTTTAATTTGTTGTATGTTTTTTTAAGGTGTTGCCATTGACATCGAGAATGATGGAAGCAATATTGGCATCATTCGTCGAAGTGGCAAAGTTCGGATGCTAGAAAATGAAATCTGGAGTAAGTGTTTTTTCCTTTCTTTTAATATGTAATTTTTTGTCATTAATTTTATTGTAATTTACTTATGCAAAAAGAAAAAAAAGTTCATAAAATATACATAATTATTTAGTATAATCAGTAATGTAGCAATTCAAAACCCATGGCTGGGGAGGGGTCTCGAGTGGCTTTAAAGATGGTTACGTGATGTAGCCGTAGAGAAAATTATGCATTTGGATATTTAATGATCTTGGGCCCCCTGATCTTCCCCTTTCCTACATCACTGAGCATAACTCTATGGAGATAGTGATATTGCACTTGTTTATTAGGCTATTAATTCAGGTTTGATTCCAAATAATAGCCTATTGTAGCTTGCATGCTGTTTGGCACAGTGACCCTTGCTGTCCTGGCCCCTTAAAACCAACGAACCAACTTCCTGCTGTATTCCAACATTTGTTTCCTCGGGTAATAACAATTCATATTTTTATGAAAACTATAGATCCCAACATAGCATGACTTCACTTTCTGAATGCCAATAAAGAAGCAATATTGGATATCACCAGTAATTGGACAGTAACTTTTAAAAAGTAATTGTGTTCTGGTTTCAGCTCAGTTAGTGTGTGGATGTCTTTTTGGTCTGGGTCTTGCGGGTCTTTATTCCTGCTCGTATGACTGTGTCGCCTTTGTAGGGGCTAGACTTCATTGGAGTATATGCGATATTGGCCAGGCCGCTAAATTAATGTTTGTGCCCGCTATTCTGTGACTTGACTCCTCTTTTCTTCGTGGACTGATCTTGGACTCTGGGGTTGTGCAGACATTCTTTGTTTTACTCCAGGCTATCTGATCAGTCTGTGTGTGGCATTGATAGTCTTGGAAAAGTGATCGTTATGCTCGTGAGTGTATGGAATACCGGCTTGGATAGGGTGAATGGCATTCTGGTTTTGGGGCCAGCTTGTGCCCATTCTCTGTCATTCGATGCAAACCGCACCCATCTAATGATGTCCAGTGTGCTCCTGTAGGAGTATCGGCTGGCCCAGGGTGTTCTTTCACGCTATCCATCTATTTTATCTACTCTCTGGGGTGGATTGGTCCCTTGTAGACGTTAAATGATGACACCAGTACTTGCAGTGAATCTCTGTACGTTAGTATGGATCGACAATCTCCTTTTTGGCCATTAAGTTCTTTTGATGTTTATACCTGTCTGAAATTAGTGTTGTCTTTTAGGTGGCCACCCTTCCCATTAATTTAATGCTCAATCATCATCATCGTTACAGTTACTGTATTTCAAAAGTAACTGTTAGTTACGTACATTTTAAAGTGACTATGTACAGTTGCTTCTATAGTAACTATAACAGTTATTTCTATGGTAACTAACTTATCGGCAGTTCAAATGTAAACAATGGAATTTTGCAATAGTCATTTTTCTCTTTTTTAAGGGAGGATAACGATTGATGAAACCTATACATATAAGTAAAACACTGCAATTTCTCAGCAAATTTTTTTATTGAGCTTCAAAAGTAGCTGCATCTGAAGGTTTTGATCCAAAAGTCTTCCATGTGAAAAGGACTAATCCACCTCACTAAGTACTCTCTGAATGGAGGCACTTGTTGGTAATCCAGTGTTATGTTTAATAAATAACGTTTTCGGGCTACTAAACTCATGCAATACCAAATGATTAGTGTGTTGTCAGTTGAATGAATTCAGTTATTGTACTGTGAGGGTCTTTTTGACTTCTGGATGAGAAAAAGTAATGTTCCATTGGCACTTGAACAGTGACATTTGAAATGCTGGATTTTGAAGAGAGCAGGTTTGTTAATTGATAGGCAAATTGATAAGGTGTGTACAAACTCTGAGATAAGCATGTTGTGTAGGCTTGAAAGTTTGCTCTAAGTAGGGGGAGAAGGAATGCATGTGTGTGTGTCAAGTAATAGAGATGTAACAGAATTTTCCATTAATCCTTTACCACTAAAAAGTTAGTTATTTTCTTAATCTAATAACGTTACCCAGAAAAAGCAACTGCTATCAAGTAAGGGCATTACAGTAATGCCTTACTCCATTGACTGGATATTAGTATTTGCATGTTTGTGTAGTATGTAAGTTAACTTTAGGGATAGTGTACTGGACTATTTTTTAGTTAATCTAAATCGAATGCTAGCTTTTTCTACTGATGTTTTAGAAGCTGGCCTTTGTGATACAGAATGGCCTTTCTTGTCCTTGTATGCAATTGAGAAAATGTGAGAAGAATTTTCCTTTTTATTCGTCGGAACGCCACGGAAAAGCTATCATACATAAAGTCTAGGTTTGGATGTGGATGGCATGGATTTAAATTATAATCTGCAAATCATAATTTAAATAAATTATTTACATGTCGCACTCAGTCCAAAGTCCAGCTTCAGATGATTTTATAACCTTAGTTTAAAAATGTTTGTATTCTAATTATTATATGAATTGCAATGACGAAATTGTGGAATTTTACCAGGAAATTTGATCATTTTTTATATTTTTCCGGCTACTTGTAGGCAAAGATGACTTAGATTTGGATCATGAATTTTACAGCCATGTTGGTATTGCTCACACGAGATGGGCAACACATGGTGCACCAAGTGCACTCAATAGTCACCCTCAGCGATCCGATCCTACAAATGGTGAGATTGTCATATTTTTATGTTGTCTCGTGTAGTATTGTTAGAGTATCTGTTCTCTGCAATAGCATTGCGCTGACATGGTTTACTACAAAATCTTGGCGAGTTTCCCTTGCATCTGGAGAATTGAATTTGTGGATTTCTACAATAAAACTGCTGCTTGTTCACTTAATGGTTTTACCCAAAAATTGTACTAAATCAAATGATTGTTTTTAAATCACTAATTTAAATAAAAATTTTCTTTTTTCATTTATATTAATTTAAAAGCACTAGTAATTTAATTCACACTTACAGAATTTGAGTAATTTGCAATTACCAGTATTACAATAATTTAATATATCAAAATCTAAATTGAAAACATGTTGCTAAAGCAAAAACTTGTTTTATGCAATAATTAAACATTTTATATTTTTCAAAGGAAAAAACATAAGTGTCTTCTAAATGTTTCAAATGTTTTTTCTTCAAGAAAGAACCAAATATTATTAGTTCGGGTTTGAATTTTGATTTTTGGCTTTAAAATTATCTGACATATGTATTTTTTTTTTTTACATCTTTGAAATTTAACGTCTTCAGTATTTTTTTAACCGTGGTGTTCTGTTCAGGCCTATTTGACCCGAAATCAAATTGAACGCTAAGCCAATTTATTATAAATTGTAATGATGTTTTGCCATATATCTACTTTGTCACTTTATATATGATCTTTATTTTTGTAAAAAAGAAAGATTCTGTTTTCAATTTTTTTGAAAAAATGTTTTTACATATGTAGTGTTCGGGTCAGTATGAACCAAATTTGTTTTGTACATAAAACATTTTGTAAGTATACACATATTACCTTGTTTCAAGGTTCAAGCAGTTGTAGAGTATTTGAATGTATTTTCTGCAAGTTCTAGCTTGTTTTATATCAGGGGTGGGAATGCACAAGATCAATGAGAGCTGCATTCCAATTTATCATACATTATAAAGAGCCACACTATGGTTACGCAGTATTAAATACACAAATTTAATTAATATGGTTACATATTGTACCAAAGTCTTAAGTGCTGTATAAAATATACATGTAAGAAAATATAATTAAGGGAGAATACAAAATTATTTAAAAATTTAATAACTCCTAGAACAGTGTTTTCAAAGTGTGGTCTGCAGGATCATCACCAAATTTCAGAAGACAAAAAATGAACTAGAAATTGTCGCCGTAGCTAGAATTTTAAGTTTGGTTAAGATTTAAGGAATTTCTCATACAGGGTGTTCCGAAAATATCGGATCAAAAGTATATAGCCGTGATGCTTGTGCAGAATGGACCATAATGGCCCTTTACATGGGGGGTCGGAAATGAATATCCACGGAGTTATGCATACTTTTATTTCACAGAGGCGGGATCTATAATGACCAATTGCACTTACAAACCAAGAAGTTGCCTGCCCCGAAATTTTGACTACGGCACAGGGTTGCTATATTACATCCTTAAACAGGTTTCCTATATTACATCCTTAAAGGTTTCCAGGCGTGTTGGCATTTTTTGCGGTTGCTGAGATTGGCGACTTGATTTTATAATTGGCGCAATTTCATAAAGATTTTAGGGCTCCTACGTAGGGCTGGAAACTTCCCTCAGAGGTGCAGTACAAACATAGGATGGCCCCAAGATCCGTGGGAGCCCTCTTGGTTCTAAAGCAAGAAGTTTAGTTTGAAAAATAAATATCTCGAGACTCGCAACACCGATTAAAGAAGTTTACCTAAGGAGTGTCAATTTTGCTACAAAGAAGGGGGAAGGGCCCCCGTGTGACCAAGGGAGCATGGTACTAAAGGAACAAACCCTCCGCCCAGCATGCGTTAACAAGATCCGTATACGGACGCCTTACCAACTGCGCTACTGGGATACCCCCGCCTGAAGTTTAAAATTACTTTGTGCACTTTCATACAAATCGACACCCTCCCAGAGGCGTAGCCAGGCGGAGGTTTTGGGGTTGTAACCCCCATCGCAATGAAATTTTGTATATTTAACATAGGAATATATGAGTTGTAGCTCTGTAACCCCTCCCATTAAGCCTATACTCCCCTTTTGAACTTTCTGCCTATGCCACTGCACCCTCCCCACCTCTGGGATACTTACTGAATCCGTGAATGCCCTCCACCTGCCAATCATAAACTTTTATGCTCCGAAGATTCTTTTCTTTTCGTTCATGTTTTACCATTCAAGAATTCAAAAGTTTGTCCTGCAGGTAAATAATAAATAGCTTGATAATAAAAGTTAGTATCGAAAAATTACCCTCGATCCAGTAACGTACCCAGAAAATTCCTAAAAGGGGTTGGTTCGAATGAGAAGGTTTACCTCTATATCATAGCTTTCGGTAGACATATTCAAGGGTGGACTGGGCCGTTGGCCAACCAGTTCCCGGTCCAGTGCACCCTCATGGGCTATAGGACTCGCGCCCTCCGATAATCCAAGGTATGCGCCCTTATGCTACCAGCAACATTTTCAGATAGCTCATTGAGTATTGCCACCTTTAGTTATATAAAAAATAAATCATTCTTTGTCGACACCATCAAAAAAGGATGCTCACCTTAACAATAACAGTTATAGCGTAAACTGGATTGAAGCTCACTCGGGTATTCTGGGTAATGAAGTCGCTGACCATTTGAATTGAGAAATTGATGTAAATGGCTGCATTAATCTGCATATGAGATACTTAGATTTTTGTATTGACAGTCTCTGGGATAAATCATCATGGGTAATCAAGGCAGTATTAGGCTTTAATGTCTTGTTTTAAGATCAAACTTCAATGCTCGAAAATCTTCGTGAAATATTTAAATCTATAAGAAACCAGTTTTATTTTTTTTTAAACAGGGCACTTGTGGTTAATGGTATTTTGTAAGCTAAGCACATCCTCTATTAATATGAATGTTTTGAATTGCAGAATTTGTCGTTGTCCACAATGGCATCATCACAAATTACAAAGACGTGAAGAAATTCTTGGTGAGTGTTGATCTTTTGTGTATTTTATTTCTACAAACTCACTTTTTCCTAATTGAAATGGTGCCCTGGTTGCACAAGGGCTAAGACTTATATTGAATATCCTGATTTTGATTGCGGACAAGACTTCTTCGTGAACTAACTTTTTTGGTGACTTCGAGCTCATCTTGAGCTGTCTATCCTGTCTGATTACAAGCAGTAACCGCAGCTGCTTAACATGGTTTTTGAATTGTACATTGCTGTGTGTTTATTTGTGAGTTTTATAAATCAGAAAGAAAAATGGAGTTCTCTTGTCACACTGTATATTTATCTCTAGATCCAGAAAGGCTACGAGTTTGAATCGGAAACTGATACAGAGATAATCTCTAAGCTGATTAAACACCTTCATGACAACCATCCAGACCTGTCGTTCCGCCAACTTGTAGAACAAGTTATCCAGCAACTGGTATATATGTTCTTGCATAAATAGCTTAACATCTATAATAGTCTTATTGCTACATTATGTGCTAAAATAACTGTTTTGATTTATTATTGCACTATAATATGTAAACGTCTATTATTGTATTATGTGCTTAAATGACTATTTTATTATTTGCTGTTGTGCTATAATGTGTAAACAACTTCTATTACTGTATTATATGCTTGAATTACTGTTTTATTGCAGGAAGGAGCTTTTGCCCTGGTATTTAAAAGCAAAAAATACCCAAATGAATGTGTTGCTAGCAGGTAAGAAAGTTGTGATATTGATGTACTTTCTAGTGATCGTTACAATCATGAGTTCGTCACAATCATGAGTTCGTCAAGCTGGGCATAGCCTAAACGGACTTCTGGTATTCTACCATACTAATATTTCAAACGTGGTTTAACATTTACTTGTTTTATTTTTACGAATTTGTAGTTCAGGCTTTGATTCTCTTCTCCGGGTGATGGGTTTTAATCTTTTTCAAGGAAATCGGCTCTTAATGCAGTATGCTCTTAGCCATCTCTGTACCATTGGAACACAGATGTCAATTTCTTTGCATTCTTTTCCAGAAAGGATTTCCACACTTTGAGAAACTGCCCTGTGTGAACGGTTCAGATTCTTTGGAAAGCTGTAGGCCCTTGCCAGGGCCTGTCAGAGGGAGAAGGCCTCTGCCCTGGGTCTTGCAGTATTAGGGACCTCAACTTGGTAGCTCAATATGTGTTAGACATGTGTGCATGTCAATTTTGAAGGGCTTCTAAAATATTAGTTGTCCCAAGCCTTGCATTTTCTCTGATAAGCACTGGCCTTGATGCAGATTAACTTTAGCTGTCTTCAGGCCATAAGATAGATACGCTCATTGTGGTCCAGTGTTTGGTTTTATAGAGAGGCTTTAACCTTTAGTTTACGGGGCTGAAAACAAATTTGTCATTCCATACAGGCCAATATCCCCCTTTTCCCCTCCCCTTACAAACCAATCTAAGTGGCACCTGAAAGCGTCACTACATGGGGTCAGGAAGGAGGTGTAGCTGCATTTAAGTACAAATAAACAAGGCCAAATAACTTTAGTGGGCATGTATTGTATGTTAGTGAAAGATAAAAAAACAACTTGCTCATAATATAATAGATAACTTTCATACAAAATAGTGAAGTGATAATAATAGTGAAGTGGGGGCAGGGAAGGTCCTGTTTGTACAGCATGCCTTTATTTTGTCCCCCTTTTCGTTACCACCCGCTATTGTTCCATTTGTACTAAGCTAGCCATTGACTTGAGAAGAACACGAAAGGGAGAAAAAATCTCTAGGACAGGGCTTATCCAAGCCCTGTTCGTTTTGAAGGTAAATCTGCTGGGATATACGTCGTCAACACCCTTAAGCTAAAGGTTGAGGGATTTGGGTCCCTCGAAAACGTGTAGGTCCGCTGCACCCTATGGTGTAGTGGTAGCACATTTGTCTAGTGTACCATTAACCCAAGTTCGACTGTCTATGAGATATCATAGAACATGGTTTTCTGCCCATTGTAGTCCAGGACTTCATGGTCTCTCTCTGGGGGAAAAGAGAGCAGTCTTGGGTGGTTCACCATTCCCAAACATGGAGTTACAATTAAAAAAAAAAGTCCAAAACCATTAAGTCCTAGCACATGATTTTCATTATCATTATGCCATAAAACCACAAAGAAAGGCCATGCAGTGGTAACACTTTTGTGTAGAATTTCGTTAACTCAGCTTTGACTCCTGATACTGCCAAAAGTACAAAACACCGACTAACTGCTCACTGTGGTTCAAAGGCTGGTTCCCTAGGCTCAAGGGGTACGGGTTCCTTGGTCCTAGAGCAGCTTTGCTGTCCATGCACCATGAAAACAATAAATGGAAAACCGAACTTTCAGCACCTGTGTAGTGGAACCTGGTAAAGTGATCACCTTTTATAAAAGAACTGGTTGGGACTCGGTCATGCCTGTACCAAAGTCTGTCGTGAATAGTGACTATCTGTCTATGATGACCATCGCAGTCCAGTCCCAAAGGTGGTCACTTCAGGCAGGTTCTACCACACGTGCTTTTTGTTTCTATCAAGACTAATGTTCTCTCCCATTTTGCCATGAAATTTATTTGAAGGTTTTTTTTTTTCCTTAGACGTGGAAGCCCATTACTAGTTGGAATCAAAAGCAAAACTCACTTGGCTACAGATTATATCCCTGTATTGTACAGTAAAGGTAACGATTTAAACTGCTTAAATTGTTGCACTTTGTTTCCATCGTTATGTATAATCATGATTTTTTTTAGCTATAATCTTGTGACTTCAACCATTTTATAACTGTTGTCATACTATTATCTTCACTGTTTTCTGTGCCATACAAAATCAGTTGACTATATTGGTATGCTGAAAGAAATTTTGCCGAATTTTCATAGCAGGGATGTTTTAATAATTCAAAGTAATTCTGATTTATCCGATATGTGTATATGTTGTCATTTTTTTAATGAGCTGTACTTAACTTGCAGTAATCACTGCCATGAATGACTTTGAAAGGATGAAGAAACGTCGTTAAATTGAAAAATACTTTAATTGGAATGTGTTTTATGAAGCGGTTATACGCCTGCAAATGCCGTTAAATTGAAATTGTTAATCAGAATGAAGTTACTGGGGGAGTTCATTTTACCTTAGACAGCTGTAGGTTCTAGCGCCACATGGCCTTAGCTGTCTTGGTTCCATAAAACGTAAACAAACCGTTAAAAAAGTAATGCCAAGAATGACTCTTCAAACTGGCCCAGAAATTTGCGAGACTGGTAGACAGAACATGCATATTATATGCGCAACTTTTAAATCTTTTACAAATTATTCATTATAGCTTATATTAAATGTTACTGTGTGTTCAATATTTATGTGGCCTTGATAGCTTCTTTCTTGATATTACATTTTTAACTGGCCAGCAGTGCCCTTTTAAATACTAAATTGCATTCCTGTAAATGGTGGTTATTTTTTAATTTTGTGAAGGCAAGGCAAGACTTTTGGATCACAGTATGTATATTAAAGAGTGTTATCTATCTTAAAAACTTGCTTAAGAAATTAAATTTGTTTGTGAAAATTACTTTGCAGCGTTTTCAAATTAATCCTTTATGCAGAAAGCTAAAAAATCCATAACGAATGCATCGCTAGTGCTTAAAACACTGATTCAGAAAGTCTTTTGTTACATATATATATATGCTTTAGCTCCTGGTCATAAAATGCTTTGGAAGTTTCAAGGCATCTTTGCATGTTTTGGTAAATTCCGATACAAATCAATGTATGTAAAAGCTGTTCACTCACACCGCTTTTTATTTTGTGACTTGCTTTCAACCTTTTTTTAAAATTTATTTTCCCACCTGCTATGGCATGTTGAATGAATTTTGCTCTATTGCAATTCTGCTCTTTGCATTTATGCTTTGCAATTTGCTGATTTCCGTTAACAAATTCTATGTTCGCTTCGGTCTCCTTAGAGCTATTTACCCTCAGTTAATACATTGTAACATGTGTTCATAATGTATAAGGACAATGAATTGTTTCTAAACATTCCCTCCCCCCCTCCATTAGTGAAATGTGACTTTTTTTTGGTCAGTCTACAGTAATATCTTGAATTTTTCTAATCTTATGTGTTTGTTTTCATGCATGCCATTTCTTTCACCTGAACTCACACTTCTCATAAAAGATTTGGAGAAACAGCAAACTCCAGGTACTTTTTCCTTATTGACTCTTGTGGGTGATTATGAAATGAGAAAAAGTAAAAATGTATGTTGTGTATCGTATTTTTTTTTTTAGAATGGCTTCCTTCAACATTGAGTAATAAAGGGTAAATCATCTAACTAGCACTACCTGTCTGTGTCAGCCAACAGAGAAAAACATCCAACCTTTTTTTTTTTCTCCCGTATTCCTTTGTGATGACACTTTGAGTTAATAAATATTTTGGGAGTGTGTTTAATGACTTACTAGCGTTTTGTTCAACTAGTATGGTATTAGTCCACTTTAACTCCCATCGATGTCAAAAAAAACCCATTAATTGCTCACTGAAAAATGTAGACCTACTGCCGTATAGTGCGGTAGTGGTAACCTAATCTATCATGTCATTGACTTCCATGGAACAAGTGTCATTTTTCTGCCCATTTTAGTCGTCAGTTCCCTTGTCGGATTCCGTGGGAAGATGTAGGTCTTACCACATCATGACTCTTACAGCCCTTATGCCATAAAAACACAAATGCATTGAAGTTTGGATGTTATACCAAGTCATCGGTCCTATCCCCGATTCCCCATGCTGACTGGGAATGTAAGACCACAAATAAGCAACTGGTTGCTTTCCCAATGGCAGATTCCCTCATTGATTTCTACAGTGTAGGTTTTCCACGATGGTTTTATGTCGCGCCAGTATTGCCTACCCTTGCTTTCAATTTCTGTAGGTTTTCATCTGTGCATTTGTTTCTTATGTGTTTGTGCAGTCTCGTTCAGCACAGGTGAATACTGAATTTTTGTAAAACATTTTGTTTTGCTACATTGTGTTTGATTGCACAGCAGCTTATTTGCAGTAGTCTGTATTCGATTCACAGCACACGGGCTGGAGGAGCAAGAAGTTTTTTGAGAACCTTATAGTAAATGTGTATATGTGTAAAAAAAAGAAAAGCAGTATTTTCAAAGGCC
This sequence comes from Dysdera silvatica, assembly GCA_006491805.2. Taxonomy (NCBI): domain Eukaryota; kingdom Metazoa; phylum Arthropoda; class Arachnida; order Araneae; family Dysderidae; genus Dysdera; species Dysdera silvatica. The sequence continues at coordinate 6,661,215 of QLNU02003225.1, read as the reverse complement.
AATGAAAAAGATAAGAGTTAACTGTGAAAAAGAATTATCGTAATTTTAGAATTCTTTTAGACCATATCTTTGCACTATAAAAATATAAACTGCATGCTCATAAAGACTTACATGCATTTATATTTAATTTTGCAATGGTTTCTTGCAGAACATTGCAGTTTCTCATAGTTTTAGTGCTTGTATTATATGTCATGTTATTTGTATTAGATCTGTATAAACTGATTTTGAAGTTCAAATCCAATTTTCTTAGGTAACATTTTTTTTTGTCATATTTTGTTTATTGGAAATGTTTAATCTGCTGTTGAAAATTTTCAACAGATGTGCATCTGATGTGACTTTTTAGGAACTTGTAATGATACGAAATTTGGATACCTAACAAATTTGAGTTAATTTTTGGAACTAACTACCTTGTGGTCATTTTTCTTTTCTGGACGATTAACAATAACTTTGAAATGCATCTTGTTATTGGGTATATTATGTTAAAAAAGTGTATGTGTACTTATCATATCTAAACAAAGAATGAAACCCTTTATTTTTTCATCGTTCTTGTTACTTTTGACTTTTTTTATGCATGTCTTAGTATGTGAAGCATGTGATTTATGGTTTATCCTTGTTCCCGAGTGTCCTAAACTTTGATCTCCTTTTGTTTGTTTCCCTTGCTCTGTCTACCTGCATGCTGATTCCCTTCACTACCTCCCACCACATCCTTTCCTGTTTAACAAAGGCGTTGACGAAGTGGCAGGTACAGACTGTTTTTGGTATCTAATTTAAATATTTTAAATACAGTAAAACCCCATTAATTCTAACTGGTTAAAGGCATGGCAGTGATGTTTGTCTATCAAACAGCAACAAAAAAAAGTTTGTGAATTTTGCTAAAACTATATGGTGGTGTAGTGGTTGCGCATTCATCTGTCACGTTAATTTATGTTTATATTCAGTGAATTACCATAAAATGTGCCATTTTCATGCTAAAGGTTAGTTCTCTAGTTCCCTAAGCAGAATGTGCTAAAAAGTGCAAAATAAACGGCTTCACTGCAGAACAATCACAGGTTGAATCAATTTTTTGTCTTAAAATAAAGAAAAGAAAAAATCTGACAAATGCTTTCTGCATTTCTACTTAAAAAAAATAAAAAAATAATTTAAGTTGTATAGAATTTAAAAATGTAGGCAATATATATATGCATCTCCTGCCAAACATTTTTGATCAGCTGAAGGCTTGTTGCAGAACATTGCAAAACATTCTGCTTTGGGCCTATAGTTTTGTAATGTGTCCGCCTAATGTTCCACTAATCTGGGTTTGGTCTCCAATGGTTGGGGAGGGGAACTGTGCACTGTAGTGTTGGAATTCCTCGGAAAACTGTAAATTTCCTTCGACTTTTGTCTTTTCATCATAAAACAAACATGTCCAAGGTTAGTTTGGATTAGTGAAGTATTTGGAACATCGAGATGTATATTTTCATGGAAATTGTCAGCTGTGTGTGTAAATCAGCATAGTATGTAAACAAGTGTCACACGCTTACACATTGGCAAGCAATTGTCCCAATAGCTTGTCGTTTTGCCCTTCACCAGCAAAAATTGTATCCGAAGCTAAAAAGGAATGTTTGAGAGAAAATAATTACATATGCATAAAATTGTATTCGTAACGGGTTTGATGTGTGGTTTCTACTTAAATGTGATTTTTGGGACCGACTTGAATAATCCAAAGTTTGGGATTATACCAAGGTTCGGATTTGTGGGGTTTTACTGTACGTTGAATATTTCTGACGTAATTTTTGTAAATCCAGTATGATTTTCTTAAATTTGCATATAAATTTCTTTAAGAGATATGTGGCATGAATTGTTTCTATTTAAGCAAATGGTAATTATTCGTTTAAAAGAACTACTAATTTTAGTTCTGTAATCACAGTAATCATTCTTTAAATGCCACCTATAGTGATAAAATATTCATGCCATGAACTTGATTTCAGTGGTACCATAGAGCATGTGCCATTTTTCTGCCTACCATAGTCTAGAGTATGATTCCTTAGGCAATAGCGGTTCAGATTCCTCAGAAAAACATAAGCTCTAATACAGCATAACCTTAGCTGTCATCAATCACCGTTGACTACAAACAATTGTCTTGCCCCATAAAAATCAACTAACAAACCATAAATGAACTCTTCTAGAGACAAATGAATCATTCTGTAGATGAATGAATGAACTTTTCTGTAGATGAATGAATGAACTTTGAAGATGAAACAATGAAGATTGAGTATCAAGTACACAAGATGCATTCTTTATAGTCCAGGGGTTCGTTCCCTAGGCCTTAAGAGCTTGATTACTTGGGAAAGTTGTAGGTTCTGGTGCAGAATGACCTTTGCTGTCCTTGTTGCTGTAAAATGTATTCTTTTAAAAGATTAAAAATGAAGGATACATTCATCAGGATGCTTGGTTGTAGATATAAGCATGTCATAGTTTGGCATCAGTAATGTGAAGCTGTTGGTCATAGCTGACTTCTTACGCAGCCTTGGGGTAGCATCCCAGTGTTTATGCCCATTGCCTTTGGGTGTGCCGGGCTCACATTCTACTCCAAATAGACCAGGCTATTTACAAATGTCAAGTTTCCCACACACATCTCTTACCAGATGATCCAATAGTGTAACTTTGGGCGGTAAAATATACAAATGGGTCTTTGTTATGCTCTCGTCATGTTTAAGGTTGATAGTCAAGATCTGTTTCATTGCAGTGTAGACAATCAGTGTTGTCACACACCTGGAAAAGCTCGAGAACCTAGAATTGTCAGGGAATATGAAATCACACATCTCTAAAGCAAAGCCCTAGTGGGCTGTGAGCAAGCACCAAAAAAATGTTTGGTGGCCCCTTATATACTTTCCCAGAGTGCTTGGTCAATCGACCTTTTGTATGCAACATATTTCCCATAACACTCATGAAGCTTCTAAGTAGTAGTAGTAAAAATATACACGTTATTAGTCAAATGCGTTAGCATTAGTAGCCTATGTACGTTACCATGTTTATTGTGGTGGCTTTATAGCCACTTCAGAGATCATTGGTTTTCGACAAAAAAGAACTTATTGCAAAGTTCTGAGAAGCATAAATTTATAATTACATTGTACTGGTTTTTCTTTGTGTTTATAATGTGGCAGTAGGACTAAATACAACACTTTCATTTATCCATAACTTCGAAGTTAAGCAAGAAAAACCAAGTGATTGATATATCTCTAGCTTTCTTTAGAAATATTTATTTTCAATTTAACTTCATTATCTTCTCCTTACCTTTGATGTTTAGACCAGTGAAGAACTTCATTTTATAATACTAAACCACAGTCAGTTTTTTTTTTTATCTTTGTTACATTAAAACATTTTTGAGGGTCGCTAAAATCTGTTTCGCCCAGGGCTCCCAATGCCATAAGCACACTCCTATCTAAAAGTCAGAAGAAAATGGTTTTTGGTTAAACATATCAAAGTCGGGGGAAACCTAACTTCCGTTTTGAATGGTTAAACTTCACACAAACATGAAGCTAATTTCTGTGAAACAGAAGTTCAATTCAAACTTGTGTTTAACCTCAGTCAGGGAATTTTGTCGGAAAAGCTGGGAATTTTTTTTTTTCTGATGTAAATGGTAACTCTGCCAATGGTAAGAATGAGGACTGCAAGATCATGAACTGATAAAAGGAACGTTGTTGATGAAAGGCTGCTTAAATTATATGAATAAAAATGCCTTTTTCATTTTCCCTTGACATGTCATTCTCACCCTATGGTGATCACACTCCAAATAAATTTGTGAATTTATAAATGTATTTGGAGTGTGACCACAAATATTGACACAAGGTGTTATGCTTTGGTAACTATTTAAAATGGGTTCATTAAACCCAAGCTAACCATTTCCAGGTTAGGTTAACATAAATATTTTCACTTTTTTTTAATATATAAAAGAACATTTCTTTCATGATAAGGAGTTTAGTGTACTTTTGAAAATGCGGCATTTTTTATGATTAGGGAGTATTCATGGTATGACTTACTTGCAAAATGTTTAAAAACATTGGATTTTTTTTTGTACATGCTTAACTTCATTGAATGTGCCTAGATTTTCGCCAACGTCAAGCTCCTTTACCAGGATCGACAGTACAACCTTCTGGCATCCACCGATCAGACTCTACGACAGAGTTCCATCCTGTTGGTGAAGATAAAGAAGTAGAATACTTCTTCGCAAGTGATGCTAGGTTAGTTTTATATTTCAGTAAACTGTGGGCAAGAAATGAGAGGTGGGCCATCGAAGAAATATTTCATGCACGCTGTGCTTGTGAACAACATGTTTTATATTGCTTAAAAGATGCCAGTCTTCATCCAATTATAAATTCAATATTTTATGGTTACTTGTATTTCATTGCCATTATTTGAAGAAACTAAAATATTCCTCGTATCTCGCTCTTTTTAACAGTGCTGTCATTGAACACACAAATCGTGTGATCTTTTTGGAAGATGACGACGTGGCAGCTGTTAAAGATGGAAGTGAGTTTCAAAATTGTCTCCATATATTATTATACGTAACATATATAAATGTTAAAGTGTGTGAAGTTATACCGTTAGCCTGATTTTATTGCTTTTGAATTAATAAATAGTGATGCCACATTTATTTTCTATTTAAGCATCATCATATTCAACCATTATCTATCCACTGCTGGATGAAGGTCTCTCCAAATGCTTTCCACACAAGTCTATCCTGAGCAATTCGCTTCCACGTCACCCCAACCTGTTTTCTTATTTCATCCACCCATCTAGTTTGAGGACGTTTTCTAGGTCTTCGGTGGTCTCTTGGAATCCAGTTCAGAATTTCTGTTGTCCATCGTTGATCAGTTCTTCTTGCAATATGCCCAGCCCATCGCCATTTCAGCCCTTTTACTTTAACAATGATGTCCTCTACTCTAGTTTGCTCTCTCACCCAAGTGTTTCTTTTTCGATCTCTCCTAGTTATTCCAAGCATGCACCTCTCCATGCTCCTTTGCGTTGTCTGTAACTTTCGTATTGCTCCAACTGTTAGACTCCATGTCTCTGATCCATAAGAGAGGACTGGCAATACACACTGGTTGAAGACCTTTCTTTTTAGACACAAAGGCAATTTCCCCTTCAGGATAAAACTGTTTCTTCCAAATGCACTCCAGCCAAGTTTAATACGTCTGTTGAGTTCTTTCATATCGAGTCTTTAACCTATGAGTTCATTGTTCAGTTATTTAAACATATGGGAAGCAATTGTTTTAGATTCAGCTTGAAGTGGTAACTCACCATTTAATGTATCAAGGTTATGTACAAGGAGTGATTTCTGGTGGTTAACCCTCCATTGAAATTTTATTGGCTGTGAAATCAAATTCTCTGTTGGAGAAAAAAAAAAGAATTTGTCCCCCCCCCCCCTTTTCTTTCCCCTTTTTTTCCATGGTGTTGGATTAACTAGGTGAGAAAAGTTTGAGTTGTGTGAAAAACTGGGACTTAGCATAACATGATCTCAATTGTCCTTTTGGCATAAAGTGCAAAGCTCTCACACAACCTGGAATCGTCAGGGAATTCGAAGTCATTCGTAAATCATTTAAAAACAAGATATTTTGATCAAACGTAGAAAAGTCGTGCAAATTTTTAACTTTTTTGAACGGCTAAATTTCCTGCAAGTATGGAGCTGCTTTCCCTGGAACTAAAGTTCAGGCGAGAAAGTGCTGTGGGCGATTGGTCAGGGAATTTTATTCTGCGGTTTGAGTAGGAACCTTGTAAGCAGCATCTATTATTTTTGCGACTGTCTAATAATATATGGAAAATTATATATATGGAATATTGGTGCAGAATGGCCCTTGCTATCCTAATGCCGTAAAAGTGCAACTAACCTTCTTGTGAAATTTAATCAAAATTTGTAATTTTTTTTTCAGATCTGACCATTCATCGTTTGAAGCGTACTTTAGATGAGTCAACTGCTCGAGAAATAATCACCTTAAAAATGGAAATTCAACAAATAATGAAAGGTAATTTTTTTTATTTCATAATGTTGTCCGTTCCCTAATGGTTATGTGCACTGCCCTTCGGGCCTCCCTGTCTTGGTTCAGCTCCCAGTGGATTTGACTGTACATAAATGTATTGTGATTTGGAGCTCGTGTTAAACCCATGTTTTAGCTCAGCTGAGCCATGGTGTAGTCCTAGGATGTAAAATGTTCAAATATGATTATTTTGGGGAAACTTTAGTGCTATATAGGGTATATCATAGGCATAAAGATTTTCAAATTGGGAGGTGGGGGGAGGGCAAGCATATGTTATGGATGTTTATACTTTACAATATATGTGAAATTCAAAGTTGTTGGGGCGTCCAGGTCTCGCGGACCCATATAACTCTATACCTATGGAGTATGTAAGCAATGAACTGCTAAAATTCTCAATTGTAGTCTGGAGACCCGTCAAAGATCGAAGAAACGTTCTTTGACGAGAAGGATGAGGAAGCAAAAGTAAAAACAAACAAATGAAGTAATATTAAAGAAAAACTTTTATGTAATTTTTTAATCATGAAATCATTTTTAATTCTTTCATCTGTTTTTTCAGTCTCAACTATTGTTATTACATGGTTAAGTTTTAATGTACTTTCAATATTTTTATAACATTATAAAATATTCATTTTTCATTTTAAAACTGTGTGCAGTCCCACCTTATTTGGTGCAGAATGATCCTGTCCTTGTGCCATAAAAATACCACCAACCAACTAATATTGAAGTTGTTCAGGACAGATATATATGGAAGTCATTTGAAGACTACAAGGTAAAGGTTAAAGATGATGTGCAAGCATTTAGGTTCACAACATATCCGCAACCAGAGTCCACAGTGGCTCAAGTTCGCCACTGAATCAGGTCTGATTCAGTGCTTGTTGCAGAATCGCATTCCAGAGTTCGCATTCTGCATAGAATAAGCAGTGGTAGTAAAAAAGGGGCTCAAGGCCTTCCCCATTGGATATCAAAACATACTTCTCTAAGGCTAAACATAATTTTGCTTTAAGGCCACTTGAACACCCTCTAGGTGCCTTTGAATGGCTCTTCTATTATGGTTATTATTAATTCTATTAATTGATTATGGTTATTTATTAATTATGGCTCTTCTACTGAGAAGTTTGGAGGGATTAAACTTGTGTGCTACACTGCATCAATTTAAAATTTCTGCTACAAAATGGTTAAGCTGCATCATTTTATTCCGAACTCCATTTTTGTAACAGAGCTGAAATCAAATTTTTTGGTACCAAATTCTTGTTTTTGCATTTAGCGTTTTTTCTTTGCAACGCCCTCAATCCGTGATAATTTTTTTGTGTGTGTTATTGGATTGAAAAAGCTTAGTTTTTGAAGTAGTTATTTGAGTTAGTAATAGAAAGGTTATCCCAAATCAAAAAGCAATAATATACATTCAACTTAATAATAAGAGTATTATGCAAAACCAAAAGTATCTTAACTGGCAAAATATGAAGCTTAAAAATCAGAATAAAATTTTTACCAATTTTCCCCACGAAAGAATGTATCAGAAGTTTTTGTTCATTGTAAGTCAAAAGTTTGAGAAATTATTTTTCGTCAATAATTTAATGTTATGCCTTTTGTCTTTCTGCAGGAAACTATAGCTCTTTCATGTTAAAAGAAATTTTCGAGCAGCCAGAGTCGGTGATAAATACTATGCGTGGTCGTGTGAACTTTGAGAATGGGACAGTTGTATTAGGTGGCATTAAAGATTATATTCCCGAAATTAAACGCTGTAGGAGACTATTGCTTATTGGCTGTGGGACAAGTTACCACAGTGCTGTTGCTGTAAGTATAATTTGCAATGTCTTTTCCGTAAGATCATGAACAAAAACTCGGATGTTTCGCCTACTTGTGAAGCAGCTTGCATGTCAATGTTTGAAGACCCTGCAATTGTACATAACCCATTCGCCTAGTGTGCTGCAAATCTGAGTCTTATCCCCAATGTTTTTAAAAAAAAAAAGCTTTACAGACTAATTGAGTACTACAGTAATCCAGGAGTAGATTTCCTCAGGTCATAAGAACTTCGGTCCAGTCTGCTCCTGAATGTGGCCCACCAGCACAAAATTCCAGAGGAGGCAAAAATGCAATGAAAAATGATATGAAAATTTCATGGGCGGCAGGGGGCCCTTGGAACTGAAAGGCCGTTCTCGTTTAACTGATGAACACTTGGAGGGAAACTTATGAATAGCTGTGTCGATTATTGAACCAGGTATTGAAAGAATGGGGGGGGGGAAATAGGGGCAAATTTCTCACTAACCGTAGAAATAAATGAAAAGGTTTTGGCGGCGTCTACCCATTTGTTAAACGAGTTGTTTTATTTAAGTTTTGTACTTTTCTCATTCGATTTCAGAATTTATTAAAAGTATTATTAGGAGTCACCTACACACATCCTCCGCTGATCACCCACCGTTATTCAATCTATGTGAAATTGACTCACCACTGCTAAAAGATTATGCACCACTTGTCTAAGGGTTAGTTCTGTACGACTTCAGAGGTTCAAAATCCTAGAAAAACTCCAGGTCTCGGCACAGCATGATCCTTGCTGTTCTTGCACCATAAAAACTCAGTTATATTTGCTTCCCTTTTTAATAAATCTGTGATCAAAAAGAGGGGTGCTGATGATCATAATTTTATGAATGATTCTTTGACATGATTTTACTTTCTTTTCGTTTTATTCCCACAGACGAGGCAGATTTTGGAGGAGCTAACAGAATTACCTGTCATGGTGGAGCTGGCAAGTGACTTCTTGGACCGGAATACTCCAATATTCAGGGATGATGTCTGCTTTTTTATTTCACAATCAGGTTGAGATTTTTCTCAATGTCCGATACGGTTAAACTTCATGTTATGCCCTGTGTACTGATTTACTATAATGTTCATTCAAAACATTGAGCCCGTTGTGGCAATAGACGATGTGTTCGTGTAAAACGGAAGGAAAGGTTGGACTAGCTTGGATATGGTTAATGGAATTGGCTTCGTTTGCTCAAAATACATTAATAATCTTCAAATGCCCTCTCCGATTCAAAGGTTGGCAGCCAATATGAAGCACATTTCCATGTTTCTACTTGCATTTGTCTTCTGATAACACACATTACATAGGTTAAATACATCATGGCACAATATGGATGTGTCATGATTCAACACAAAAGGCAGAGATCATTCACTATTCCCCTCATGGGACCCCAGGTCAGGGCCCTCGACTCCACCACATCACTACACTCTTGTCTCTCTTTAACTCAACCTCTTCTACCACTTCTCGTCACAGTGTATATATATATATATATATATATATATGGCCCCTTATTCGAGAACATTTTGTTTTGAGGATGCAGTGCACATAGATACAAATAGTATGTATGTACAGGAGTTGAAGGCTTCCTATAATTTTAGAAATAACGTAAAAATGTCCTATTTTGTCCTGTATTTCACGCTTGTTCTATGTTTTAAATATAAATCCTATATTTTGAAAGTAAAAATAACAAAATTCTTATTTTTATAATTATTTTCAATAAATCTCCTGCAATTTTTCATTCTTGAAATTTAAATCATGTTTGCTACCAATAATCCATGAAGTAAAATCACGAAAGACTGCAGTGCCGTAGGAGTCAATGCCTGTGTATGATAATGTTATTAGATATAGACAAAAATAAAAATTTGTAATGGATTTTATTTTGTCCTATATTTTTCGTGAAAATGTCCTACATTTTTTAAAGTTGTGGCTTCTACTCCTGTATGTAATAGGAATAATGCATATGAGACAATGTAGTTTATTACTTAGGTTAAACTGGTAAAAACCAAATTGATGTATCTTGTAGTTTGAATAGTTTAGTTATTCATACTATTTTAGTGTGATGAAAGTAAAAGTTTCAACCTGACAACCTTCGTGACACTAGATAATTTTTGAATAATTTTCCAAAAGATTAAGATTTGAATCTAACCATCTTCATGATATTAGACAGGTGTGAAATGTATCCTTCTGAGGTCGTCAGGGTTTGAAACTGACCAATACCAGGATCTCTCCTTCCTGTTCTAGAGCCGTATATATTTATAAAGAGACTGTGCTCCATTTGGGGATACGGTGCCACCAGCTGTTGTCATCTTTCACATTACCCCATTTTGGCATACTAACCCTTGTGCCATAAAAATTCAATCATGCAACCCTTCCCCCATTACCTAACGGTACAGTCGACAACAGCACTATGGACCAATTCCAACTTGAAACCTTTATATTAGATCAATTCTAAAAGTTTATAGTGTGTGTATTCGTTCTATGTATGCCATGGTCTTTCTGTAACTCACAAATAAAGTAAAACTTGGAAGCCTGAAAATGCTTGAAGCTTCATTGATTTTATTGTAACTTTTGTTTTCTATAATACAGGTGAAACTGCCGATACGCTTATAGCATTGAGGTACTGTAAGCAACGTGGTGCTCTAATCGTTGGTGTCACCAACACGGTGGGAAGCAGTATATGTCGAGAGAGCCATTGCGGCATCCATATCAATGCTGGGCCTGAAATTGGGGTCGCAAGTACCAAGGTAAGAAAATGCTTCACCGTTTGCAAAAAGGTTGAAATTTGGCTTTTCAGGTACAGTGGACTCATGTTTTTACAAACTATAATGCTGATCTTGAAAAATGTCCTGCGAAATTATTGTTAATTCCCATTTTAGAAACTTTGTGCTGATTTTGAGATTGTAAAATGGAGAGACCATTGCACTAGCTGCGAGAATTGTTGATTTTGATTATGGAGCCGTTTTGTTATAAACTTTTTTTTTTTTAGGCTTACACCAGTCAGTTCATTTCGCTCGTTATGTTTGCGCTTGTGATGTCAGACGACCATATCTCAATGCAGGAAAGGCGCAAAGAAATAATTAATGGCTTGAAAGAATTGCCTGGTAAGATTTCTACAGCTCTTTTGTTTTAGATTATCCATGGCACGGCATAGCTTTTGCTGTCCTTTATGCTACAAACTCATTGGTTTATGTCATTTATAGGGCAGATTAAAGAAGTGTTAAGCTTGGATGAAGATGTCCACAGCCTATCGAAGGCACTTTATCTCCAGAAATCAGTCTTGGTCATGGGCAGAGGTTACAATCACGCTACGTGCCTAGAGGGAGCTTTGGTACTGGTTTTCAAAATCGTTTCAGTGTGTTAGAAAATATGATCACATTGCGATATTCACACTTGGTTTCCTTGAGTGCTTACTTTGTTGTAATTAAAATGAACATAACCCATTAATCATTCTTCTCTTCTTTTAACAGAAAATTAAAGAGTTGACTTACTTGCATTCGGAAGGCATTTTGGCTGGGGAGCTCAAACATGGCCCTTTAGCACTCGTTGATGAATTGATGCCTGTCATCATGATCGTGACGCGGGATCCAGTCTACAACAAGTGCATGAATGCACTTCAGCAGGTAAGTGCACAAATACTGCCAATATATGAAAACATCCTCCATACAGGGGGTTCTCAAACTGGGGTATGTGAGGGGAAAATAGAGGGGTACGCGAACGAGTTAGCACTTTGCCTCCTTTTATGATTTGAAGTTCATAGCCCTTCTGTCTATTTTCTAAAATACAAAGGCAATTTGCTTTCTAAATTCATCCCTTTCACCTCACTCCTCCCATACTGTCTGTTTTGCTGTTCCCATCAACTTATTGCAAACAAAATTTTTCAGTAATGTATATGATCAAAACCAAGTACTGTTAAAAAACTGTCAATCGATAATGATATGAGTGTGCTTCTGTCCAAAACAGTTCCCAGAATTGATTTACTTATTGAAAAGAGCCACGCTCATCAATCTCATTAAATGCGTAATTATGCATTGACTAAATTATAAAGAAATACTACTCATCTGTTATTCTATGGTATTCATGTTAGTGTACTTAAAAACGCAAAGGCTCTTGTTAAGGAGAGCTTGTATCATATGTGATTTTTTAGATCCCAGTGTGATCATTTGGTGGTTTCCTAACGTTTTTTATTTGATATGTTTAAGGTTACAGCAAGAGATGGCAGACCTGTTATCATCTGTGAAAAGGATGATATTGAAACACAGAAGCACGCCTATAAATACCTAGTGGTGCCACATACCGTTGATTGCCTGCAAGGAGTTTTAACTGTGATTCCACTGCAGCTGTTGTCTTATCACATAGCTGTCCTGCGAGGCTGCAATGTAAGTTATTTTTATTTACACGGTACATCTATGTCTGCATTTCCATGTTTATTCTTGCGAAGCATTTCTGATACGTAACTGGAAGGGACTCCCCCGCATGTTATATGCTAGTAAAGATATGTGGTCCGACCTGTAACTTAGTGTCATGCATTGTCCTGACATTCGTGCAGTTCTTTATCTGTGGAACAAAATTCTGTTTGATTCTTGAAAAGAAACGTGAAAAAACGAAGGCTTGACTTGTGAAGTCACCTGACCAGGTATAAAATCCATTCCATGAAGATCATCACGTTTCACACGGAATACTGTTGTCCTTGTGCCATAAAACGACGGATTTCGGCTGGGATTGTGGACTTTATCCATGGGTATAAATGTGGCCGGTTAACTGTTAATAATTTACATTGTATGAGGGTTATTTTTTTAAGTAAGGTCCATTTGTGAATACCGTTTGAAATTCCACGAATGAGTGCTTGCGCAGTCTCCCGGCAGGGTCCGACAACTTTTTCATCCATGGCATCAGTATGTACACTTCGTTAAAATGTTTAAGAAAACCAAGTGCCCTGCCAACTGTGAAATACGGTCTGTCATCGGATTCTTAACAAGAAACATGAAATCCGCGGATATCCATCGCCAGATATGCGAAGTTTACGATGACAACGCAATGAGTGACTAAAGTGCATAAATGGGTAAGATCATTCGAGGAAAGTCTGGGAAATGTCCATAACAAATCACGCTCTGGTCGGCCATCTGCAGTCACTGACGATTTGGTGCAGGCAGTTGGTACCCAAATTTACACAAACAAGATTCACAATTTCTAAGCTGTTATCAGAATTCCCACAAATTAAGGTCAGTTTTGTTCAAAATTGTGTCTGAGAACTTAGAGTACACGAAATTGTGCTGCCGATGGGGGTTCTTAAACCGCTGAGTGAGGAACACAAAAAGAAAAGATTGGCAAGTTCTCTAACACGTTTGACCCTTTACAAAGAGGAAGGTGGTGATTCGATCATCCGCCATACAGTTCAGACCTTGCGCCTAGCGACTACCACCTCTTCGCTTATCTGAAGACCTTCCAGGGCGGCAAGCGTTTAGAAACTGATGGAGAAGTGAAAACGACCGTAACTGGCTGTCATCACAGGTGGCAGAGTTCTATAACGACGTCATCTAAAAACTGGTAGATCGTTTCGATAAATTTTTCAATCGGCAAGGAAATTATATAGAAAAATAAAGAATTATATGCAAATTCAGAATATGAATGCTTTTTTGAAAAAAATATACTTCGTTTTTATTGCAAAACGGACCTTACTTAAAAAAAATAGCCCTCGTAAATGTTTATTATCATGGGCGAATTTGCCATTTTGGCCATCCCTAGGCTATTTTGCCGCCCTTTCTACCCATCTGTGCTCCTCCCAGACAGTGGTAGGAACATAAAAATTGTTACATTCAATATACGCCAAAAACTTTTGTATTAACAGTAAAAATGTTGAAAAACAAACTCATAAATTGAAACATAAATATTAAGCAATATTAACTTATATTGAAGTATTATTTCTTTTTGGTATATAATAAATCAAATTCAATTTTATTGAAATAAATTTTAATTTTACTTGAATATATGGAAAGCATGACATACGACTCTCTTCTTGGCAAAACATCTGATTATATCATTATATGGTATTGATTTTGTTATATCAGACTTAATACACAAAATTTTGTCGCCCTAGTCTATAGACTAGTAAGCTATAGCCTATTGGGAAATATGGCACTGTTTATTATCACACTTGCCCTTCATTTATGTTAACACAGATTTGATTCCAATGGTACTATAGACCGTGTGCCATTTCCTCTGTCTACCATAGTTAGAGGTTTAATTTTCTAGCCCACCACCATTCTCAGGTACTTCAGAAAACTGTAGGTCGTGGCACAGCATAACCTTAGCTGTCTCTGCATCGTAAAATTCAAACATCATCGGAAGTGACCTGTTCCTCTGACCTGTTCCCTGTGTGACAAGTGACCTGTTCCCTGTAATTAACACCTCATACAATCGGACACCGTTAAGTAAAATAATACAATTTTAATATATGAATAGTGCATTAAATTCTTACCAGGACAATGCATAAATAATTAAATCAATTACTGTTATTAAAATTACCAAAATTATAGAATTCTGCATATCAACATTATTTTTGGGATGATGGATAAGTGAATGATTCGATAATAGATATTCTAGTAAATAGTCGTAGGAATGGATGAGAAATAATTGTGTTCGAATTTTCCAGGTTGACTGCCCTAGGAATCTTGCAAAGTCCGTGACTGTTGAGTGAGCGATACCTTGCTGTCATGAAGATATTTCGTTGCTTATGGCTTAACACGTTCTACATTCCACTATTTGTTGGCCTAACACCAGAACAGTTCTAAAAATTTGTACTCTAATATTTACAAACAATGCAAATTGTGTGGGTGTATATATGTAAATAAGGGCAGTTTTTAAATCGATGTTTTGGGGTTTTACTTTTTACACTATTGTAGCAATTAAATCTAATTATAATTAACTTGCAGCTTTACAAATTATTGCTTTTTTGTTTTATGAAGTTGGTTCTGTTTGCATGTCTTCAAATGTGTTTTAAACATTTATTAAATTTCATTTCATGCTACACTGCTTCAGTGTGTTAATTAAAAAATACAGTTGAATTTCAATGTATCGAAGTTTCAGTATATTGAAATTTTTTTTACTTTCTTTGATACATGGAAGTTCTGCTATATTTACATTCCCTTTCGCCCTTTTTGTTATCGTTGTGAATATGAAGTTAAATTGTGTATATATCAGGGTCTCTTTTTACATGGTATTTTTTACACGATTAGTTATTCGGTATTTTTTCCCACATAATTCAGTTATTTTTACGTGGGTCACAAATTATTAAGTACCAAAAAAAAAAAACACACACACTCTCGCCTGGTAGCTTTGTGTGTTGGCCATTATTTGCCAATTAGGTTATCCCTGTGAAT
The DNA here is from genome assembly GCA_006491805.2 of Dysdera silvatica. NCBI lineage: Eukaryota > Metazoa > Arthropoda > Arachnida > Araneae > Dysderidae > Dysdera > Dysdera silvatica. The sequence continues at coordinate 6,646,024 of QLNU02003225.1, read as the reverse complement.
GGTAATATCTCACCAAAAAAAGTTACGTTATGGGCCAAAAAATGGTCTAATCGTCGTAATTCCTCTACTCTTGTAACGTTTAGACCTACCTGTTTCGAATACACATCGATTTGAAACAAGATCGAAATTTTTTATGAAATTTGCATACATTTGTATGCAGATTTATTTTGCATGAAGGGGAATCAAACCCAGGACCTCTTGACTGAGAGGCAAGTGACGTCACAAAGACTTTGAGAGGGGACGTCAGTATGATGCCCAGTGTTGGAACGTCGCTTTTTTTTAACCTAAAACACAAAGTTCGTTTCTATGAAACAAGCGCCAAATCCAATGAAAGGAAAAAGTTCAAGTGCAGGCATGGGGAAATGCCCCTTCTAATTTACCTTAACCTAGAAAAGAGGTGGGAAAAGTGCTTTTAAAAATTCCATTATGCTCGTTTTAAAATTTTCTGAAAACCACATCCACCCTTAAATTGTCCAAAAATATGAGCTATACGCAGAAATATTTAATCTGTAACTTGCAGTTTCTAACACTTTCGAAATCGGAAGCAACGCCGACAATAACATCAACGTGAAGGGGAATCGAACTCTCCACATAGTGTCCGAGTGGCGTCTACTGGTTAAAACAAAGGGTGGAAAATACGATTGCATGCACATGAAGGCCTTGCTAGGGGAAAGTCATATTTGCCTTAAACCAAAGACAAATCGAAGCTTAAAATTTTATTTTGCGCCGCATCCAAAAATTGATTTAAAATTTATCTATCCATTTTAAAAATACGCAAAAATATACATTAAGTGCAGAAAAATGTTTATTTTATGTGTGATTTACGGGTTAGCAAACGCATGAGATTTAAAAAAAAATAGTGACAATGGTTTTTGCGTGGAGTCGAACCCAAAACCTCTTTCCCGAGAGGCAAGTGACGTCACAAATACAATGGGATGGGACGCAAGTACGATCCAAGCGTGGGAACGCAGGTTTTTTTAACTCTTAAAATGTTTTTACAGAGGTCAATTAGTCATATTTTTTGCCAAATTTTTTCATTACGTCTTAATAAAGGTAGGAGGCTGTTGTTGCCACTTTATTGTAGTTGTATCAATAATATAATTATTAGCGGGTTTCAATAGATATTGAACCCGCTTTTGATTTTTGTCTGTCCGCACTACAAAAGGGTAAAGTAAGACTTTCAAAAATGCAATAATGATGGCTATCAACGTCAAAAACCTTACGAGTTACTTGAAAATTAGAGGGCCAGCGAATTGGGGGGTCGCCAAAATATTACCACCGATTGGAGGGCAGCCAATTAGGTCTCGAATTCGAGGGCCGCCAGTCGACAAAAATGAAGTAATATCGTCGCAATTCGGCCGGCCTTTTGACTTTTCAGACCCAGCTGGTTCAAATGCTCAACGATTTGAAACAAATTCGAAAGATCGAAATTGTAATGAAATTCGCATACATGTGTATGCAGATTTTTTTTGCTTTTCGACGAAAAGTAATAGCCCCTTTTGTGTCCCAATTCTTCTAGTTTCTTAACATTTAGACATAGATGGTTTGAACACAAATCGATTTGAAACAAAATCGGAAGATCGAAATTTACTCGACATTCGCATACATTTGTATGCAGATTTTTTCTTGATTTGCGACGAAAAACTGTTCCGTTTCAGGTAAAAAATGGTCCAACCTTCCCATATCGCCAGTTCGTTCATTTTTAGACCTAACTGGTTCAAAACGCAACGAAATTTCATTTCGATCTGAAAATCACTTGTACGGCGATAAAATTTTTTAGAACACTTGCGTCAAAAAAATTTGTTTGGAACACTTGCGACAAAGTTTTTTTAGAACCCTTGAGACAAGAAGTTCGGTTATAACGAAAATGATGGATATAAGTTCGGCTATAAGGAACTGAAATCAATCAGGTTCGTTATAACCATAGTTTATATCCATCATGCTGGTTATAAACGTCTGCATATTCATGCTCGTTATAACCGAGCTTATAACCATAATTCTCGTTTTAACATAGCTTGCTCGTTATAACGGTTCATAACTATCATGCTCGTTATAACCGAACTCATATCCATCATGCTCGTTATAACCGAACCTATATCCATCGTGCTAGTCGTAACCGAACTCGCGTACATAATTCTCGTTATAGTCGAACATGCTCGTTACAACCGAACTGATGTCCATCGTGCTTGTTATAACAGAGTTCATATTCATGTTGGTTATATCCGAACTTGTGCCCATTATGCTCGTTATATCCATCATGCTTGTTCATCGGAACCAGCTTGGTCTGAACATTAGAAAAATCGCCGAATTACAACGGCTGGACTTCATTTCTGTGGCCATTCTGGATGTTATGTCGCCAGTCTCTTCGCTACTTTCGCCAGTCTCTTCGCTACTTTCGCCAGTCTCTTCGCTACTTTCGCCAGTCTCTTCGCTACTTTCGCCAGTCTCATCCCAAAATTTTCGAAAAAAGTTGACCGATGCAAAGACGTTTTTCAGAATGAAATGAAGCATTTTAGACCTGGTCGATTTTTCCAAAAATTCCGAAATTTCTGAAAAAAAATTTGGTCAACGTAGAAACGTTTTTCAGACCGAAATGAAGCGTTTTAGACGTAGATTTTCTTCCAAAAGTTTGGAAATTTTCGAAAACATTTGGGGCTTGCTGCAATATGCAAACAGCTTCGTGCTGTGCTATATAAATATATAGAGAATAAATAAAATTATTTTAAAACTAAGAAAATATAAAAAATAGTTTTTTTAATAGCGTTTCAATTTCATTTTTCCCTTCTAAGAAAT
>QLNU02003225.1:6619771-6643131 GCA_006491805.2 Dysdera silvatica | reverse complement strand
GCACCCTCTTTGATTGGTGGTCTCACAACCTCATAAGGTGTTGTGAGAATCAAAATCCCCAAAGAGAGGGAATGGGGTTAGCAGCTGATTATTCAAACCAGAGAGAGAATTTAAATTGATAATTTTGATTCGGTGTAAGGTATTATAAACGTATTGTGATTTCAAAAGCTATTGAGAGGCGAATGGCTATTGCCAGTAATGTTGTACTGAAATTAATTCTTGTGAAGGGAAGTAGGTTGGTTATTCATAATAGTCGCAATTCCTCCATAGTCTCTATTATTAACTACATTATTTTTCTAATGGCAATAGAATTCCCGGTCGAAGCCATATGTTTAATAGTTAATTTTTTAACGCCCACGTTTAAGCTAGAGCTTTCCATGTACAGGAGAAAAAGAAATACCCCTGGCCCGGAATCGAACCGGAGACCCATCATATGAACCGGTGTGCCTTAACCAGCTCGGCCACAGAAACGATGCTCCTTTTCTCCGTATGTACGGCTTTGTAGGATATCATTATCCTTGTCAGAGTTAACATAATTGTCAAATAAAGCGACAACCACCGGGACATACTTTTTGTGTAACTTTTCGTTGGGGAAATTTAGGTAATCAGTAGTTAAGTAAAAAATTCCTCACAAAATGTATGTTCTGGTGGCTGTCTGTCTGTGTGGACCATTTAAACAATTGTCTCAACCCTGGGTAGGATAATATCTTACAAAAACGTATGGTTGATTTTTCTTGGATAACAAGGTTGATAGGTTTGTAAGCATTAATGGGATGTTTTACATCCTCGTTATTACATCGGAAACCACGGCGTTTCCATTGTAAAATAAAACGCAGTCATTATGGGTAGGTAGGTGATGGTGTGCCTTTCCCAAGGTTTGTGCCCTGTAGCAGGTTATTGGTTGATTGTTGTAAATGGCTTTTAGTGGGAATGTTAGGTGCCTCGCGCCTACTTTTCCGTGATTGGCCAATTCCTCTAGGGGCCGGCCCTGAGGTGTGTTTCCGATTTCACTAGATCTGTCCGAAATCTTGGATCCTGCCGTCTCTGCCATGCTGGCGGCTGCTTTCTTTTTACTTTTGATGACATCTATGCGAGCGGGCATCGTTGTGTGCTGTGCACGGCCGACTTTCGAAATCCCATCCTCCACAACTCGCTTAGACTGTATGTTACGCTGTTTCAGCGTCCTGTTTGGGATTACAGTTCCGCCTTCCGCAGTCACCCTTCCCACCCACCCCCTCCTCTGCCTTATAATCGTATTCAAATGGGAGGTAGAATTGTGTTTCGTCTTTCATTCCAGAAAAAGTATTTTCACATTTTTCAAACAGCGTGCCGCCGCCTCCTCATTTATTTTTAATTTTTTAGTAACTTTTTTTGGGCTTAGTTTTTAAAAAATTTCTCCCTTTTTGAAGTTGTATTTTCTTTTTTCTTTGCCCTATAGCATCTTGCAATAGAATTAAGTTTCTGTAGCTTGTTTTTTTTTTAATTTCATTTTCTGTATGTGTTGATCGTTCTGAATCTGGTATTGTTGCCCCTTTACCACGAGCAGGAACGGACACTGAGGGGGCATACATGTATTCATAATCTAGATGTATTTATATAAATCGAACACTACGCAGATTAAATCAAACAACAATGTCAATCAATCAACGTTTATTGGCGTAGTGATACCAACGCCGATGGTATGGCGTGATTAGATGGTGAAACGTTCGAAAGAAAATAAATATTTCTGCCTTCGGTGGGACCTGAACCCACGACCTTCCACTTGCCGGGCGGAGGCTCTACCCACTGAGCCAATAGGCGTTGATTGATACTGTTGTTTGGTATATATTTTGGTATAAGATTAATGAATTATTAAGTCCAGTTTAATTAGGAAAATAGTTATAATTAAAAAAATGGAAACAACCATAGATTTCATGAACCAGCATGTTTATTAATATAGTGATTCCGATACAATAATAATGATACAAATTTAGCTTTGTACATACAGTTCAGATGCTATATTGCTTTGCACTTTGAAATCTGTCAATCAAAACTTCTTATGGCACAAGTAGCGGAAAGTATAATACAATGGAATTATGATTATTATTGTTAATTTGAAGTCAAAGCATACAAACTATCTTCGTTTCAAACCATATCAAACGTAATCATATATCTTAGGCTTTTCATAACAATTGTGCACCAGGAAATGTCTTCGATGTCTGTCTTTATCGATTATAAAGTTGTGTTCATCTATAAACAAGCCTTGTGTTGCACAAACGATATTTCAAACTTACCAATTAAAAAACCACATCCAAATACTTTCTTCAAAATTTGCGCACAGTAGAACCTGTCTAAAGTGACCACTTTTGGGACTGGATTGCAATTTTTACCATAGAGAGATGGTCACTATACATGACAGACTTTGGTATAAGCTTTGACAAAGTCCTTACCAGTTCTCCCTTATAAAAAGTGGTCACCTTATTCAGATGGTCAATTTACCAAGGTCGTCACTTTAGCAGGTTCCACTCTATTTATAAAAGATGCAATTAAGCGACAGTAGTCTTCATTTCTAGCCTAATCGTAAGCATCATCTTTTAATCTCAAAACTATCAACGTTACATCAAAATATGACGCAAAATAGATGTGTCACCAAAACTTGTACATAGGTTGAATAAATCTATTCTTGTTCCAGATACCCTTTCGTCTTCGCCCTTGCTTCTCAATGCAAGGTGATTGCACTTTTAGCTCAGGAGATTCGGTACAGAAGTTGGCATAGATAGGTGACTTGGTAGAAATGTTGGATAGATAGAGGATCTAGCAGAAACATGGTTCCCACTCTTTTGTCCTGATGAAATTCAAGGACCTTTTAAGGACTTTTCGAGGACCTTACATTTTCAATACATTGGAAATACCCCCACTTTTTTTTTTTTCTCTTACCAAAACTTGAAAAAAGGTTTTGGGAAACATTCAAGGACCAACCACATTTTTGGCGGTTTTCAAGGGTCTTGACTTGACCAAAAAAAAAAATTCAAGGACCGTGGGAACCATGCGAAAGGTTAACAAATAGGCGATTTGGTAGAGAGGTTGACAACGATAGGCGATTTAGTAGGAAGGCTGGTGTGAACAGACAGACAATTTTGTAGGGATTGGCGTAAATTGATGTGGAATTGAATGTATTGGCTATAATATGTGGGTATGACAAAATTAAACTGGTAATGTAACCACCAATCACACTGCCAAAGGAAAGTAAAATTAGAAGTTATCTTAGAAAAATTAATGCTGGAAAGAGTGCAGAAGATTGTTGTGTTTTATTGAAGAGCACAGAGGACGACGAAACACTTGTATAATGTTATATAGACTAGGGATAAAGGCGGAAAACTGGATTGAGCCATTTGTCTTCATCAATTTTTCGCCAAACACAATATGTTAATCGTGAGAGACTCATTTTTCTAGCTGCGCACTGCCTTTTGTGCAATTTTGTATTACTGCGTATGGGGACTAATGCAAACACTATAGGATTATTTTTCTAAGAGTATTATGTATTTCGGTCTACAACGAATTGGGCCGAGGTGTTTTGAAGTTGTCGCGGCGCAAAATGTGCGCAGGTAGGAAAACCCGCCTGTACTGATACGAAAGCGAATACATAAACGAGAAAAAATTATACGAATCTTTCTTTTCGCTGAAATTAATATTCTGAAAATATTGAAGTTTTTGAGCAATGTCTCATTTGTACTTAATAATTTAAACTTCACTCCTTAGATGTGTTTGTACTACCAACAATAAAAAAAATTGCAAAAATAGTTTTTTAAGTATCGACCCTTATGTTTAAGAATCTAGTTCTCCGAGTTTACTTTTAAACATTTTAAGGAAGTTCATTTCTATTGAACTAATTTATACAGATATAAATGCATTAATTATGCTAATTGATGACAAAATTGTACAATGCATTATGCAAGGGGCAACAATTTGGTGTAAATGTTGAGGGTGGGTGGGGCTAAACGAAAGAACGCGCATGCTCAATGAATTAACCAGAGAGAGGAAAAACAGTTAATATTTTATGTCCTTCACCCTTAAATGTACTCATGGATTTTGGAAGGGCCGGGGGCCCCTAAAGAATTTGGCGCTCCTACATTGCGTTTTTACATTTCTGTATGATCGACGGCTATAATGCTTATCTAATAGCAAGTCCATAATTAGGTGCTACGTCGTTGAATGACGAAGCTACGGTCAGCGAGAGGTAAAACGGCATCATATCGATTCTGCTTTATTTATAGTGCAATGAACCGTTAATGCAATTAGTGCGATTAATCTATTTTTAATATTTGTGCCGAGTGCAAATTTTTAGTTTAATCTACTTCTGCATTAAAGATGAAGTAAGGCACGGATGCGGTTATAGAAAGTGCCACGGTTAGAAATTTACACAGACATTAGAAATTTCGGAAATTAATTTTTGACGTCCAACTTTTTTCTTCTTTAATCCAAGTTAGAATTTCTTTTGAAGTATAGATTCAGAGTCCAAATAGAAAAATATGACCCACCCACACACACTGTGGCATAGGCGTGCGTAGAAAGTTCATATCGGGGGGGAGGGGTTTACAGAGCTACAATTCACATAGTCCTATGTTAAATATACAAAATTTTATTTCAATGGGGGAGATTACAACCTCCATCAGCAGCCTCCTGCGTAGATCAGTTCGTTCAGGCTGACCTCTAGCACCGCGATGGTAGAATTCTTCAATCTCGTACCAATTATATAGTTCATAGCATCTCTGCTATTGGTTTTAAAATCTGGTTTCCCAAAATGTCAAGATGTTGTCCTGCTATTCCTTTAAATCGGAAACCTATTACTACTTTACTCATCTCTATCCAGTTTACTCAATTTGCCAGCCTCCCCCAGTTCTTCCTAATTCTACATTTTTTGTTGTTCACTACTGAAGCACCTGCAAAAATTTTTCGCTCGTTTATTGTATTTAAGTTTACGTTGTCCAAGATTATCCGATTAGTTAAGCTCTCCAAATATACATGCTTTGTGTTTCTGTGACTTCACCGTATAGCATCGCCCTCTCATCGTTAGTGATTTCTTCAAGATTAGACTTTATGTTTAAAGATCTGAATGTGTGGTACTCTAGTAACCTTTCGTAACCAATACTGAGTAACACCCCAGGCTAATTTTCACGTGCTCGTCATGCAAGTTTCGAGTAATCTCTTATTCAGCCCATTGGAAAATGGGTTGTTACCAGCTTTACTACTGCTCTTTCTACTTCACGAAAAATTTATTGTCCTTGTGTTTAATTAGGAATAATTATTATTATTATTATTATAGAAGTTTCATCCGTAAATAATGGCTGCCCAACCTCCCTTTTACTCTTAAAGAGTTCCCTTGCCAAGTCCAAGTGCCGGAGAAGTTACACACGTCACTGTACTTGGTAGCTTAATAGTCGAAGCAGGAGAACGTAATACCAAAGGTCGTTGTGTCGAATCCAGCTTGAGTGTGTAGCTCATCTTTTTTTCCCTGTTTAGATTCTTATAGACCAGAAAAGATACTAGCTCGAATTAAAAAAAATATTAAATGTCAAAAATTAATTTCCCTAATGAATTCCTTCACAATCTCCCTTCTTTAATTAGGGGAGTTCCCTCCCTTACAGTACGAATTTTAAAACCAACCTTTGGTAAGAAGCCTAGTTTCAGTTTAGAGTCGTTAAACAGGCTCGCTTAGAACGCTCCAAACAGAAAACTGATTTACAAATCTTGCGTAGCATAATAACGTTTTATTATGTGAGCTTAAGAAATACTTCTAAAGAAATTTATAAAGTATTTCCAAACTATGGAAAATTCAATACTTTCTAAAGAAAGATTTCTAAGGCTCTAATAATAGAGTCGTTAAACTGGCTCGCTTAGAGTGCTCCAAACAGAAAACAGTGATTTACAAATCTTACCTAGCATAACACTATTATTAAAGCTCAAGAAATACTTCTAAAGAAATTTATAAAAAAATATTTCTGAAGTATGAAAAATTTAGAAATTTCTAAAGAAATATTTCGAAGGCTAGTTTCATCGAGTTTTAGAAATCAAACGCGCGTAAAACATTATGAATTCGTATTTGGCAAAGGGCTGTTTTTGACCGAGATCAAATATGAAACGAAATACGAGTGTTATGCGGCATAACATCTGAAAATAAATTATGACTTAAATATTTTTTAATTACTATCATTTTTAATTTATTAACAGACTTTTGCACTAAAGGATTGAGTAACATCGAAAACCTGCCGCCATCGCAACCTGCATCGAAAACCTGCCATTTATCGCAAATCATTAGGTTTAATTATAAGCCGTAAATGTAATTCTAATTTTCTTGTATTAAGGATAATTGGAAATGGGACTGATGCTTGAATAATCAGAAAAAAAAAATGAGAAAATGAAAATCTTCCAACGAATATTTTGAAAATGCAAATCTATCCAGAACAAAACAAATTCCAACGAAATTCTATAACGTTTTGAGCATAGGCGTATCTTGGGGGTTAAATATAGCGTAAACTGTGATTGGGGGAACAAAAAATCGTATATATAAAAGTAAAATTTTGCCTGTTTTTAAAAAACTGGGGGGGAAAGTGCCCCCTGGCCCCCGTCAGATTACGCCCATGGTTTCGAGAATTGTCGGTTCTTTCATCAAATAAATGATATCCAAACATTTTTGTAGTTAAATCTTAAAGTTGAAAGATAAGCAAACCATACAAAATTACAGTAATATACACCTTTCTCCCCCGATGTTAGAGTAAGAAATTTCTGGTTTATAAAAAAAGTGAGCGTTTTTATAAAACAGATTTATGCAGCTAATGTAAATGTATTATATACTCTTGCTAATTAATCGCTAATTGAAGGTAGTGTTCATTAGATGCCATGTTGCCCAATCATAAAGGTTAGCTGTTTTCCCGCAGTTTGTGGATGATTTTCAGATGCTTTGTTATAATCATCGATTATGAACAACACAGAACGTGAGAAGAGTTTTATTGCCGCGAAGGTTTGTTTTATTTAGCAGTAGAAAGATGGTAAACAATACTGGCTTTGTATTCCCAAAGGTAGGTTGGTTGAAGTCTAAAACGGAGTATGGAATGAATGGAGGTGGCAGAAACTTAAATTTTCGAATTGAAAGGTTGAAAATTCAGGTTTAGCTTGGTGTATTTATAAATTACCTTTAGGGGCAATACATTTTCCACAATAATGAGCCAAGTATAATCGTTCAGGTGTCAGATCATTATCAAAATTTAGGATCGTGCGACAAGAAAGCCTATGTCTAACGTTTTTTAATAAACGTTCTTTACTTGATAACAAGTATGTCTCATTAATATTCTAGCTTCCTTCGCATTTAATGGAACTTAACATAAAAGAAATCTCGCAAATCCTACTCTGAATTTATAGCAAGTAACTGTACAGTGAAAGATGGCCTAATATTCAACGTAGTATATCAGGAAAGGATCTACAAAAGTTTTTTTTATTAAACTTAACAATTTCAGTATACAGTATAATATATATATATATATATTTGTACCATTCTTTGCTACATTTATCAGAATATGTTTAAACGGATGGTAAAGTGTATGCTGAACTAAGACTTGTAGACGACTTAAAATAGCTAAAACTGAGCTAGCTAGCCATAATTTCATGCTAAACTCTAGCTTTTTACACTGCCTATATACAAACAATTATCACAGAAGATACTTGCAAAATACAAGTCAAAATCTATATTCGCTTCTAGAGTATTTACTACTTTGGTGCATTCCTAGTGAGCAGTGGTCAGTAGAGGCAGACAAGAAGCTCTAAATCAGTGTTCATAGCTAAAAGGCGGTACTGGGTAGAGGTAAATAAGGAAAGTTTCACAATGAGAATCAGTAAGCAGTTGGTATTTGGCAGAATAAGTCTTGTGGTAAAAAGAATTGGTTATTGATAAGACAGATAAAATGTGCCCAGAGAGCAAAGAATTGGTTGTTGATGAAGAGAGGCAAAAAGAGCTCAGAGAGCGAAGGATCGGTTGTTGACAAAAGCAGACAAGTGCTCAGAGAGCAAAGAATTGGTTACTGATAAATGCAGACAAGAAGTGTTAAAAGGGCAAAGGATTAGTTGTCGATAAAGATGGACAAAAGTGCCCAGAGAGCAAAGAATTGGTTATTGATAGAGACAGATAAGAAGTGCTCAAAGAGCAAAGAATTGGTTGTTGATAGAAGCAGACCAGAAGTGCTCAGGGAGAAAAAAATTCATTGTTGATAGAAGTAGACAAAGTGCTCAGATTGCAAAGAATTCGTTGTTGATAGAAACGGATAAGAAGAGACCAGAAAGCAAAGAACTGGTGTTTAGCGGAAACAAATAAAGTACTCGGAAAGCAAAGACTTTATATTGTTGGTAATGCAGATAAGCATAGTGACAGAAAACGATTAACACTTGGTAGAGGAAAAAAAGTGCACGAAGAATGAAGCGTGACATGGATGAAATAATTAACTGTAGGCTTTTAATTTAATTAATAGGAATTGGTGAACGAACGCGAAAGGTTAGTTATACAAAAGAGAAGTTGAACCGCAAACGAGAATAGCTCTCTACCAGAGAATCGTTGGCAAATGATACAAAAATTTTAATGCGATCAAAGTTAGGAATTAACTAATAATCGTTAAAAAAACAAATCTTGTACAAGAACCATAGAAAGAAATTTGCAGCAAGTTGTGAAAATGAACACGCGGATATCTGCTAGGGTTATAGAAATTGCCGATATATGGAGAAAAGACTGACAAAATATTGTATGGTTAATATATCAATTTTTATATGATTATTCTTTTCATCGCTGAATCGGTTTTATATGCATTTCTAACAATGTACAAACTATAATTGAATTGCAAAAGTACATAGAATGAGATGGCGCTACGTTTGAAAAATTATATTTACATATAAAATAATAGGCTAATATAATAATTTAAACAAAAATTGTAGATTTTCATAAAACGCTTTAATTCGTGCTTAAGTGTTTTAATGTATATTTCATCACGCTTACATTGCGCTGCATTTTTTAAAGAGTACTATACCATTCAGTAAAGATCATATGTAAGTTAATGAAAGATTGTATTTTTTTAATTAAAAAATCTTAACTAAAAAAATGGAGACAGTAACAAATATATCCCGTGTCTGATAGAGAAAAAACCAATGGTTTGCTTTTAAAAACAAACTTTGACAAATTTAAAATCAGAATGGATTAATGACATTTAAAAAATTAAATCTCAAATTATTTTTACCCGAAATTACTTATATTCGATTGTTTTTGGCATTCAAATTATTTCTCTGAAGCCTGAAACTTACGGCAGATAAATTTTTTTTTATATTGTGTCCTTCATAAATTTCATTAATTTTCCTACATTTTCTCCTCCAAATTTCGTTTTACACCTTAATTTTCATATGCCATCTTTCAAATTTCATGAATTTTATGTAAATTAACCTTCAAATTACATCCATTTTATGTATATTATCAAAATTTCATAAGTTTTATGTATATTTATATTCTTCAAATTTCATTAATTTCGTACAAGCAGAATCGTAATAAGAGAAAGGGGGCAACCTTTCTTCCTTATTACAGCTCTTTTACTTGTTCGTTTAATATGGCTTCACCTTGTAGAATAGCATCACAACGTCAATATTTTCATCTCTGGTTTTTGTGTGTATTAGCGTTCTGTTGCGCTGTCTAAATATAGAGTTTTCACATCTTACAGAAGCAATTTCTTTAGCACTATTTCCATTTTCCTTAGCATTTTATTTAGGTTAATTTCACATTCTGAAGACATTTTTGTTTAGTGAAGTATTTCTCCTGCTTTAACCATATACGTGTCTACCCACACAAGATTACAAGAAAATTAAATTTACGGATTCATTTGCAGTAGAATATTGAGAATAGAAATGTTTTTTGCACATTCTCTCGTTGAAGGGGAAAAAAATGTTCAATAAACAAATGAATTGATTCAGTCCATTTGGAGAACGTAGTTATAAATGGATAAAAGCACAAGTTGTATTTATATATTTTTTTAAAATTTTAATACTTTTTATTTGCATTTTCATGAATTTAAGAAATACATTGCTTTCCCAATAATCACATTTTAAATTTTTTCATCGCGACTGCTCGCAGAAATGCCTCATTTTTTAAACCAAAATTTGAAACTACAAAATAGCACTTTCGGCCATTTTATTTTTGTTTCTCACTTGATAGTCAATGATCGGGTCGTTTTTCTGTAAAATTATATATACGACTATACTCTTCAAAGAAATTTCCATTGAAGTTTGTGTAGAATTTTTAATCATTTAAAAGAAAAGTTAAAAAAAATGTTAAAGGTTTCAGAAATATCCATGAAATATTTCCCTTACTGTTTTGCTTATCATCACACTCACGGGATACAAAGGAATTGGGATTCGTAAGACGTTTTCAAAAATGTTAACAAATTTCTGTGGAAGCCCAAATTCGTTTGTATTGCATATGATCTTGTTGTATTGCTACAACGTCACATCACAGTAGCCGTATTGTATTGCAACGGCAGCGCAATACAGCCATCGCTACAAGGAAAGAAGATAGCTCTATGCATAGTATGCCAACTCGCCAATACAAAATTTTTGAAGTCGCTTCACAGACAAGAGTATATTTTACAAGTTACGCAGTATAAAACCACATTGGAAAAGTTGAGAAAAGAAATATGCACATTCTTTAAGACACGACTTGCGTGTGTGCACATTGTATATAACATAGCTATGCACATGGTAGAAGCACTTGCAGACGTAGCATGGACCTACGATTGTCCTAGTTTGATATAATTTTATGGAAACAAAGCTTTAAAAGGTCGCAGAATTAGTTGGTAAACGTTGCCCTAAATGTCATTGGGAAATATTCCTTTATATGCTTTACGGACTAATACTTGTTTTCCTTCAAATAAAATTTTTAAATGAACACCACATATTCACCAGGGATGAAGTCAAAACTAAAAAGTAATCTTTTAGTCGTTACTTTAGAGATATCATAACAGAAGATAGGTTTCTATCATGTACGCAGACATTTTTCCCAGTATACATAAGCCAATGATGCACTATGATAAAAAGTCGATACTATATTTTGAAGAATATGTACAGGAGACATTTTGCCGTGTATGCGCAGATGTCCTGTAATGTAGACATTTTTAATACGTAGTTTTTAGATAAAAGTGTTTACGGAATTCCGTCAGATATTTAGTTTTTAAAAGATGGGATGCATTTGAAAATAAATTTCCAAGGCCTTCTTAAATTGGGGAAAACTGCTGTATATATTACATAATTTCGTTTTAATACACGTCTGCGTAAGGCTTAAAAATCGTAAAAGCAAATCGAATGTAATTTTGCAATGGAAAATGATACATGAAGTTTTCAAATGGGGCTTGAAACAAATTATTTGGAAATTAAAGTAATTAAAAAATAATTGTTCATTAACGGATGGTCTGCAAATCTGGTGTAGGTTTTTCCTAAATACTGAGCAGCGCATGCGCCATTCGTTTCGATTTAAAGTTCATTTTTGCGCTTTGGGATCCAATTGTTGGATATGGTGGCTCACATTTTGGAATCACCCGTTAAAAAGACACAAGCTCTGTGAAGAATACACTATGAATAATCAAATGACTAACATCTTTCGACTTTGCATTCATGCTAAGAAAAAGGAGCTGCCATGTCGAAGAGTGAAACAATTATAAACTAATACTTATAATGTTTGTAATCTAAAATAGAGAACAAGGATACGTATACTCACAAATCTACGATCGCAACCAATTATCACCAACGATTAAAATTACCTTTGACATAAACAATTGGATAAGAACAGAATCTTTGTCCAATGGAAATCTCATATGGAACTCATAGCATCCATGTTCTTTTAATTTGCATAGAAATGGTACGAATTTTTAAAGTTTGATTTAATTAGAGTAGCTTTATTGATGGTTTGTTTTTGCAAAGGGAACTAGCACTAGTGGACTGGTCAGGAACAGTCATGTAAAAGAATAGTTAACTGGTTTTGTACGAAGTGAAATCAAACTTTATATGAACGATGCTCTTTCGCCTGCATCGTTCTAAGCGTTGAAGCAATGGTTTTCTGGTTATCGTTTTATCACTGGCGGTTTCCTATCGACATAACCGCTAAAACTAACCGATCGTTCGAACACCGCAGCCCTTTCCCGGACCTGTTTTGGTGGATCGTTCTTAGCTAGTTCCTGCACCCTTGCGTTGACCTTTGGCACTTTTTCTGAGCTGGCCGATGAAGCTACGGACAATCTCACGAGAGGTGGTGGGACTGATCGAGGTCTCTGGGGCCTACTCGGGGGTAAAGAGGATTGTCGTTGACGTCTTGGAGCCGAATTCCTTGTTTCATCTTGATCGATTTTCAAAGAATTCTGCGCGAAGTCTGATTCAAAGAACTTAGATTTCAGTTTAACACTAGGTCTACACTCATCCTTGGTCTGGAATGCATCAGAGTCTGTTTTTGAATGCAATGAATTCACTTCTTTATCGTCACTGGATCGTTTAAAGTTTAGAGCGTCACAAAATTTATCCGTAAGATTTTGTCCCTGGTTACTACCCAAAATGGAGTCGAAAGACGTGCCAAGAAGCGATACTAAAGAAGTAGATGTCGTAGAAGTGGTTGCTGAAGTACTGCTGCACTCGTTTCTACTACGCAAGTATGAATTTAAAAAACTGCCTGGAGAGCCCAGTATCGTTTTCTTCTGTTCATCAGGGGCGTCACTTATAGTTGATGATGATGAAACAGGTGCTTTGGGGTGAGGAAAACGTATCACGCACTCAGTTTGAAAGATGTGGTTAAAATTCTTCCGCGGTTGAGAACTTGGTGACTGAGATTCTTTCGGAAGAAGGTAATGATCTACTTGGATATTGCAGACGGAGCGAACTTTAGCTTTTGGTGATTGCTCGAGTTCTTTAAGGTTTGAAATACCATCGTCGGATTTTGGTTGAGACTCAAATTTTGAGAGGAGCTCCTTAACAGAAGGTTTTTTTTCCATTCTCAAATATTGTGGGTATGCAGACGTCAGGATCCAATCGGAGAGTTTATTTTTCTCGTGCTCCTCTTTGGGAGGTGTTTTGAATGATTTGTCAAGTTCATCTTGTAAAGGTTTTTTAACCGGAGACTTCTTGACTATAGTCCCATGATCATTAACTTTACAATCAGGTTTCAGTGATACATGTTCCTTATGAACCTTTTCAAGTTTCGGTTCTGAAAACTTTTGTCGTTCTGCCTTCATCCGTTCCATTTCGGATCGTACCTGACGATCCCGAACAATTAGACGACCGATTTCAGATTCGAACCTTCTTCTAGATTCCTCTATTGGAGACACTGGTGATGATTTATCGCTCAGAACAATCGCTTTGTGCTTTTTAATGTTGCACCATGAAGAATCAACTTCTCTAAATGTGGAATCAAAACTTCCAGAAACGGTAACACCCGAAACAAACTTTGGACACATTTCTTTCACTTCAATACCCCTATTCGTTTTTGATTCAGATGAACTCTTTGAAATACCTGGAGTAAAACTCCCAAGAGGCAAATGAAAAGCACCGTTTTTCATTTTAACAGAATTGCTCAGCAATGGAGATTCTGGTGTTAAGCTCGTTTTTGCTTCATCGGACGATGCTTTACGTTTCATTGGGGAAGAATTTGCCTCACCATTCAATACATTTTTACCATTAACACATTGCTGAAGCTCAGGATTTTTTATATCACTAAAGAGCTCCTTTTGTTCAATAGGCTTAGTTTCATCTTTCATTTCCTTGAAGTTGAATTCATCAGGTGGCCACGAAGCTGACATTCTCTGCATTATATCATCTGTGGTACCCTTGGAGTCCACAGGTGGGCTCCCTTCAGATCCTGTACTGCTTGGCATGTCGGACACGTTATCCATTGTGGGAGAATCGGGTGTGGCTAATGAACTATCTAGACGGGAGGAACGGAATGCTTCATGAGAATCTCCTTCACCTTCATGTATTGAAAATGGATCATTTTTAGATTCAAAGGACATCAACTGCGATAAGCTTATTGTATCAGATATAGTAGCTTCCATGGACATGCTTATATGCGTATCCCTTAAATCTGAAGTTGTTTTTAGGGCTAGAGAATCGTCGTCTAAATCATTGTCTGTATCAGCATTTTCCGATTCCAAAGACTTCAACGGTGTTGCAATTTTGCAGGAATTTCCATTTGGAGACGAGTTTCCTACTTGGAATGTTACTTTTGGACATATATTGGAACGATCTTCAGTGATTGATTTAGCAGAAATTTCACATTCTGTTGTAGAATAATCTTCAACTGAATCAGTTTGTTTGAGTTCGGATCCAGTTTCATGTTGCTTCGGAGATTCAGCCTCATTTTTTCTTTTGGTTGAAGGGGACCTAATAACAGCAGAGAATCTCTTCAAAGACAGTTTCTGCAGCTTGGGACTTGAAGCTTCCGACTCCAGGAGCAGCAGTTTCTGTTTCTGGGCGATTTTATGCGGGCTGGAGGATGCTTGGCTTTCTAAGACGTTGTGTTTTAAAACTGAATCTTTAAGGATATCTATTTCTTGTGTTTGTTGAGAACTAAATACCAGCCCATGCTCAAAGTATGAGTCGTGAGACACTGAGCGAGCATGTTTCTGATAACCACCTGAAGTTCTTACTGGTGCTGATGAAGACGTTTCTAACGTCAAATCTGTACACTCCATCGATGCAGGTTGAGATGATACGGTGTTCTCGTCTGAAAAGAGAAAGAAAACTAAAGAAAAGCCAAGGGCATTTAGCAACAGTATTCATTTAAAGAAAACCCCAATCTCTTAAATCAACTCATAAAATCAGTGATTTAAGCGGGCGATTCGGAAAAATATTTCTGCGTACATATATATCGTCGACATCGTGTTAGCCTTAAAAATGTGCAAATTCGAAAATTTTTACCCAAAGGTATTTTTGAGATTATTTACTGGTCATCCAGGCTCTAACTAATACACTGTTCACCTAAATAGTAAACCTTCCATGACACATCCTAATAAGTTTTCATGCGTTGTTAAAGCATGTCGTTCATAAACGCTTTTTTCCTCAAACCCAGAATTTGGCAAGTGTTCGCTAAAGTCACATGGTGCCGACGATACATAGAAAATTATATTATTAGCATCACATTAGTATTGTGCATAAAATCATTGATTTGTTACTGGTAAGTCGAGCAAAATATGATCGTTTGAAAAGTGAGTTTGTAAGCCAAATTATAGGTGCTGAGCTTTGAAATTTTAACACGAAGGTGGTTGTTTGGATTGTAATGGAGCAAGGGCAATACGTGTCATGCTTCGCCTAAACACGTGTGCACATTATTATTGACTCTCTATACCAGTGTTTCTGAAAGTGTGGTATGCGGCGGCGGCTTATCAAGTGATCTACAGGATCGTCATCAAATTTCAGAAGAAAAAAATAAACTAGAAATTGCCACCATAGAATTTAGGTTCGGACGAGATTTTAAGAATTTCTCATTAATATTACTTGTTATAAACCTAACCTTTCGTGAAAGGTTTGAATCCCCTGAATACTGAATATAATCCATGCTAACTACATTGCTATTTAATTAAATTCATGATATTCTTTTCATTGTAAATTTGACAAAATAAGATCGTAACTCATTCTCTTTATCAAATAGCATTACTCTAAAAATTATTTTGTTCCAGGTGGGTTTGACAACCAACCCATATTTTTTTAAGAACTTGATCGGAGATTTTAGAGATTTTCTGCCAAAAGCTGGCGCTTTAAAAAAATAAATTACTACAACAAGAGTTAAAATTAACTACAAATTATATTTCAAGGGATGAATACATCTCTCCTACCGGAGCTCTTGTACACATATATAAACCTGCCAATAAATCAAATAAATCAAGGGTTACTTTAGCTATGTCTTTCCTTGGTAAAGGCAGGGGAAGGATTAGTATGACGATGATTAAGTAGTGCTTAATATTATTAACCATACGTTGGCAAACTTAATTTCAGGCAATATATCTTTTAATGGGGGATGAATACCCCGGCTGATCCGTGATAAATAAAGGAATGCTTAAAGTGCGCGGTGAGCGACCAAAGTTTAAGAAACACTGTTTCATACGGTTCCATTAACACCATGAGCCTGATGAGATAGTGCACGAACGATATTGAATAATTATTGGAAGTTTCCTACCTCGAAATGCTTGGAAGGACATAAAAATAATGTACTCCTAATAGACAGGTTGGAGATGGAAAAGAGTAGAAAGACAACTTGTTGCCAGACACTTTTCCAGAGAAGAATCAACATCTGGAGGTTATTAGTGGACACGTCATTGTAAAAGTGCTGAATAATTATAAAATAAATCAAAGAACGCGATCTTACATAAACGTGCACTGTATTTAAGCCAAACATCACTATAATCTTTAGCAAACATATAAACATTCGTAGTTTAAACGTGGTGAAGTTTAGAATGGGTTTTTGTAATTCAACATAAAAATATTTTAAATAGTAATGTATTTTCAAAACTACGTGCATTTCGACACACACACAAGAAATGGACTATTGACTAATTTGAAATTAATGATTAAATATTTTTACCCATTGGGCTGTATGGGTCGCAGAGGTCTAAGTGATGGCTGTGCAGATCGGTGATGGAGGTTAGCAGCAACAAAGATTCAACGCTTTTTACCGTTCGCAGTTTTTTAGCAATGGTGCGCGATACGTCGGATTCGGTAACAGCCTTACCCTATAAGCAAAAATTTGGTTAGTAAAGCTTAATAATCAGCTGCATGCCATAGAAGTTTCTTTAACTACAGTTTATAATTAGCACTTTGTGCGTGGGGCCCTTACATGACTAGATAGGGGGTCATTTTGACTGGTGAATATCGGTCCACTAATTTTGGGGGGATTGCCTCCAAATTGCCTTGGGTTTCTCCTGCTTTTACTTCGGCCGCTGGCTGAATGCCACCCGCGGGCAAAAAATGATTTCCATCCAGAAGGAGATTTCTTTCCTTTGCTTCCACTTCTTCGCCTGCAAAATGATAATATTACATTAAAATAGTGCATAGTCATACAATGATTTTACATATACTGTATAACAGCTGTACCAAACAGATGAGCAACTTTGTGACGTCATGGAGCGAATTGATCGGTGTAGACTCATTGTCTATTTTGCACCAACAAAGGATTCACTCAATCTGAATACATGTAGTAGTCACAAGAGTAGCTTTAAAATTATAAGGGGGGGGGGATCCCCCAATAAGAGATTTTCCTTACTATATATATAATTTCGCTTAACTAAAATTTGGATTAAGTCAAGTAACCAGCTTTTTTCATTCATTCAAATGTCTCCGGCAAAAACGCTCATATTTATATTTTCTAGCATACCCAATTTCAGGAGAGAAACCAATACAAACACTAGATACCGCGCATATAGAAAAATGTGTATATAATTTGTATGTATTGGATATGCAAAGAGATATCTTACTATCTTCAAGCAGTTAATATTTTAATTAACGCGCACTTTGTAATGTTTTTCACTATGAATATAGTGATTTGCTAATGTGCAATGAAACTTGTTTTTGAATACACGTTGTAGTTCTTTTGCATCTTTCCACGGAAATTTAAATTTTCGGATTATTCAAGGTTCCGTTTATCCGGATTATTCAAAATTCCATTTATCCGGATTATTCAAAATTCCATTTATCCGGATTATTCAAAATTCCATTTATCCGAATTATTCAAAATTCCATTTATCCGAATTATTCAAAATTCCATTTATCCGAATTATTCAAAGTTTCGTTTATTCGAAATTGGGTCCGTCCCTTTTACTACGAATAGTCGGGATTTCGGACATTGTAAAAATAATGCTTTCATGCAGATGCGTTTAAAAATTCTCGTAAACTAAATTTGCATTTTTTATTTAAATATTGGCAAGTTATTGGGAGCCCAAAACCCCTATTAATATTTTTTTTTTGGGGGGGGGGGGGACACCCATATAATTCGAAGTTTGTGGTCGTAACGCCTGCTCGCTTTTTCCGCCTAATATCAACGAGCGAGTGATTACGAGCAGTGTCTTCTGTTACGGGACAGATATCTAACCCTTTCTCCCGTCTCACTCTGGTCGCTTAGACATTCAATATGAATGAACACAGCTTCAATGACTAGTATGCACGTGTATTTCAAACGTTCTGCATTTTCAAGATTCACTATCTTCTTCATCAAGAACAACTTTGTTCTTGAAGTAGATGTAAACATTTTCAATGCCTTAAGTTTGCCAAGTTTATTAAATTTTACCTGTGTTTCATTATATTCCATCGATTCCTTGTGCAGTGTGATCACCCTATATCATTTCAAGATAATTGTGTTTGCTTTTCTTATGTGAAAAAGTAGTAGGAACGGATTGGAACTACGAAACAACGATCAAATTTATCCACAAATACAAGTCATAAGAAGTTGTAAAATTTTGTATCATGCAAATGCAAGAAAATACGCGTGAAAACCGCATATTCCAATGTTTCTGAGGCTAATTACATTGGCCTATTCCTTAAAAGCTATTTAAAATACGACCATCACCCATTTTTAATCGTATGCACAACAAGCACATGAATGAACTGGCTCGTTAAGATCAACGGCCATTCAGTCATGAACTTTTCCTCTGCCCATTTTCAAATTGAGTGGTTTTACCGAATACTCGGTCGATGCAAACTAGATATAATCATCAATGGATTTTTTATGCTAGCCATGACCTGTTCCAAGGAAAAATAGCCATGATGATGATGTTCACAGGGAGTAGTGAGAAAGATGGCCGCCAGAGAGTCCCTGTAATCCCAGATTGTAACAAAGTACATTCGAAGGGCAAGTCCCCTACTGGAGGCTTCGCTGAATTGCCACAAAGTAGCCTGTCCGTCCGAGCTGTAAATACAGCGTTACCTCCCGTAAGGGACACCTATTAGGAAGTAATACCTCTGATCCTCAGTATATATATCGATACTTGTACTTCCGAAGAAGGGACACCTATTTATGGGAAAAAATATCCGGTCCCCCTAGGCGTTAATAGTTGGGAGGTAAGATTGTATGCGCAATGAAGAAATTAGATATTGCTTATACCAGTTCCTTTCATCGCACAGGATTTTGTTTAGTATACATGAGCATATGCATATATTTATACGAATACATTATACAGATATACACAGCATATAATAAATATATTACCCAGGTAATTCAATGACCGTGTGGTATTTTGTGGGTAGACTTTCGGCACCACCTCCTACGTCAATAAACTTAGGTTGGGCAGTTGGTAAATTGGAAGCTAATGCCCTGGACCTGGCTTCTTCCAAAGAAAGCAGCTTGGTAGGAGTAGAAATCGCCAAAGACTTCGGCCGGGACTTCCTTGGTGATTCTGCATAGTAATCACATAAAACATTTAGAATATAATACATATACGCATAATAGAATGTAATATAAATCTACATAATAGAACCTAACATATGTACATAACCCTCAGAACATGACGTATATGTACATAACCCTCAGAACATGACGTATATGTGCATAACCCTCAGAACATGACGTATGTGTGCATAACCCTCAGAACATGACGTATGTGTGTAACACTCAAACATGACGTATGTGTGCATAACACTCCAAGAACATGACGTATGTGTGCATAACTTACTCCAGAACATGACGTATGTGTATAACACTCAGAACATGACGTATGTGTGCATAACACTCAGAACATGACGTATATATACATAACACTCCAAGAACATGACGTATATGTACATAACCCTCAGAACATGACGTATATGTATATATACATACTACTCAGAGAACCTCATATGTACATAATACTCAGAACCTTATACGTATGTAATACATAGAAACCTTAACGTAACTCAGAAAGTTCCAGATATGAACTGAAATTATGTGCTACCTTTGTCAGGTCTGATGACTAACGAGAAAATAGGAAGTTATACGAAAAAATGTTTCATATTCTGTATATAATTCATGATAAGTTAAATGGCTAAACACATTAAAATCTGAGCTTAAAAGTCAAAAATGCGTTTTACAGAATTGTTTGTATTTTTAAAGCACAAGGATATCAAAGATTATGTTGTGCAACAACGTAACACTTTCAAAATCGGGGAAGCAACTATATATTATACACATTTCTGCATCACAATATCCGTAAAATTGAAATTTTAAATTATTAGGGGGTTCGAGCGCATATGATTATGCCTATGATGCTGAACCGATCCACTGTTTTATGAGGTATCCGAACTTCTTAAGGCCTACGTAACGGACTGCCAGGCTGCAGTAAACAGTCTTTTTCTGAGAACAGTTGGGAATCTAATCCGAATTAACGATACGCCAGGCGAACGCGTTACCACTGCACCACAACAGGGCAGCGTATTACAGGATAGATTAAATAAAATTGGACCTTCCCTTCCCTTTTAACACGAGACAAGTGCAAAACCTAATGAGAGTAAATTTGTTCCAAAGACTTCTTTTTCCTAGCCTTTTCTTTCCGTGACTCTAAACAGTAATTTGTATGTAACCTGCACATCAGGGCGTCTGCTGGACCCCTATACCCCCAAATTTCTCGAAACATCTCCCTAAAAATAAGAAGTTCACATACCCGCTAAATATTCAAATTACAAGAAAGGAAATAAAACATTGCGCAAATTATTTTTCTATACTTTTTCCGCATATGTAAATTGTAATCTTTTATATGTAGCAATTTTTCAAAAGAAAAATACTGATAACGATCAGGGGGAGAAAGGTGTCGTGAAGTGAACTCCTGCCACCTCAAAAATTATCAACTGTCTGTGAATGGGTTAAATGTCCAAGAAGAAATGCTTGAATTTTGTTTCTCCTCCAAATAAAAAAAATAATTTTTTTTTTGTGTAAATATGGACGAATAATTTCATTGCCACTGAACACTATTTCGTTTCTTTTCTGTTTAGAAAAATCAAATTTTTGAAAGTAAATTTAACACCTTTCAAACGAAGTTTGACACCCCACTGAGCAAATATTCAGGCAGACACGCTGAGACTGCATTTACCGTACGTACTCTAGGATTAGAACATCGATGTTCTAACGATTTAATCGATACATGGATTAAAATTTTAATTGTTTATACCGATGTTGTTCACTACTTAAGCGACACACAGATGCGGTGATTGAATGCACCTAAATCATGCTTTCGCTTATTTATGAGAAGAATCATGTTCTTGACGTGGAGTCCAACTGCTATTTTTTTTTTTACTTTCCACAGCTTTTGGAAAATTTTAAGAAACATCCAAAGTATTTTTAACACGTTTCCAAATTTCAAGGAATGTTTTTCCGTACTTAATAAGAATCCCAAAAAACTTCAATAATCATTATCGGGCCCTCCGTAGCTTTCCGCGACCATGATTTGGGTCGCGACCTGGGGTTAGGAACCCTCCTTGTTTACTTTAATGCCGAATCACTCCCTATTCTTTAAAGCTGCCTTAGCTCCTCCCCTCTTATATTTTTGAATGGTTTCGCCCATGTCTCTTATGTATCTCCATCTTATGGTGGTTCAATGATACATTTGCCTACTGCCTACGAACCCTGGATTGGCATACAAATATTACGGAACCCTTGACGTTTTTCCCACTAATTCGTAGTACGGGTCTCGATTTCTTGAGCAACAGGGGCTTGTACTCCCTAGGATACTAAGTTCTGGCACAGCATGGTTATAGGTGTTCCATAAAAGAGTTTGTTTAGGTGTTTTATGGCGCAAGAGCATCTGGGCTATACTGCGCCAAGTTCCATAAAAGAGAAATATACTTATGTATCTATTATTAATGAGTAAAAACGCAATCAGTTGTATATTCAAAAAATGTTTACAATTGTTTCGAAGGATCCATCCTCCTCCTTCAGAACAAATACGTGCTTGCAGTCTGAGCGTAAAGCTAGAACTGAAAAAAATAAGGAAAAAGAAATATATCGATGGAAAAGTGGTATTTTAGCTATTTTTTTTTATCTATTTATTCCATTTTTAATTTTCAATTCTGTTTTTATCCCTTAATAGTCTTTTCTTTGTAATACCTTCTACTTATTTTATTCTTTTTTTTTAATTCCCACTTTTCTAATATTTGTAATCTTTTCTTCGATTTTAACCTTTATTTTACACCACATTTTTCTTTCCCTACCAATAGAGGGCGACACTTGTCCATCAGTATATTTCTTCTCTTATTACTTTTTCAGTTGTACCTTTTCATTCAGACTGCAAGCACGTACGTATTCGTTCTGAAGAAAAATAGATCCTTCGAAACAATTATAAACTTTTTTGAATATATAACTGTGATTGCGTTTTACTTACTAATATACTTTGACAGTGTTTTTCGCCAACTTTTTTCTTCATCATATATATCTCTCTTTATTTGGACTAGTTCATTTTTTTTTTCCAATCTAAGGCACATTGGACGATGCCCTTAGTGAGTGAAGTCAAGACCGGCTGTTAATTCTTTAAGCATAGAATTTATTTAAACAATGAAACGCTATATTAATCTCAACATAACATGGGTTAATGGCGCAACAATGACAATCTATTAACGTAATAATATAATGATGTCAATAGCATGATAATGTAGTGACAAATTAATGGAATAAAAACATGACTAATGGTATAATAACGCAACTTAATGGTATAACCTAATAGTATAATGACACAACCTAATAGTATAATAACATAACTCAATGGCATAATGACAACTTAATGGCATAACATAACTCAATGTTATAATGACAACTTAATGGCATGACATAACTTGATGGTATAACGACATAACTTAATGGTATAACGACATAACTTAATGGCATAATAACTTAACCTAATGATAATTTTTTGTATAATTCAAGAGAACATACCGAACATACCGTCTCCAGGTATAAGCGGAGTTGTAGGGAATGTGGGCATCTTATCGCTGAATATGATGTCTGTATAACGAATGAGGTATTCGGTAAGAACGGCCTGAACGCCGACTACGTGCAGAGCGCCAACTCCTCCATTTTCAATCTCTCTAGATCTATAATAATAAAAAATTATGAATATCAGATCAATGGTACGAGATCAATAAGGAATATGCAGTAAAGCATGTTTTTCTCCCTTCTTTGCGTTTAAAGACGAATAAAATACAACGTATTCTGACACATCAAAGCATAATATGTAAGTTAGTTCAAGGTTAGAAAATTTTCACATATTGACAGATTTAATATTTGCGCAAACAATGCTTCCAGAATAGCTTACAGCAAAGGGGTATGATCAATGCCTGCAATTTTACCAGTGCGAAATTAATCATGGTTTCGGCGTTCA
>QLNU02003225.1:6602138-6619671 GCA_006491805.2 Dysdera silvatica | reverse complement strand
TAAATTTTAAAGCTTTGAATTACAGACAAACGCAAACCTGGTTTTTACTCAGAGACCGAGCTGAGAAAATGAATATTGGTGAATATAATGGGGAAGATATGAAAAACACGGGAATATATGATGGAGAAAACATTTATTTTCTCATTGTTTGGTGTTTTAAATATAATATGCACGCATGCTTATTTTCCAAAAGGTAGATAAATACTCTCCTGTCCCTCAATTTTTCAGCGGCGGATAGGTCTATGATTTGTGTAAGATTTATTGAACTGTGGAAAACACTCCAACAAAGCTGTTCGGTGATAAGAATCAGTGGCGTGGAAAGTGTGGCTCAAGCCCCCCTCTCTAATGGACAAAGCACATTCTGTTTAATTCCCTGCCACGATATTGTGGCCAGTCAAATTTATTTGAGCCCCCATGATTTTTTGAACTGCTACGCCTCTGATTAGAGAGTTCTTAGATAATTTCGTGGAAGTAACCAATACAAACATTTTAAAGTTAAAACGGACCTTAAGATTAAAAAAAAATTTTGTTACGAGATATATACTTACAATTTAAAATTCCATGAAAGCAGAATTAAATAAAAGTTAAAGTTTGAAATAATGAGTGTTCGAGTCAAATTTTCACGTCAGAAGCACAATGAATAATAACCACAGCAATTTAAGGTAATAATGTAAAGTTTAGAGCAATATACAGGGTGTTCATGAACTGTTTTGACAAAGTAAGAGGGATGATAGTACCCACCAAGGCGAACAATATTCGCCGTAGAACCTAGGGTCGCAACCCCCTCACAGCACCAGTTCTAAAACCGTCCAGCATGCCCAAATAGTGACAACCAGTACATGAGAAGCGCAAAATGCGATGTCTTAATCATCTATGCATTTGATTAGTTGACCCGAGTTGTATTTGGCACTTCTCATGCACTGGTTGTCACTATTTGTGCATGCTGGACGGTTTTAGAATTGCGCTGTGTGGTTTACCACCCTAGATTCTATGGAGAATATTGTTTATTTTGATGGGTACCCACCCTTCTTATTTTGTCAAAATATTTCACGAACACCCTGTATAGGGTAAGATTAATAATGGCAATTTTGTAAATATGATGACTGAGCTCATAGTGCTCGTAATGAGAAATATTTTAAATATTACCGTAAGAGGTTCGGAGCCCACACAATGGCAACGTTCTTTGGTGTCATCCCCGTTTGGCATCCGTAAGCTGCTACTTTACTCAAATGCCTCATTAGGTACTCAAGGGATCTGTAATGGGGAGGAGGAAGTTGTTGTACCACGTCTCGAAGCCTTAGCAGACGAGTTGTTTCTTCTGATTGAACTGCACTCTGTAGACAAAGAAATATGTTCTCAAATGATTTTATTTTCTTAGTATCTCTGTCATCTTATTTAATTTGTGTATGTAAATTCCGGGAATTTCGTCAAGGAGGGCCAATCCTTGGATATTTAATTCTAAAGATAACTCGCAACTTCACCACTAGATGGCGCTTATATACAGTTAAGACCTATACAGATTGGATCCTGGCCTGGCTGTCTATGAAAGTCAGAGTGACACTTAAAGCCATTTAGTGCCACCAATAGAGGCGGCTCGAGATTGATTTTGAACCAGGGCGGCCTGGCACTGATTGCTTTTTGGCGCCCCTCTCCCCACCCTCTGGCGTAAACAGATTTTCACAGATGCACAGCGAGCCATGTACCCATTTGCGTACGCAGGGGGTGTTGATCCCATTGCAATGAAATTTTGTATATTTAACATAGGAATATGTGAGTTGTAGCTCTGTAACGCCCCCTCCCCCCACATTAAGCATATTAACCCTCTTACGAACTTACTGCGTACACCTATGCGTATACCCTATAAAAGTGGCGAAAAGTCTCTGAAAGGATTTCTTTAAATTTGTCTCTTTTTCTAGAGATTTTTTAGGCCAATTAAAAAATTTTTTTAGCTTGACTTCAGTTTGGTGACCTCATCCAAACGAGGCCCCGGGCTGCCGCCCATGTCACCTGTCCCTTAAGCCGCCCCTGGCCACCATGGCTTCAGTAAAAAATTGAAACCGAAATTTGTACTCCTACCTATCCTGATTTGATCTTAGTAAGCCAACTTTGGTGTAGGATGGCTATGTATAATCGCCAATACACCAATGCATTGCAAGTTTAACAACTTATGGAAGGGTGCGCTTACAACTTATGGAAGGGTGCTTACAACTCCACATTGAAACTTACCACAAACTTGTCGTATAAATGAAACGTCAAAAGTGGATTTGGAAGCTCTCGAAAATACATTTTAAGTAATGACGCAACGCAGTGAATGTCCTGCAGTATAGCTTCGTCTATTAGATTTGGAACTCTGTCTTCGTCAAACGCTAACCTGTAATTTGATGAAACGGGTTTAAATAAATGCTATGGAGTATCTTCATGGAACATTGTTTTCTCTCTCCATTAAAAACTGATACAAGTACATTCATGTAATTGTTTTAAAACAGACATTGAGTTTAAAATATCTGAACTGTACATACAGGGTGTCCCAAAAGGTTGTTGAAAATTTTTAGAAGTAGGCCGGCCAGATAAATGCGAATGAATTTTACATAGGAAGTGAGGACACTGTGAAAACGACAACGCACTGTGTGAAAACGACATGAAGACCAACATTAAAGGCTCTTGTATTTTCAATGTCTTATTTTGCGATTACTAGTTTCAACTACCTTATTTCTGTTTATGTGGCAATAGTGATTAAGTTGTTTTATTATGAATAATTTTAATTTAATACAATCTCCATGGTTACCAGGCAGGTATTTTGAACCTCTGTCATTCATTCTGTAGAGTTCATAATGAAACACTTATACACTGTTGCTACTCAAACAGAAATACGATAATTAAAACCACCAATCATAAAATAAAACACTAAAAATACAGCAGCCTCCACTGTCGTGTATTGTCGTTGTCACACTGTACGTTCACGACTCTCACTTCCCACGTAAAATTTTTTTGTCTGCTACCTTTTAGGACACCCTGTATAACCAGGGTTCGATAAGCCCGTTCTCCAGTAGCATCTAGATTTTTTACAGTTGGAGATGGGAGGGGAAGGGGAATCTTTTCCTCCTAGGCCCTAGGGTTTTCTGCTTGAGCAGGGCGAGTACCTTTTTTATCCAACGGGTGCAGCAAGAGAAATTGGGTATGATGATAAATATGTGCAAAAATAAGATAATTAAGGTAACAGGTGAAAAATAGGTGCTCTACCTCGGTTACTTTGTGTGTTGACCATTATTTGGCAATTGTGTTATCCCTGAGAAGGGTAATAATATCTTACATCCTTATATATATAGAAAGAGTCCTGTCCTCGTTGGTCTAGCGGGTAAGGCACTCCGGGCTCAACGTAGGAACCCTAGTTTGACTTTACGAAGGAGACGATGTCCCTTTTTCTCCCATCAAAAAAAAAAAGCTCTAGTATGAGCTTAAATGTGGATGTCAAGTCGTAACGAAAACGTGTCTCCTTTTTTTTGAAAATAAAATGAAGCTCAGTGTAAGCTAATTTTTAAGATTAAATTTCCAGAAATGCTGTGGAGAAATACTCCAAAATTTAAGTTCGTTTTGCATCCCAATTAAAGAAAGGCAAAAAGTTATACGAGACTTTTTTTTTTCATAAACGCATATGAGAAAAATTAGTCCCACACAACTAGCGTATGCTTATACTCGCGAGTAGTATATGGAGTCCGTTTTACAGCAATGCACTAATCAAAATAAAGTAAATGTAAACTTATTTACCTTAGTTTTTGTATATTTGACGTGACGCCGGATAATCGGTATATACCATCTACTATACCATGCTCCTCAATGAATTCGGCACAGCTTTTTAATACTAATGGAACTAAAAAACAAAATAAGCTTAAACTGACGACCAAATTTCATGAAATACGCGTATTAGGTGGCATGCCGGATAAATTGAGAATGAACCAACGTCTCATATTTGGCATACCGGATAAAATGAGTTTTAACTTTAAATTCAGGAACTTGTTCGACATTTCAAGAACTTTAATTCAAATTTTGCGGCATGCTGTATAAATATGAGATTTGTTGTCATAAATAAAACCTCACTTTTACCTGGCATGCCAGATAATGAGCGCTAATAATAATAAAACTGCAAACATATAGATACAGCAATTCCAAACAAAAACGTACAGACCACACATTCCATACAAATCACCGCATACCAAGACCTTAGACATAAAATTAAAGGTACATGGCATACGGAAAGAGTCGACATTGTTCCTATAATTTTGTCAGCCAGTCCTAATACCAAACACTACACAGAAGCCTATAAATACTTGAGATCTACCTAAACACCTACACCGAATTACAAAAAGACAATTTTAAACACATGCCGAATAGTAGAGAAGTTCTTAGACGCAACATATGAATAGTTTACAGAAAGGAGTCTTGAGGAGTTGGCACTCCTTGTCCCAGAACTCTACATACAGCCCAACTGAGAACACGTATAAAAAGATGTTTATCAATGAGTCCATTCCTGTGGCTTGTTTTCAGTCTAGTTTAAAGTCGTCATATAAAGAAGGCAAGTTAACTTTGAATTATTCTTGCAGATATGACCTGTTTTCCTTATAAAATAGTGTAAGCGAGACCAGTGCTATAATGAACAGCAGTGGTGATAGTGAATTCTCTTGTAGAATACCTCAAAACATGAACTTACGATTACATATTGCTAATTTATTTTCTATGCATGTATTGTTCTTCTATTTATAATGTTGCTGATTTCAGTCATTTCCTAACATTTTGTGATCCAGTTGTGTGTGTGTGGTAGTGAGTCGAAGGCTTTCTTGTAATTGACAACACCACACAATTTCAATCACAACAGGTTTGGATGATTCAGCCTAACATTAAAATCTTCATAGAAGAAAAATGCTTTAGCTGGGCTACATCAATATCCGCAGCAACACTCTCCATGAGAACTCTTCGTTGGAATATCAGTAAAAATCGAATCGTTGCTAAGGAAAACACGACGTGATTATCAGATTTGCATAATAATTTCAAAATCAGGTCACCTTTACATGGGCGACCTTCACCTTTACAGGAGGGACCCTGGTTCGAATCCAGGATGGGGAAAGCGTCTCTTTTTCTCCAAAATTACATAAGCTCTAGTTTGAGCTGTAATTAATACGTGGGTGGCAAAAATTATAGTATAATAAATTCCCCCACGAAAACTCACAAAAATCTCGCCCCGGAGGCTTTCTTGTGTTGACCATATTTGGCAATTGTGTTATCCCTGCGGAGGGTAATAATACCTTAACATCTTTACATACGGAGAAAGAGAGCGTTGTTTCCTGTCCTCATTCGTCTAGCGGTCCAAGACACTCCGGGCTAAACGGAGGGACCCTGGTTCGAATCCAGGATGGGGAAAGCGTCTCTTTTTCTCCAAAACGAATAAAGCTCTAGTTTGAGCTATAATTAAAACGTGGGTGGCAGAAATTATTGTATAATTCAGCCAATGCGTAGGAAAAGTGGGCGGGGAGATTAAGGTCCATCCATTGGATATTAAGGCGCATTTTTTTTTTTGCTTAATGAATCATATGTGTGTAAGTGTCGGTCCTTTAAAGCTATATGAGTTTCCCCCCCTTGATGTTTGAATTTCTGCGTCCTTGGTTTGATTCCATATGACCTCAAAATACGACGTACTCTCACACACAATATTGTTGGGAACCGAATACATCCCAATAAATATATGACCTTAAACCTTATATACAACTTCAAGTACACAAATATATAATAATTGTTACCTTAATATACTAATTGTAATCCCAAAATTAACCTTATAATTCCAATTCTCATATTTTGGAATTCATTAACTAATGTTGCAAGTCAAAGTTAAGCCTAAAAAAGTTTATGCAAATTTATTGGTTGTATTTTTATGGGGCAAGGGCAATTCAGATTTGTATTTTCAGGGTGCATGAGTAGCGAAGATGATGCCGTGCCAGCACCCATAGTTTTCTGTGGACTCCGGATTAGTAGAGAAAACGTAAGGGTTCTGCATCCCTTGAATCCAACCCTGGTTTTTGTCTTTTGCACGGCAGACAAACGCGTTACCACCAGGACTGTGTAGAAAAGTTTTCTTAATTGAGGTAAAGCTCACCCCCATAAAAAATACTAGTTTTTAATATCTACTATATTTTAAAATATTTTTATTATATATGTTACGGTAAATGTAATAAACTGGTGATTATGTATAATTACCGGTTACATATAATCATCACTGAATTTGGTAAAAGTGATAAATTATTGAATATTTATGAAATTAACCGGTGAGTTTACATAATTCCCAACTCGTAATGGCGAATGTGATAAATATCTTGACTGATTGAGCCAGTAGAATACAGCACAGTTTTTGACTCCCAGACATCCCCATTTCGATCACATTTGATATGCGCTACCTGAATCAGCATCTGTTGAATCAGTATAGAATCAATGTCTTCACTTTTACGGTGTATTTGATAAATTATTGTTAACCGCATATTTCCCCCTCAAAAAAAAACAACCTCTGAACATTTTCTTTGCCTGTAATTGTTGACCTAGCAGTGGTTTACGTCACGATAGAAGCAAAGCAGTTACACAAACTAGACAAATTTTGGAAAAGTTTGAGACTTTTATCACACTCGCCATTATGAGTTGGAGATTTTATAAACTAACCGTGAAAATTGATGAAGTATTCAATGTTATAATTTTCCAAGTTAGTCGGTGATTTTTCATAATCACCGCCTAATCACATTGCTGTAACATATACACTCTATAACAAAAAAAAATCGACGCACCAAGGAGGAGTTGTCCGATTGCGATAAAAATTGGTGGATGTGAAGAACATACATAGAAAAAGAAATCATTAAAATTTCAGAACAATTGAATGATTTATTGCAGAGTTTGACCGTTACAAAGGGAGGAAGTCAATAAGGCGTTGGTCCACCTCTGGCCTGGATGCAAGCTGTCACCCGGCGTGGCATAGACTGATAAAGATCCCGGATGGTGTCCTGCGGAATTTCTTGCCAAATTGTCTCCAACTGTCGGGCTAAATCGTCAACATTCCGGGATGGTTGCAATCGCCTTCCCATAGCGTCCCAAATGTGCTCTATGGGAGAGAGATCAGGAGATCTAGCTTGCCAAGGAAGTGTTGGGCAAGCTTGAAGACAATTCATAGCAACACGTGCCGTGTGCGGCCGGGCATTGTCTTGTTGAAACGTAAGTCCAGGGTGTCGCAAAAGGAACGGTAACACAACCGGTCGTAGAATGTCGTCTACGTACCGCTGTGCTGTAAGTGTGCCAGAAATGACCACCAAAGGGGTCCGGCTATCAAAGGAGATGGCACCCCAGACCATAACGCCCTGTTGTGGGCATGTGTGGCGTGCGATAGTAAGGGCAGGATCCCCACGCTGCCCTGGACGTCTCCAGACACGTCTGCGGTTGTCGTCAGGACACAGTTGGAAACGGGACTCGTCACTAAAGACTATACGTCCCCAGTCAGCGCAGTTCCAAGTTGATCGAGCCCGGCACCACTGTAATCGGACTTGACGGTGTAAAGGCGTGAGAGGTAAGCGGCGTAACGGTCGGCGCGAGCGTAAATTCCGCTCTCTCAGTCGTCTGCAGAGGGTCATGTTGGACACATGTGTGCGGGCCACACGTTGGATAGTTGATAACGACGAATCCGGTGCTGTGACAGCTGCTCTGACAATCGCTCTGTCTTCCTGTTCTGTTATGGCCCTAGGTCGACCGCTGCCATCCCGACGCTGACATCTACCATTGTTGACCCACTCTTGCCAGCACCGTCCAATCGCCGCATCGCTTCGACCCACATGTCCAGCGATTCTTCGATTCGTCCAACCAGCCTCTTTCAATCCGATAGCACGACCTCTTTCAAACTCTGACATATGCTCGTAATGAGCACGAATCTTTCGGCGAGGCATTGTTACAGTCGACGTAAGATATCCGCAGTCAAAATGCAACAGAAATTTTGACCACATATTGAGAATCGCTCCTTATATACACCTGCTGAATGCGCAGTTCCGATGCGCTGGAGTTCCCGCTATTCATTCATTGGACACCAAATTTTAATCATTTGCATGTTCGGTCTTTGCATACGAAATTTCATTACAATCGGACAACTCTTTCTTGGTGCGTCAATCGTTTTGCTATAGAGTGTGTGTGTGTGTGTGTATATATATTACTTCTACTTGAATTTGAATGTCTGCCTAGAACCACAATACATCCCCACGTTACCTCATTAAATTCCATTTTAAGTTTTTAATCTGAAGTAACTGCTTTTACACAACTCTATACGGTCCTGACCATCACTACGCCAACATGAGTGTGGTGATTGGCCAAAGAAATCAATATTTAATATATTTTATTCAAATTTATTAATTTATTCAGAAACAAGTATTAATTCATGAGACATGATATTATCAAGCGATAATGACATTTTCTAAAAAGTTTAGTTTTCTCTTCAGGACTGTAGACAAGCCGGGGCGTGGCCTCAGTTGCCCCATCGAGCTATTTATACATAGCTCGACGGGGCAGATATATGCCCTATCGAGCTATGTATAAATAGCTCGATGAGAAAATTACAGGGCACCCTGGGATTATTATATATAACAATCCCAGGGTGCCCCGTGATCCATATGCCCTTTGCCTGCCTTGCCCCAGCTGCCCCTTAATCCTGGCTACAACCCTGCTTCTCTTTTTAATCGGCTAAGACT
This sequence comes from Dysdera silvatica, assembly GCA_006491805.2. Taxonomy (NCBI): domain Eukaryota; kingdom Metazoa; phylum Arthropoda; class Arachnida; order Araneae; family Dysderidae; genus Dysdera; species Dysdera silvatica. Next base: position 6,610,918 of record QLNU02003225.1, on the reverse strand, counting down.
GTTGAAATCGAAATATGCAGAAGAATTAGTATTTGGTATTTTACGCATTTCCTTGTTTCCTTTTTTAGTTATTGTTGATGTATGTTAAAAATATAAATAAAACTGATAAAATATCAAATATCTCTAATATAGAACACCCAACAACCGGACACGGCTTTAAACAAAATCTCTACTTACTGTCTCGACCCGAGTTCATCAAGTGCTCTCCCAGATCGCAACCAAACACTCTTTCTCGAAGAATCCCACTTTGCTTTAGTTTTCGACGGGAAGGTCGAGAAAGGAGGAATTGTCGGAAAAACGCAATCAACTTTCCATGTTTGCGTAACACTAAAAACAAAATATATGTAAGAGAAATCACAAAAACGTTTTTAAGGAAGTTACAGTTCATTGAGCTGATAATAAAAAAAAAAAAACCACTTCGTAAAAGTCACCGTGCTCTCAGAGTTTTAAAAATAGGGAAAAGATGAGGACCCTACGAAACCGACTTATTTTTAAAGGAATGAATCTGCTGACAGCGCGAAAATTCGTTCTATGCGTGGTAAGCAATCCAAGTTGACTTGTTGGTTGTATTTTTATGGTGCAAGGGCCTAGGTGGTCATTTGGCGCCCATGATTCTCCAAGGTAAAAATCTTTGGAAACTTTTCACCTCATTTCGCACATGTCTTTAGGACAGGAAGACATGCTCCGCGAAATTTAAAATAGCAAGAAAATTTTCTACGTATTTTCAAAAGCGCGAAGTGTCTTTCAGCTATATGCAAAAACGCGGAAAATTTTTCAGGCGAATTTTTTCGGAAACTCAAAAAAGTTTTATCAATTTTAAAACAAGAAAATTTTCTATGCAGTTTTTGTTAGTGTATGGGTGGTTTTTTTTAATAAATTAAAGATGCAAGCTTTCAAAGAACATTAAAATTGAATTATAGACAGTTTTTTAATAAAAGTAAAATTAAAAAAAACATTCAATTAAACAGATGAAAAATTTGTACATGGCAAGCTCTAATATTATAAAATTACGTTGTTTATCAACAACCAACCAAGTTGGAAAGGAGCAGACAAAATAAAAAGAAACTGACAATATAAGAAATGTAAAGTAAAACAAATAAAAAATTGAAATATAAAAATCACCGAATCATGGAAGAAAAAGTTTTCTAATCAATTTTTACTAACGTGGGAAAAAGTGCTGCATTTTTATTTTTCATCCACGAGGGGTAATTTTCTTGTGAATTTTTGAAAGTACAAAAATTCACAAGTAAATTACATTGCAAAAATTCATAAATATATAATATCCACAAGGGAAATTTTCCAGAGTTTTTAAAAACGCAAGGTAATTTCCTTATAAATTTTTGAAAGCACAAAAATTCACAAGTAAATTACATGGAAAGAATACACAAATGACAAATAATTTAAAAATTATTTCTGTAGATTTTCCCAGAAACTAGTGAATTCCATCACCAATTTCCATGTATGTTCATAAATATCCCTGTGGATTTTCGATCATGAACTCCCTCAACGATTTTTAAAAGCACTGGGAAATTTTCTTGTGGATTTTTTAAAAAATCCGTTACTTCTTTAAAATAGGAATGTTTCCTTGAAAAATTTTTAAAACGAAGAAATTTCTCCGCTAATTATAAAAAACGCAAGAATATTTCTTTGATGATGTTTGAAAGAACAAGAAAATCTCCGTCAATTAAAAAAAAAAGCAAAAATATTTCCTGGTGGGATTTCAAATCACAAGGAAATTCTTCAATCAACACTAATAAAAAGCAAAGAATTTAACAATTTAAAAAAAGCAAGGACATTTCCTTAAAATGTAATTTTATTTTAATAAATGATTTTCAAGAACCTAAAGAAATTTTCTCTTTAATATTTAAAAACCCGGATTAATGTCCTTTTTAATGTTTAAAAACCCAAATTACAAAGAGAACGAAGATGTCAACAGATTTAGATAAGAATTTAAACGGGCAGGACAAGATGTACCAATGACATGTCATTAAAATTGTCGCGTGGGGGAATCGTAAAACAAGGAGCATAATTTCCATTACACAAATTGCACGTTAGTAATGAAATTTCCGATTTTGATTTTAAATAAAACACTTAAAATCAAACCTACCTGGTTTAGAAGAGGACTTCGGAATCTTTATCGTTTGGGGAATTTTGTCTCCAATAATTTCGACGCATTCGCATGGAAAAAATCCCACCTAAATGTAATAAAACGAAAAAAGATAAGTATTTAATTGTTAAAAATAAATTAACGTTGAAAGCGTTATTTTTCACGTTTGGCAAATTTGACGAGGAATCTGGAAACGTTTGGTGAGAAACTTGGCATCAAAACGTGATTAAAAATATTTTTAAACAGTGTCATTCCTTGTGGATTCAAGTTCCGTAAAAATATTTTCTATGTTGAAAGAAATCAAAAATATATTCAATGTCATTTCCACTTGGAAGATATTGTTTATGTGTTTTATGGCGCAAGGACAGAAAGGACTATGCGGCGCCAGAACCTACAAGTTTCCGAGGAATCCGAGCTTTTTATCAGAATCTCATCGATGTTTTGCTTATTATACGTCCGAAGGTGACATGACGGTTCACGTGATGTCCGGCCCGTGGCACGGTTACATATAAACAAGTATGCCCTTGGGAATTGAACACATCTCAGTGAACTTCAAGAGGGCGCCAATTTTATGGAGCCTAGATCCCTTCAGCCCCACTAAAAATATTTCTAGCGGCCGGGCCCCTTAATTTTATGGACAATAAAAAAATGCAAAATGTAATTGAGGGAGAAGGACATAAAATACATCAATTTTTATTGTTAATGTTTTTCTATTCCTGAAAAGGTGCCGCGGAATTTCATTTAGTAGCAGAAACAGGCCAATGACGCCAACATAAGCTCGCAGTGTTATAATTATCAAACAAATAAAATTAATGAAAAAAATTTGTTTTGTCGTCTTTATTGGTGTTTTAAACTATGTGGGTGGGAGAGACTCCCACCCACATATTTTCTCCAAGATGGCGCCCCTAATGAGCTGAACGATAGCTGACTTGACTTGGGCAAGACAGGGAATTGGGAAGGGTGGACGATGAAAGTGGCTCTGTGATCCCTAACGGTGTACAGTAATGATAAAAAGCAGACAGTGGGGAGTTTGCAAATGAAGCTGGGGTAAATTTGCTGGAGCAAGAATACAAACATTTCATATAAATACTGAGAGGCGCCTATAACATAAGGAACCTATTGCTTTTCTAGTATTTTGGATGCCGATTGATTTTGTTGTACCATAAAAATTTGAAGAAATTTATGAGTATTTTCTAACCTGAAAACCTTTTTTGCCTCGCCACCATGTTGACTCATCGGCAGGAGGCATGTCTATCACAGATATTATATCACCAACCTGAAAAATCATAAAATGACATTAAACAAACTCTGATCTTTTTACAAAAAGTATTAAAAAAGAGATTGAAGAAAAAAAACAGAATCGCCTATTTTTTTATCATCTTATATATGTATATAAATTTTAAATATCCTGATAGTTTAATACTTCTAAATGAATTTCATCCGGGGCTTGGGCTGGGTACCTTCGGACGACGTAGGCAGCGGCAACGGCAGGCGTGTTGATGGCCGCTTCGTCCGTTACTATTAATCTGTGTCCTCGATTGTCCAGCTAAAATCATAATTAACGAATAAATCAATTGATCGTTCACTGAATAAATCGACGAATTGTTCACTGAATAAATCAATGAATTGTTCACTGAATAAATCAATGAATTGTTCACTGAATAAATCAATGAATTGTTCACTGAATAAATCAATGAATTGTTCACTGAATAAATCAATGAATTGTTCACTGAATAAATCAACGAATTGTTCACTGAATAAATCAACGAATTGTTCACTGAATAAATCAACAACGTCGGCATCGAATAAATCAACGAATTGTTCACTGAATAAATCAACGAATCTGTTCACCGAATAAACTGACCGAATTGTTCACTGAATAAATCAACGAATTGTTCACTGAATAAATCAACGAATTGTTCACTGAATAAATCAACGAATTGTTCGAATAAATCAACGAATTGTTACTGAATAAATCAATGAATTGTTCACTGAATAAATCAATGAATTGTTCACTGAATAAATCAATGAATTGTTCACTGAATAAATCAATGAATTGTTCACTGAGAGAAAAAATGAATCGTTCACTGAGAGAAAAAAATGAATCGTTCACTGAGAGAAAAAAATGAATCGTTCACTGAGAGAAAAAAATGAATCGTTCACTCCGTAATTCAACGAATCATTCACTGAGTGAATCAATGAACAAGTTAATCGATTAATCAACAGCCAAATTATTCAGTTAAGGGATAAACTAGTTAACAATGTGTGTGTGCAATGAACAGATATAGTCACCAGTCACGAATAAGTTAATTAGTTACGAATTTAATTGAATAAATATATAAATGAATGGGACAAAAAAAATATATACTAACCTCCAACCAGTTAAGGACTGGTCCACAATTGATGAGACTCCCAGCTAGTTGAGAAAACCTGGTAAGGTATTCCGTGAGCATTGCTCGAAGAGCCACATCTCTCTGTAAGGAAAGGAAAAAAAAAAAAAAAAAATCAATTGCAAATACTACCAAAAGATACAAATTTCAACCAGATAAGCATATATTTAAGAAACATTTATCACAATTATTTGTGATTCATAAAATTATATAATTCACAAATGTAGAGCAATAAGAAGCAACGCTAATTTACCATCGAACTCTGCCAAGATCAAAGAATTGGAATACACTTTCGGATATTCCCTATACAGATTAAGATATTTCAGGGGAAAATTAGGATACTATACGGGGTGTGCCACGGGGGTTGAATAATGTAAAATACGTATCATAAACTGACTACAAAAAATAAGCGTTTTACAAAAAAATGTTTGAAACAAAAATTGCTCTCTCTTCTGTAGATGTTGATAGAAGTTTAACTGAAGTTCCGCAGCACTGATGCACTACCTTCGATGATTGACAGTATAGTCGAGGACTATACTGTCAATCAGACAATCTGTCAATCAGGAGAAAAGGGGACAAACAGGTAGTTGTCCTGTATAGTTAATGCTGCATATGGAATGCCATAATGCAGCACCAACTCAAAGTTTGAAAGAAACATTTAAACGTCGTCGAAACACGCCACCAAACCAGCTGAAAGAAACCAGTGAGAAAGTCAGTACTGACGAGTACTTAAAACTTGCTTCATAATTAATAAGATTAAGGGGCAAGAAGGTGATGAAGTGTGAATATGCAGAAAGTCCATTATTGCAATTTCAAAATGACAAAGAATAATTATCCATAACACATGGCAAAAGTCAATAGTGACAATTCATTACAAAAACATGCTTACTTCATAATTTTATACATAAAAACAACTAATTATATTAGACATACAAACAAAAAACAAGTCCAAGTGAGTGAGAAACATGATGACACAAAGTAAAGAGTTTAGCAAGCCCAGAGTCTGAGGATTAGAAACCTGAGAGTTGGCAAATTGTTCGACGTCATGCAGGGTTAGGATGCTGGTCAATTCTGAAGAAAGCTTTAGTCCTTAACTTGACGATAAATTCCTCAATTGGTAGGATTTCACTGTCTTTTTATATGGAAGCACTCGAAACAAACCATGGTGATTTTGTAGTTCTTCGTAGAAGTTTTCTTTCAAACCTAGCCATTTGTAGAATGTTCGTTTTGTAGGTTGTTCCCCAGACTCCACAAGCATAAGTAAAGATAGGCCTGATAGTAGTTTTGTAAAGTAGTAGTTTATTGTCTATGAAAAGTTTGCTTCTAGCGTGAATAATTGGATTTCAAGAAGTCATAGCCATTTTGGCTTTGTTGACAATGTTTTTAAAACGAGTGCCATAACGGACTTTGCGATCCATTGTCACCCCCAGATATTTCACCTCCTGTTTCCAACTCATTTCGTCGCTGCCCCAAAAAAGGATGTTGTTACTGTCTATAGTAGTGGGGAATCGAGGCAAGTTGCTAAACAGAATTGCCAGGATTTTACACGAGTTCATTTAATATCCCATTTGTTGGACCAGCGATAAATGGCATTGAGTTGTAACTGCAGGCTGCTTATTGCAAACACAGTCTTTTTGCTGGAGGTGACAATGGGCGTGTCATCCGCATACAAAGCAGTGAGACATTGTGTTTTCAATGAAAGGTAAGTCACTGATATATAAGTTGAACAGAGTGGGGCCGAAAATAGAACCTTGGGGAATTCCAGAAATAATTGGACGATTTGACGAGAGCGTTGCATTGATTTTTGAGTAAAAGTTTCTATTAGAGAGATAGGAGTGGATGATGTGAATGAAGGAGCTAGGCATTTTAGATTTGATGAGCTTGAAAAGAAAGCCGCAGTGACAAACTTTGTTGAAGGCCTTTTCAATGTAGATAAATGCTGCAGAAGTGATTTGTCTCTTACGGATCTTGCGCTTAATGAAGTCAGCAACTCTAACCAGTAGTACCTTAGTTGAATGTACCTTCTCCTAAAGCCAAACTGATGGTTGGTTAATGTGTTGTTCTCATTCATTTGTGATTCTGTTGAAGAATTTTTTCGAAGACTTAACGAGTGCGGGAAGAAGACTTATAGGACGGTAGCTTTGTGGGGATATCGAATATTTGCCTGGTTTAAGGATACTAGTAACAGTTGCAGTTTTTCATTGACTGGGGAAATGCAACATCTTGAAAATTCCAAGGAAGACGGTAAGCAACTAAGAGAGATTCTTCTTCAAGCAGATTTTTGATGGCTTTGCTATTAGTATTATCCACACCTGGAGCTTTTCTATTTTTGAGGCTATTGATAATCTTTTTAATTTCAAAAATTGTGGTATCTAGGGAAAATTGTGATATCTGGAGTATCCTTAAGGAAATTAATATCAGTCCTAGTAAACCTGATTTTGTGCGCAGAGCTGTCTGTCAGATTATTGGGACGAAATTGTTGTTTAAAGAAGTCCGCAATGATTTCTGTTTTTTCAATTTCCTTGCGAACAAGTCCACTAATGCCCTGCAAGGCTCCAGTGGAAGGTCTCTTTTGGGTAACGTTTGATCTAATCTTCCAATGCGTGTTATCTGCTGTTCCGAAATCTAAGAGTATTTTATCTCTTTCTCTCTATATACATATAAATTTTTTTCTCGATATATGTTTTATCTCGAAGTGTACAAAAATTGCTCGTTTTGAAGGGGGGAAAGTGTTTTTCCATTATGTTTTACTTGGGGGGTCATTTGAAGGTCAAACATTTTTTTTTTTAAAGGGAAACCTATATTTTTTATTCTTATTTCTCGTAAAAACGATTTTTGTAGAAAACATTTTTTCGATTTAGCGCTTAGTTTCCGCGATATTTAAAAAATAAGCTTGAATAAAGAAATTCATGCCATATCATACGTGTTGCATGTTTTCTGAGATTCCCCATAAATAAGAACTATTCTGACTTTTTTCTCTTCAGAGAGATACTTCATTTTTAACACAAACTAAAACTCAATGAGCAAATTTATCTTAACACTTAAAGCGCCAACTTTTAAAAGAGGAAAGTCTGAATGCTGGTAGCAAGCGGCCATCTTGCTTCGGTTGTGTTTTTATGTCACATGGACAATCAATGACCATTCTGCGCCAAGTAAGGTGAGAGAGAGAGAGAGAGCACACTGTTTTAACTTCAAAATAAATTAAAATTATAATGTTAAGTCTTGCTTTGGTAACAATTAGCAATCTCTCATTTTTCTAAGGAATATAAATCGGATAATAATACTTTATTCTTCTTGGAACAGTCGTTGTGACAATACATGACCACACAAAGAAAGGTCCTAAGTAAATATCTATGATAAACACAACAGGCTTGGGGACCTCAGACTGATACAATGTAACAATTCACACAAACGATAAATTCAGCCATCAGATGCACGACTTATCAGCCAATCATATTTTTATTTGTGCATACAATGTCTCTCTAAGTACTGCATACTTAATTTCTTTCATGTTTTTAAATATTAAATTAGTTTTCTATGATATGGCATGAATTTTTTTTATTCAAGCTTATTTTTTAAATATCTTAAACTAAGCGCTAAATCGCAAAAAATGCTTTCTGCAAAAGTTACCTTTTTACGAGGAATAAGAATAAAAAATACAGGTTTTCCTTTAAAAAAAAGAGGTTGACCTTCAAAATAATCTTAAAAACGACCCTCAAGTAAAACAGATAATGAAACACTTTCCCCCTTCAAAACAAGCAACTTTTGTTTCAAATATTTTTTTGTAAAACCTTTATCTTTTGACAAATTTTACATTATCAACTTCTCATGGTCCACCCAATTTTTAGACAAAATTTTGTCGAATTTGAAAATAAGTATTCAGTTTCTAAAACTGCTGAATACTCTTAAAATTTGGAACCAACATTCCTATTGCTACAAGTGATCTACTTGTGATATTTGCATATTTTAGAATTTTGTAGTTTTCACAGCTGTTTTCCCTTCTGTGAGATGGAACCAAAAATCTAAAGCGACCTCAAAACCATAGCCAAATCTTTCTTCCTTAAGAATCGAACCCGAGAATTCAAGGACAAGAAAACACGACTTTTCAAATTATAGCACATTCCTGTTTAGCTTTTTCAATTTGCATTTAAAAAGCAATTTCAACTTTCCCTTCAAAGAATCTCACTTCAACTTTCCCTTCAAAGAATCTCACTTCAACTTTCCCTTCAAAGAATCTCACTTCAACTTTCCCTTCAAAGAATCTCACTTCAACTTTCCCTTCA
>QLNU02003225.1:6575615-6602038 GCA_006491805.2 Dysdera silvatica | reverse complement strand
CCCCCATCCGGAACCATAAATTTCGTTCCCTTCTTTATCGTATCATTCCTAACAACCCATCCTCTTCCTCATCACCGGATTTTTAAAAAACGAAGAGGGGGAAGAGGAGATACGAGTGACTCAGAGATGGAGATGAGGGACCCATATGGTCGCTTTGCATATGGTCCCCCCTCTCGCTCTCCACCCTCAATGACAAAAAAACTCTCCAAATGCGAGAACCCATTAAAGATAAGGGTACCCCCTCCCCCCCAACAAATTCCAATTTTTGATTCATTTTGAAAAATTGTTTTGGAGAGGGCCTTAATCCCTCCCGTGTTTGGGTCCACGGTCGAATTTAATGCAAATTGCGACAAGCGAAACAGCTTGATTTATGGTTTCGTCTTTGGAACAGAGATTGCGATTGATATTAGGAGGAAGTGGGAGGGGGCGATCCACTTACGAAGTCAGGTTGGTTGGTTGGTTGCACTTTATGGAGCAAGGACAGGGTCATTCTGCGCCGTTTATGGAGTCAAGAATTATGCTATTTCGATGCTTGTTTCAAGGAGCAAGGATAGCAAAGGATGTGCTTCACCCGAACCTAAAGTCCTCCCAGGAATCTGAGCCTTTATGGCTTAGGTATCGAAACCGCGGACTACGGTGGTAGAAAAACGGCAAGCGTTCCACGATAACATTGGGGACAAACTGGGGTTATCAGCACGATAGATTAATGAGTAATCTCTGCGCCTTCGTAGGTAAGTGGACCTACATTTTTTTTTTTAGGAATCTGAACCTCCTACAGTTTAGGAAACCAACGGCAAAAGGTTAGTCGGTAAGTCCCCTCCCCCCACAATCACTGGGAGTGGGGTCGAACCCGAATCAACAGCATGGTGAGTGACCGCGTTACCACAGTGCCACCACAAGGCCTAATTATTTATGACTTCAAGGGTATAAAAAATACTCCATTTTAATATACGGTAAAATCTCTCTAAACGACCGCCTCTATTTAACGGTCACCTCCCTTAATGATCACTTCTTCTGGAGAGCATAGACGCCATTTTGAAACGCATCAAACTGTTTTATAAAGGAAGATTGCTGTATTTGTCAAAAGATATGTAAATCACCAAAATTTCCCTGTTCATGCCATCTTTATTCTTAAATTTTCATTTCAAAGGCATTGTTCGGGAATCCAGATTGACCCAATTCTCGGTCCGTCCCAATTTTCGTACACTTCCTGAGAAAAAAATAATTATCCAGAATTGAGTTTCGTAACGTATATGTAGGGGTTAGAGGTAAACTGGCCGACGTCCACTCATTTCTTTCCCCTTATAAGCCACTCAAAATGTTTCTGTACTGAAATACTTCATGTTGTTCTTTGAAATAAGTTCTCAAAACTTCATTGATTTTCCACCATATAGCAGTAATGCACAGGAGTCGATAAAATGTTCACGAAACTTCATTAATTTTCCACCATGTAGTAGTAATACCCAGGAATTGATCACAGAAATAATGATAATGCTTCTGTTTTATAGCGCAAGGATGGCTAAGGTCATGCTGCGCTGGAAATAAATAATGATAATGCTTCAACTTTGCAATCGTTTTTTGAGACGTGATCCAATGGACATGGTGTGGTTTGACGGTGAGCTCTCCATATTTAGAGTCGGATTTGATAAAAGCGTATTGGTTTCCTACAGCAGGGAAGCGTTCAGGTCCTAAGGGGTTGAGCAACGGCTCATACAGGATGGGACCACTGAGTTAACGTGACTTGAAATTACAATGCTTACGTACTCAAAAATTACACCGAACTCACTCGGGTTGGCCACCAATCCAATCAGCTTCAAATCAGCGGTTAGGCAATTACAGTATATCGTCAAATACACGTTAGATAAACGTAGAGCCCTTCGAATTATAGGTCGACGCATCAACTGCCATTTTGTTATACACTTCCTGTATATGTTTACCTTGGCGATAAAGGTTTTCCGCTTCGGCGCGATGATCACTATTTTGGCATGAAAGTAATCAATCCGCGATTATCCAACGAATACAAATATTAGCGCAACTTAAAATGCCGCCAATAATACAATTTGCAACCATAACTTAGGCACCAAAGTGGCGGATGCGCCAGCTTCCATTTTTAGGAGCCTTAGGTAAACGAAAACGTTTGCCGGACATATTAAATGAAAATATCAGACTGCCATGTCGAAAACATGTCAGTTACCTGAAAATGTCAGTGGGACATGTAAAAAATACGTTAATTAAAAATTATTTGCCGCACACATTGACAATATGCTAGTTAAATGAATATATAAACCAGACACGTCAAAAAAGATATCCGTGAGATGAAACATCAAATTCAGTCGCAGGCTTGAATGAAATTATCGCCAAGTAAATATTAAATTATGAACGAAATCGATAAAGTTAACCACTGTTTAGAAAACTTAAAGAATCAATGTTTGTGTGTATGAAAGGAAAAGAGAAAGACATATTGAAATTTTTTCGTAGGCGTATGCAGAAAATTCATAAGGAGGGGTTACAGGTACATGCTTATAACTGGAGTTTACAGAGCTACAACTATATATGCATATATATATATATATATATATATATATATGCAAAATTTCATCGCTATAAGGAGTTACAAACCCCATCGATCCCTCCTCCCGTGTATGCCAGTGGATGGAAAGCATATAAAAGATCTTTTCTAACATTTAAATTATATACGGGGTGATTCAAAAATCAGTCCTCCCCCCGTTAATGTTTTGGTGGGTTCCAGCAGATAAACGTCGTTTCGGGAAAGTTCCTTGTTGAAAAGGAACTAACTTTTGTCCTGTGTTGCGACTCACCAGCAGCACTAGGGGGCAACTGGAAAATTTCAAATGGTAACCCCCCATCGAGTAATACACTGTTTTAAAGGTCTCGTCGAGAAAAAAATAATGATATTTACAGTATGGCGTTTCGACACTCATAGCACCAACGATGTGTCCGCAAAATTCAAAATCGACATTTATTCTCCTGGCTTTTGCTCACGCTAGTAAGGTCGTAGGCAAATGCCGAAAACTGTAGGATGTAAAGCAATGTGTATTCTATCAGCGAAAATTTTAGATTTCGTATTAACCCAATAAGGGAAGTTTCAAGGATCGCTTAAAAATATCAATATTCTAACCCTCAAAAGCTCAAATATTTCCATGGCAATAATAGTTGTTTGAAATCACCCACGCGTCCTCACAAAAAGTATTCCTTTTTATAAGAATCCACTTTGTTTGGCTTTTTTATGGCGCAAGAGCATCTGGGCTATACTGCGCCAAACACGGTAAAAATCCACTTTGAAGAAATGGTTCGTCCACTTAGTCATCGAACGGATGTCATTCTTTTTTACGGCCAGGCTGAACGGAATTTCCACGAAACTGTCCGATTATTTAACGAAGCACATCCTGAGAGACCTGCTGACGGAAAATACATACGGAAAACTGTTAAGAAGTAACAGAAAACTTTGAGGCCCGACTTTATAACTGCCATGAAATGCAAGGCCTTCAGTTTGAGCAGCTACTTCATTAAAAGGTAACTTTTTCTTTTTTTCTTTTTTAATATTTTATTGTTTTCTTTTTTAATATTTTTATTTGAGTTTTTGAGGATTAAAATATTGATATTTTTAAACGATCCTTGAAACTTTCTCCATTAGGTTAACATGAAATCTAAAAATTTCGCTGATAGAACATACATTGCTTTACATCCTACAGTTTTCATCATTTGCCTACGACCTTACTAGCTTGAGCAACAGCCAGGAGAATAAAGATCGATTTTGAACGTTGCGGACACATTGTTGGTGCTATGGGTGTCATAGCGCCATACTGTAAACGTCATCATTTTTTTCTCAACGAGACCTTCAAAAGAAGGTATTACTCGTTCGTATTTGCCATTTGAAATTTTGGAGTTGGCCCCCGTGGGGCGCCCCCTGGTGCTGAGGGTGAGTCGCGACACAGAACAAAAATTATTTCCTTTTCAACAAGCAACTTTCCCAAAAGGACGTTTATCTGCCTGAACCCACCAAAAAATTAACAGTGGGGAGGACTGACTTTTGAATCACCCCGTATATTTTGTACCTTATTTTAAAATATAAAAATATACCGCGTTTTATATTATATTTTGTCTTCATAAAGAATATGTGCGGCATTACGCCAAATTTTCGAAGCTGCGACGGAAATTCATTGATACAAAACCACCGATAAAGAGTTGTAAACTAAAGATGGTAAAAGCCGAACGTAAATTTTGGATAAATCCTTTTAAGAGGCTTTCCTTGTGTGGCAGCATTCGTTCATTTTATGCACGGGGAAGGCTGCCATGAAAACAAGGTTGAGCTATTTTATAAGAGGGGGAGGGGAAGGTGGATAGAGGGTGGTGAAAAATCCATTCAAATCCGGAACGTTGCCAAAGTTGGCGTCATTAATAGATAAATTCTTAAGTCAGTGTAGTAGCCTAAGCTCCCTCGTAGTTGGCGTCGTTTCAATGTCTTTTGGCGCATTTAAAAAAAAAATTATGAATAAAATTCAATGTTTAAATAATTTCAAATTTAGGATTTTTTTTTCCCTAAGCGTTGATAAACATCGATGAACTTATCGTTTTTCTTAAATGATATAAATGCAAAAAAATTTAAAAAATTAACAAACTTTCGTATAGATTTAATTCTATTTTTCAAACTATTTTTACCTGGATTAGAGCATCTCGAATGTTGTAAAATGTCTTACAATATTAGCTAAATGTACAATTAATTCATTATAATAATTATCTATAATATCACCAAGTCACTGTCTCGATTTTTGAGGAGGAAGACATGATTTTACTGTCTTGGACGGTTTCAAATCTTCACTAATATTCGTCGTGTTGGCATTTCGTCTAGATCAGTAATCTAGAATCTTTTTCGGTCCAAGGGCCAATTTTGCTTATTCTTATTGGCCCGCGGGCCGCACCGATCTTATTTTCCTATGTTGGCTAATGTTAATTTTTGATTATCGGGCATGTCCGGCCCGCTAAACCCTGGTCTAAATAAATAAAGCTGACTTAATAATGAACTATTTTAAAATTTGTGTTTTTATAGTTTTAAATAATTTAGAAAAATGATTTAATTACATATATTACAATACTATTCAAAATACGGCCGATATAGTTCATTCTCATTGGTGGACTTGGTTCGACCCTCACGTGGTATACAGTGCTGCATTCGGCGGACAACTTTCTGAACACTTTCGTCTAGGCTCAATCGATGAAAAAGCCTCAATTTAAAAAAATTGCTGTCGATTACAGTTCATACTTGGGACGTTGACATATGTAACTTGAAATACATATGAAAAGTATTTCTGCAATTCAAAATACACAAAGCACGTACTACAAAGTATGAAAACATAAAACAAAGCATGCAAAGCGCACACCACAAAGTATGTAAAGCACAAAGCATACAAAGCATCTACAACAAAGCATCTACTACAACGTATGCGAAACAAGTATTCAATGCAACGTAAACACGTAATTGGTTTACCACGAACCTGTTTCATACAGGTTTCTGCATAGACTTGCAAGATTTTGTCCAATTTGCCGTCTGTACATCAATTTAATTATTTTGAAATAGCTATGCGGTGCAATACATACTTGCGCGACAATCTTATGTAAGAGTTCCTAATTTTGCTGTCCACTGCCCGCATCTTTCTTCATTTTGATGCCGCTCCACTAACTTCCGCAGCAGATCCATACATTGACCCCTCCTTATAGATGATGCGCGCCAGCATGAAGAGGGCTTTCGTGTTTCCTAAGTTCTGGCTTCCGAATTAAAGGATTAAGGCTGTATCGTCTACTGTTATCGCTTCGACACTAAGCGTCATTTAAAGCCAATGGACCGATGTAGCTTGCTAACAAATCTCGTTGAAAAAGCGGCGTGCCATTTTATTTCGCCTTAAATACCCTGACCTTTTTTGTTTGCCCATTTTACGTCCTAAAAGGTCATGCAGCGGGTCCTTGGAGACGAAACTGGCGGTTTAACATGACCTTTGAACTACGATATTTTTATACATGGCAACTTTTATTGGGAGTTGAAACTTGTCCAGTGGGCTCGAATGCGCAAGGCCTGAATATCGTATCCTTGTGCCTTTCTTTTGGGATTGTTTTGATCCGTTTGAAGTTTGTTTTATATAACGTGTGAAGATTATGATGTCGCATTATTAATAATTAGAATAGTAGTGATGTAATATACATTGCCTGACAAAGAAAATGCCACACCATGAAGATGTGAATGCGGTGTCATGCAAATTGCAGAGTGAATGCATGGGCAAGACAGACAAAATGATTGAAATTTCAGGGCAATCGTAAGAAGCTTACGCATGATATAAGTAGACAACCCACATGTGAAGTTATTAAAGGCATCGTTAAGGCTGCGAGAAGTGGGTTTGCTGTTATTGTGTTTGGAGGACGAAAAAGGAGTGTTGTAATAATAATATTTTATTTAGACAAGTATCATGTCATTACAAACGATTCTGTGTCTCTAAGGAACGGGAACTTAAAAATGGCATTGATTACGAAATAATTTGGGAGAAAAATAATGAAAATTAACCAGAAAATATAATATATATATAACTAATAATATGTTATAATTACATCATAGTAGTACAATTTAGTATTGGGAAAATATATTGTAATGCCAGATGACCTGCCAGGACAGTAGTGGGAAAAGACTGAGGTCTGATGGGTCTGTGAGGTTAATGCCTTTAAGGTATCATGGCATACAATTTCGTCAAACGGGTGAGTTCATGAGAAGTTTCATTCTTTAACTGCCAGTTGGTCCTTGCGCCAGAAATGCAACGTGATGCCATAACAGTCTGTCGCAGTTGGAGACAGTGGTCCCAGGAAGGAAATGCGCAATGCCATAGTGGAATCGGAGCTCAGAGACGGATTTCGGATCATACAAATCAGCGCCTCAGACGTCATCCCGTATTACACCCAAAATCCACGACTTGCGACATTTTGCGAAGTGTACAGGGAGTTTTGAATGCTTTGACATTAACACGGAGAGTGTCGTATCGATTGGGTGCTGCAAGCTTGTTGTCCAGTCGCCAGCTGCAAAGACTTTCCTTAACAGCGAGTGATCATCGTCATCCCTTAAGAATGGTGTTACACTGAAACTGTGTGGGGTGCAGAATGGAACAGTGTAGTGTTCAATGACGAATCCCATTTCTGTCTCACCAATGATGCTTACCGTCTGAGAATCTGGAGGCGACGTGGCCATCGGTTGGATTCCTCGTTTCTAAGTCACACTGCCCGTCAACGTGACATCGTAGTTTCGAGTGCTATCAGCCATTCATCCCTCTTATGCATTGACGGCACGCCGCTATGTTGACGAAGTGCTATGGCCCGTGGCACTACCATATCTGCAGGGAGTTCCAAATGCCAGTTTTTAACAGGATAACGCCCGGCTACATACAGCTCGGATTAATTTTGATGCTTTGCAAGGTCTGCTTTCTTGGCCAGCTCGATCCCCCGGTCTCTCTTCAATTAAGAATCTGTTAGATTTCGGTTGAATACCCTTCCACCCTCACGTAATGAATGGTTGGTTCATGGCGCAAGAATAGCAAATGTCATTCTGCGCCAAAGGTGAAGTATCTACAGTTTTAAAATAAAAACTATAATGGTAAAATCTGCAAAAGGTAATAATATCCTAAGGAAAAAGGTAAAACCCACGGAATGAAAAACCCCTCTTCTTTACGGGCAAAATTGGTGTCCGCTAAGGAGAGGTTTTACTATAATACTAAACTGCCTTGACTCACAAAACATTGCTTTCTTAACTTATTGAGTCCTATTGCGCAGATGCTGTCGTGTTTCATTGGAACCAGGGTGAAGTTGGGCGGGAACGGCGTCCCCACGCTTATT
This sequence comes from Dysdera silvatica, assembly GCA_006491805.2. Classification (NCBI taxonomy): domain Eukaryota; kingdom Metazoa; phylum Arthropoda; class Arachnida; order Araneae; family Dysderidae; genus Dysdera; species Dysdera silvatica. The sequence goes on along the minus strand of QLNU02003225.1, from coordinate 6,594,154 downwards.
TTTAACTAGAACGATCGATCGTTCCCACAAATAAAAAATAAGACAACATTTGTATTAATTAATGCTAGGAAAAAATGTCTTAAAAGATTCTGGTCGTTAAAAAAGCGACCATAAGATTGCAGCACTAACATCAATAAAATTGTTACTTTTCTACCCAAAGCAGCATATTTAAATTCGTATTTTAACGGACAGAAATCAACTTTCAACAAACAACCAAAAATGTTTAAATAATTAAGGAATAAACAAAGAAAATTAAAAAATTGCTTAAAAAATTCTAAAAATAGTTGTTCGACGGTGAAATAAGATTTAAAAACAAGAAAAAGAGTTTGTAGGTGACTTCTTCACTGTCCCTTGGAAATCTGATGCAGTGTCCTCCTCACCTTATGACGTCAGTCGGAGCGTTCCCATGCTTTTTATTTTATGACTACGGCACTGACTGGAACTCAGTTTTCAGAAATCCAAAGCTCTATTACCTAGGAAATAAAACTACGGACTACGTAATTAAAAAAAAGGGGGGGCGGGGGATGCGTTCTAGTGTAACAATGGTATCGAATCCAGGTTTCAAAACGATAGATGAACGCTTTACCACTACGTCTTGGCGCAGTATAGCCCAGATGCTCTTGCGCCATAAAAAATCCAAACAAACATTTACCACTACGTCGTCATGGGAATTATAGCGCAAGGACATAAAGGTTATGCTGCGCCAAAAAGATGCATTTTCTTAGCAGTGCTACAATTTACATCGTTTTCGTAACTCATTAAGTTTAGAAATTTAGTGTGTTCTAATCTTGACCTAGTATATCAACAACTGGCACTTAAGATTTATTTTTGACGATTAAAACTGGTTTGGCGACTTTTGGCTCGAGATTTGGCAATTTAAATTCCGAACCGTGCCATCTCAACGTGTTGTCTGTCATTCACGCAGTAGATTACGGTTAAGGATTTTCCCCACGATGTTTTCCCAAAAAAGCGTGCAAAATTATAATAAAAAGGTAAAAGCGATTTTTTTTTTTTTACCATGGCATATGAACATGTACTTCGAACACGATCTTTGAATATAATGTAGATTATAATGCTTTAAATGTTTCTCGGTCTGGGGCGAAGGACGGACCAAACTTCGAGGAATGGAACTCATAAATGCATCATAAAGCTATAGGCAGGGTCGGCGCAAGAAAATTTGCCGCCCTAGACGAACGGCATGTACGCCCCTTCGTAAAAAAAATCGACACCCCAAAATATCTTCAATAATCGAAAAGTGAAAAAAAATACATTACATTTCGCGCCTTCTCACTACAGTTCTGGTTAAAACGAAGTATGATAATCACAGCTGATCTCATAAAGCATAATAAATGATCAAAAGCAAATAAATAATCTGGGATTTTGCTGTTGAAGGAGACAATTGTAATTCTCAATGCCTTGTAATAATGCACAAAGATATAAAAGAAAAAAAAGAGCGTCCCGCAAAACCTCTAGTGCAATAGCGTTACTGATCGCACCACTGAAAGGTGTACCAGTACTGAGAAAATATTCAGCGTTGCGCAAATTGATTAGAGGAAAATTTGCTAATGTAAAAAAAAAGTAAGAAGTTGAGAATAATGGGGAAAAAGTTTATATTTATAAAGAAGATTAAGTGTTGGTGAAGGCATTCGATCGAAAATAATCCATTCAGTTTCATTTCTTTATTTTCCAATTTATCTGAACCCTCCTACAGTATTAAGTATCGTTGAAAAAAATATCCGTCGTGGCGTCTCCCTAGGCGGCCGCCTAGTTCGCCTATGTGGTAGCGCCGGGCCTGGCTGTAGGCGTAAGAATGGGGATAGGTTCGAAGGAATTAAACCTGCCTAGTATTAAAAAATTTAGCCTCCTTCCCTCTGGAAAACCGAAAATTACAAATTGCCTTTGTGAGTTATATGGCGCAAGGGTCATGGTTGCGTCGAAAACTTACAAATAAATACTATACGCTGAGCATTGGGGACTGCACACCCCTAAATTTCGGGACTAGCCAAGAAAATCTATAAACTAAATTGAAAATAAATTCTTCTTTACGATGAAGAAGTTCGATTACTATATCATCGATTCTAACAAATATTCCGATTGCGATACATACATCGTATTCAATCATCATCAATCTGTATTGTATGGATCCCTACTTTCCGAGGGACTAACATCCTAAAAGCTTCCTACAGATGTTATTTTAGATTTTTTATGGCGCAAGAGCATCTGGGCTATACTGCGCCAAACATGGTAAAATCAAAGACTGTAGTAAAAGCCAGTACTTTTTAAAAATTTTAAAACGTGCGTATGGTCAGCATGGTCATTTAAAATGTCAGAGAGTGATGAAGAGTTATAAGTAAGAGTGCGGGCAAGTCTATAATAAGGGCATTGAGTTAAAATGTGTAAAACACTTATGGGTTCATTGCACACTTGGCAAATTGGTGCTGGTTTTCCTTCCAACAGATGTCTATGGGTGAGATGGGAATGCCCAATGCGAAGTCTAGCAAGGAGAACCTCCTCTTTCCGATTTTTACGGTAGGAGGAGGGCCAGTTGCTAATTGTATGTTTAATATTATTCAATTTGTTATTGGTTTGATGATCCCATTCCTCCTGCCACCTTTGATTCACACAGGTCTTGATAATTGGTTTCAGGTCAGAGAAAGGAAGAAGTTGGCTAGAAGCAAGTGGTGAGTGTATTGTATTCGCAGATACATCCTACAGATGGTAACTATACATTATTTGGTCATTTTGTTTAGCTTTGACCTTTTTTCTATGTCTTACATTAAAAAAAGATCTATTTCATATATTGGAAACTTAGACACGGGATAGGTAACTGGGTAAGATGGTTCCACATCATGGTCATGAGTATCCAGCGTGTAAGTCTCTTCCCACAAACTGTCATTAATCTAAACTGACGTGATTGGAGAAAGCCTGCAAACATTTGGAGAAAGTCTGCAAACATTTGGAGAAAGTCTGCAAACATTTGGAGAAAGTCTGCAAACATTTGGAGAAAGTCTGCAAACATTTGGAGAAAGTCTGCAAACATTTGGAGAAAGTCTGCAAACATTTGGAGAAAGTCTGCAAACATTTGGAGAAAGTCTGCAAACATTTGGAGAAAGCCTGCAAACATTTGGAGAAAAGCCTGCAAACATTTGGAGAAAGCCTGCAAACATTTGGAGGAAAGCCTGCAACATTTGGAGAGAAGCCTGCAAACATTTGGAGAAAGCCTGCAAACATTTGGAGAAAGCCTGCAAACATTTGGAGAAAGCCTGCAAACATTTGGAGAAAGCCTGCAAACATTTGGAGAAAGCCTGCAAAACATTGGAGAAAGCCTGCAAACATTTGGAGAAAGTCTGCAAACATTTGGAGAAAGTCTGCAAACATTTGGAGAAAGTCTGCAAACATTTGGAGAAAGTCTGCAAACATTTGGAGAAAGTCTGCAAACATTTGGAGAAAGTCTGCAAACATTTGGAGAAAGTCTGCAAACACTTTTCCATAAACGCTCCTTTTGTTGATCTTCAAATATTTTAAGAAAATCTATTTTAAGCTTTCCACGATCGTTAAAAATTTTACCAATATCTGATGGGTCCATGAGTTATCCATTCAAAAATGGCTTATTTTCAATGGTCTCTAACTTGAGAGTACTGCGCGTTTTGTTTGTTTGTGGTTTTACGGCTCAAAGACTACAATGGTCATGCTGCGCCGGGACCTACTGTTTTTCGAGGAATCCGAACCTCTTAAGGCCTAGGGAACCAAACCCCGGACTACAGTGAGCAGTGCGATCTTTATGAGATCTCTGAGTAAGCGTTCTTTGCACTGTTGGGAGTCGAACCCGGATTAACGGCGTACTAGGCGAACGCGTTACCACACTGCGTGTTTTATATGTGTGGCTAATCGTATTGCAGTTCGTTTGTAAATTGATTTGGTTTGAACTTCCGCTGCTAAGGGGAACAAAACCCCGAAATACGGTGGGTAAAGAAGCCGCTCACGCTCTACGATACTATTGGGAGTCGAACATACTTTAATGGCACGTTACACGAATGGTTAATCAGCAAACGAATTTGCCTATCTCATAAATGACGAGGCTCATTCAATGATCCGGTGACTGAACGATATAGCACACCGTTAATCACAGGCGTACGCAGAAAGTTCATAATGGGGGGGTATAGGATAAATGGGGGCGGTTACAGTGCTGCAACTTATATTCCTACGTTAAATATACGAAATTTCATTACGGTGGGGGTTATAACCCCATCACACCCCCCTGCGTACGCCAGTCTCTCTAATAGTAAACACAAAATATAAATATGTAACAGTGGTGACACTTACTGCAAATCCAAGCTAACCTAGTGAACTTCAAAGACCATTGACAGAACCGTTATGGTGTAATGGCATCCCGGAAAAATACATGCAATGCACTACATTTTGTTGCATCGTACTGTAGTGCACTAACATTGAATTATTTCCAATGAATCTTTGAAGTTTTCGTGAAATGTCATTTATTTTAGGTGATTATTGGCGTGTGATTTCCTCTAATTTGAACGCCAAACGATCGCAGACACCAAAAATAGAACAAAGGGACAAAAACAACGAAGATTGTTTTCATTGCAATAAATCATTGCAACCCCGTAGGCAGACATGACAGAAGGGCCTAAAATGGCTCGAAATTGCGAAAAAAAAGCCTCAATTAGGCTTATAAGAGTCAAAATTGGTCTCATTAATATGCATTAGCCAAGATTTGGCGACGTAACCAGCTATAAATACAACAAAGAGTTGGATTATTTACAAGGAACAGAAGAACTGTATCCGCGAAAACTGAAAGACAAGAGAAAAGTAAAACCTTGCATTCTAAACAGGGTATGAAAATGAAAAGTAAAGATAATTTCCTTTTACGTTCGAAAACATTTCCTTGTCGAATTCAAATTTCTTGAGTGTCAACAAACTTCGGACAAGTTTCATCAAAAACAGAACTTTTGATGAGTCATTAAACTAACATGATTCAGAATATGTTGAAGGCAATTCGAATAGAAAATCATGAATAAAAAACTGTAGTCTCATTTTACATATTAACTATTTTATATAGTTTATTATATTAAATATATTATAATTTTATTATATAACTATGATAAAATTTCATTAACTATGATAAAATTCTCATATTAACTATGATAAAATTCTCATTAACTATGATAAAATTCTCATTAACTATGATAAAATTCTCATTAACTATGATAAAATTCTAACTATTAACTATGATAAAATTCTCATATTAACTATGATAAAATTCTTATATTAACTATTGTGCATTGATTATACTGAATACGTATTAACTATGTAACTCTGCATTCTACAAAATTTATATGTATTCTTTATTTGGTGTTGATATTACGGATTACTTTCAATTTTTATTATATTTTTACTGTCATGTCATTAATTAAAATTTCTGTTATGTTTACTAAGTAGGGCAAATTTATTGTATTACAATGCATGATATTTACTTGTGTATAAATATGGGTTTAGGCTTTGCATATTCCATGTACCAAATCTACGGTGGTTATGTTTATTTACTACACGTGTATTGAAATGTATTTCACATGGCCTTTTTTCCTTGATAGGCGTAGAATGACTATTGTCCTTGCGCCATAAAACACAACCAACTATTGCTTTTTAAAATCAAATTGTTAATCTCATTCCATTTTATGGACTACGACCGAAACAATTATGATTTTAAATCCTATATGAATATTCTAATGGTATAATTGTTTGATTTTTCATTGCCTGAAATACAGAAATTGTCGGTTTAAAATCATTTACACTTAATGTTAATTGTGTTATATGTATAAATATTTGTGACTTTTTTTCTTTTGAATGGTTATATTATTGCAGCTCTGTCCGAGTTTGAAATAGTGAATTATTTGTTTTACATTTGAATTTATTTATTTACTTTTTCTCATAATTTGAAATGACTGGATTTCCTAATGGGTGTGCAATATTCTCTGTTGCCCAATCGTTGTATATTTGAGTTGGTAGTTTATGTCAATTTCTGATTATATTGATTTTAATGATCTCGCTGGTAAATTGTTTTTTTTAGGTCGTGGTCATCTTAACATATTGTCCTTTAATGTGCAGAGTCTTGCTCCAAAGGTTGATATTCTTGAACTTCTCCTTTACCAAATGAATTGCTCTGCTCATTTGATCTGTGTCTCTGAGACTTGAGATATTTCCAGTTTAGTTGAAATTGAAAGATACCATTCATACAATTTGGATAGAGAGGTTGGTAGTGGAGGGGTGGTGTTGCTATTTTTGTAATAGAGTCAATTGATGATTATGATCCGACTTTAAATTTTACTCTTTCTGATAGTGACCTTGAGGTGGTATCAATTGAGAACCGTACTGGTATTATTTCATGTTTTTATAGACCTCCAAATGGGAATTATAAAACTTGCTTTACATTCCTTGAGGATTTATTATTCCATGCTGATTCCGTGGGAAATAAATTGATAATACAGGGTGATTTTAAATATTGATTTACTTAGAGCAGATCATAAAGCTCGATCTTTTACAGATCTTATTACCGCCCATGGTTTTACTAATTTTGTATTATCACCAACCAGAATTACCAATACATCACGTAGCCCTTTAGATTTATTAATCTAATTACGCACATACTCTGACCTTTATTTTAAATTACGGTCTTAGAGACCATCTTCCTGTTTCTTCATTTATTTTGGTAGATGATTTTACTCCCCGATTTCTCCTATGAGCTCAGATATAGACTTAAGGGAGAGAAACAGATGAAACCATTTTGTGAGAGACTTAGTCAATTAAATTGGGATGAGGTTTTACCTCTACACCTGATGTGTCTTGATTTTTTTTTACTCAAAGTATTGTATGGTATGTTACGACTGTTTTCCCATAATTACTGTAAAAAATATTAGTAAATCTAAGAAATTTCGCCATCCATGGATGTCCAATGATATTCTTAATTTGATCAGAAAAAGGAATAGGCTCTTTTCTCGATTTATCAGGACTAGATAGATTTTGTATCTTTTAAGCGATTACGAAACAAAATTATTTCCAGGATGAAGAGGGAGCATTCTTTTTCTCTTTTCCAGTTTACTGATTCTGTAAAAACACGGCGAAACATAATCTTCTAAAATTAAAAAAGAAACGTGACTGTTTAAAAATAAAATGTTATGGTCATATCTTAAGTGAAACTGACATGGTTGAGCATTTTAACAATAATTTTACTGCTATTCCCGGTCGCCTACTAGCGAATTTACCTGTTTGGCCTTTGTCACCCCCTGAACTGCCATTGAATACTGAATGAATACCTGAATTGAATACCTGAACTCATTGTAATACCTATTTCTTGAGACCAGTTAATGAGGGGGAGGTTATTGAAACTGCTGCCAAATTACGTAGAAAAAGATCAATGGGATTAGATGAAATTGACACTACAATCTTTATTATTACCATACTTGAAGTTGCGCCTGTTATGACTCACGTTATCTATTCAGTATTCTCGTCTGGAGTCTTTCCTAATTCTTTAAAAATTGCTAAGGTTACTCCTGTATATAAATCTGGTGATAAAAATAATATATTGAATTATCGCCCCATTTCAAATTTGTCTGTATTTAGTAAATTAGTAGAGAAATTAATATATAAAAGACAAATTATTTTGAACATTTTAAACTATTGGATGATGAATAGTATGGTTTTAGAGAACATAGCTCAACCGAAACAGCGTTATTGAGGGCACTTGAATTTCTCCACCCATGAATAGATCGTAATGTTGTGGTATTGGAAATTTTTCTGGACTTACAAAAGGCCTTTGACACTATTGATCATAAAACACTAAAAAATAAGTTGCAACAATTGGGTATTAGGGGGTCTCCAGCTGGGGTTGTTTATGGATTTTTGTTCTGGACGATCTCAGGTTATTCAATATCGTAAATCAATTTCATCAAGTCAACCAATTTTATTTGAAGTACCCCAGGGCTCAATTCTTGGGCCCCTGTTGTTTTTGACATATATAAATGACCTTTATAATATTGATTCAGCAATTCGTAGAATTTTATTTGCAGATGACACCAGTTTATTCTTTGAGTGCCGTCCTAACCTTGATCGTTCCGTGTCTAACTCATTCTAATCAGGAACTTAAATATTTCAATAATTGGTTCTCTCGTAACAGACATTTTAAATGTTGACAAATCTACAGCAGTACTTTTTGATCGTCCTTCCCTTGATCTTAGCACTCTACGAAAGATTTTAATGAATCATTATTATTCCTTTTGCTGAAAGTGTATGTTTTCTCGGGGTGAAATTTAAATCTCGACTCCGATGGAACATGCATATTGACTGTCTGTAATAACCTTCGAAGGAGCCTTAGAATTATTTATAGAGCTGCTACATTTATTCCCACCACGGTAAAATTGATGCTTTATTATTTACTTATTTATTCCAGAATTCAATATTGTATTGCAATTTGGGGTGGTCCCTTATTTCTTTCTTCAACTGATAACATATAAATCACGTATTTGTAAATTGCAGAAAATCTTCAATAGATTGCTCAGATCTGTTGGTACTGATTTTGTCTCTAATTTAAAGCACTATCATATGCTTCTTATTCATTTTATTTATAAATTGCGTATATTAACATTGATGTTTAAGAGGATTAATATGAACTTGAATAATAATATAACTATAACCCAGTTTACTCATAACACCAGAACTTCATCCAGATTGTTATCAGCCATACCTTATACTAATCTCATGAAATCTAACAAATTGTATTGGAATAATGTTTTGGAATAACATCCCATCTTATCTTAGGGATATTAATGATCTCAATCTTTCCAAGAAAAAAGTTGAATTTTTACTCAACATAATGTAGGTTAAAATGACTATCTTAATTATATCAATATTAAGACTTATTTGGAATTTGTTTATTTCCCCCCCTTCGGCTGTATATTTTCTGCATTCTATTTGTTTATATGGGGGGGAAAGACAGAAATTTCAAGACTTTTTGTAAGTCCTTTGGTGGCTCTTTTCCCGTAAGATAAAATATTATAATTATTATATATTTATGTATGGGAATACAGTTTCCATCCTTGTATCCTTTTAAATCTTACAAATAAAATATGATTTGATACATTATATTTTACAGATAAAATATGTATTAGTTATATATTTTATATTTATTATATTATGCCTTTTATTTAATTATCATTATTTCCAAGAATCTCGTATAATTAAAAATACCTGCTATATTATACTTAACTACAGTTTATAGATTTTCGATAGAAATCAAGTTAGAGAAAAATTTTAGCATTTACATTTCTAATAAATATATTATATATAAATCAAAATTAAAATCTGATTTTTGGTTACTTTTAAGAAGTTTTTAAATATAAATTGAAAAACAAATATGATAAAGATTAGATGTTAGACTGCATCAATGGTCCTCAATCTGTCGATGGCGTTCCTGACTTTTTTTCTCTTCCCCACCCAGGTGCGTACAGAAACATCTCTCCCAACTTTTTTGCTTTGTTCGTTTATGCTTTGATGGCGCAAGGACAGCAAGGGTCGTGCTGCTTCGGGAGTTAGTTTTTCGAGGAATTTGGTATCTACTGCCAAGGTAGATCAAACCTCAGACTACGATGAGGTGGCACGCGTTTTCAAGTACCACTGGGATTGGAATCTGGGTTAATGGCACAATAGACGCATACGTTTCAATTATGCCACCAAATGGGGCGGTGGACCTGCAATTTCCCCCAAGCTTCAAGACCTCTGAAGGACCAAAGATTCAACCTCCGGCCTATAATGAGTAGTTAGAGTAAGCGATCTATTATTGCGTTGTTTTCACCATCAGCGTTCGAACCCGGAATTAACAGCATGCTTAATGAGCTCATTACCACTGCGGGGCCGAACAATTTTGCAACATTCATTGATGGTCTTGAGTCGATGAGAGGGATACCACTCACCCTGACCCCAAAAAAATTGGGACTTTTCCAGTGGTTTTCTCCGACTTTCCGGCAAAATTCCCCGACTGGTTATTTAGACTTCTCTATGGGGATTCAAGGGAACGGTGGCTGATGGAAAAAATGGCCTCACATTCGTAAGAGGTTAGTTTTTAGATAAAGGAGTTAGGGAAGTTTTCTCGACTTTTCCAGGACTGACTCGAAAATCTTCGTTTTCTCTAGATTTTAGTGGCGTTTTCAAATTCTCTGAAAATTCCATCCTCAGCATAGGCGTAGGCAGAAAGTTTATGGGGGTGGATTATAGGCTCAATGGGGGGGGGTGGGGAGTTACAGAGCTACAACTCATATATTCGTATGTTAAATATACAAAATTTCATCGCAATTGGGGGTTACAACCTCCAAAACCACCCCCCTGGCTACGCCCATGGTCTTTTTGATACGTGAGAACTCAGAATTGTTTTGAAAATCTTTAAAAATGAGGAATGATTTAAAAACTAAATATTAAATAACTTTTTTTAATCAACAGTATATTGAATATGAGTGCCTTTATTTTTTTTATTTTATTTTTTTTTTTTTTTTAATATGAAGAAATTTGGAGGAAGTGCTTTGCTAAATATGAAGCTTGAAGTAGTTTGCTTAGATAGTTTTGTTGTCGGCCGCTTGGCTACATAATATCAAAAGGAAGAAAGAGCGACTGGACGCCAGGAATAACAACCCTGAAACTATCCAGTGGACACAAGTAGCAACCCTGAGAACGTTGGGCAAGGTGGTGGACAAAATAGGTTCATGTTTTATGGCTTTATTATACAGCTAGAGTCTTGTTGCGCCAAGACTTGTAGTTTCTCGGGGGAATTCAAACCTCGCACTACGGCTCTGTAGAAATGAAAATGGCAAGCGTTAGGAACTCGAGGAGATTAAACTGATCCCGTGCATGGTAACCTAACGGATACAATAGGAAACAACTTCACGTAAAATAGGGAAACTCTGCGTCGTAGGGGGTCTTACAGTATATCGGCAACATATGAAACTGATCAGATTAAGAAATGTACATTTCATTGTCATTGCTAGATACGAGTAAGGTTATTTGATTATTAAAAAAAATTTCATGTGTGTATGTGTGGGGGTTCTCGTAGTTTGATTATTTTTAGCGGGTTTCAATAGATATTAAACCCACTATTGCTGTTGGTTTTTCTGTCTGCCTGTCTATACGCAATGAAAAGGGTAAGGTAAAGGTCTTCCGTAAATGCAATAATGATGGCTGTTGTTAACGTTACAAATCTACCGAGTTACTTGAGAATTAGAGAGTTGTGAATTAGAGAGCCGCTAATTAGAGGGCAGCCAATTAGAGGGTCGCGAATTAATGTTAATTGAAACCCGCTAAATTTAAATATCGACCTTAGGCGATTTTCTTTCACTTGCTTTTTATTGTTTAGTATTTTTGTAATATAGAGCAACACATGCCGTTTCGCGTGGTCAGAGGAATTTTCTCACAGCTCCACTGCGTAGTTTTGAAACCGTGCAAAGAGGAGGGGATGCTATTGACCAAACCAATCAAATAACATTAATTACATTTTGGCTTGTTCCAGAAAACGACGACCTTCCACATTAGGATAATTGCAACTGACTTGGTCACGAAATCACGTGAGTTGCTCAAATTGGATTAATATTTATGTTTCTTTTGGCCTCTGCACGTCTGCCTTTAAGTCTTTAGGACAAATGATCGCAAACGGCAATCAAGTGAAGGCAAAGGAAACCGAAGTAACGTATGGATGCGAAAGTAATTAAGGCAGAGGCCAACGTTAAGGGCATTGTTCACACCCGAGTATCCATTTTTAAAGTATTTCTCAAAGCAATTATTGAAATATTGGAGATGGGTCCTTGTACATTTAAGTCCCAAGACATCAGTGACGTAGAAAAGGGGGGGCATTTGGGCTCAAGCCCTCCCCTCAAGGCCAACGCTTTTTTTTTTAAATCATGATTTTCACATCACGTGATTGTCTTTAAAATTACTTGAGCCCCCATAATTTTTTAATTGCTACGCTACTGCTGAAGACTGTGCTACATATCGTCTGGGATGAGACAGCTTAACGTGCACCCCCCGCCCACGTGATACATTTAAACACAGCCAGGTTAAGTGGGAATCGAACTTCAGTCCGAGGCAGTGACGAATTCATTGGATCACTAGGGTGCTTAGAGAGACGGATTTCCCCCCAATTTTTTAGTGCTTTTACCGTGCAAGTGCAGCAAAGGTTATGCGGCGTCGGAATCTACAGTTTACTAAGGGATCCAAACCCCAGACTACGGTGTCGAGAAAAACGGCACGTAGTCTACAATTTACAATATCATTTGAAGTCAAATTCCGGTTAACGGCACAACAGAACTTTAGTTTTATGGCGCAAGGACAGCAAATTTCATGATGCCGGGACCTAGTCTTCTGAGGAATCAACCTCTTACGGCCTAGGGAATCAACCCCCGGACTACAGTGAGCATCCTCCATTTGGCACCGTTGCGAGTCAAATCCGGATTAATGGCGCTCTATATGAACGTGTCGCCATTGCGTTACCGCAGAGAGAAGTGTTTCGGGAAAGGAATATTCCATGCTCTGATTGGTTATTTTCAGCCTGATCTATGAGGGTGTGTCCTAGAATGATGACGTCATTACATTTCAACTATTCAGGCATAACTCGAAGTCCATCCAAACGGACAGCGAGGGGTTCACTCCGAAGCGGGGAGTGTGGAGGGGTCTCCCTCACTAACCGTTCTCTGATTCAGGTAAGAGTAATTTGTTTTCAGGTGTGTATTTTGTAAAAAGTAAATACACTAACCTTGTAAAAAAAAAATTACATATCGGCTACACACTCAGGTTTAATACATAACATTCATAACCACACCCATAAGTTAAAAGCAACCAATCAGAGCATGGAACATCTGTCTCCCCAAATGCACTTCCGCGAGGGCCAATTTTACACTTGTTGACTCTTAAGAATAAAAAAAAAGTGTGGTGGCCCGGGCTGAAGTCTAACCAGCAATCCAGGGGTTGCAGTCTCAATGCTATGATTGCTAATGACGTCACATATTTCGGTGCATCTACGATTTTCTGATCAATCTAATACCCTGTGATAACAAGAATACGAAAAGGTGGCTTTGGTAGCCGCTTAGGAGTTGGCCTCCTCCTATTGGGGTCAATATGACAATCTGAAAGCCACTGATTCATGTCTAGTTTAGGGCATAGTCCTTTTTTTTTTTGCTTCTTTATTATCTCCCTTTCCCCATTGAACGGTAATTTTACAACTTACGTTGGAAGTGGTCCAACATCTGGAGGTTTATTAAAAACCGTGAAAACTTTTCATTTCTTTCAACAGATGAACTTTTTGTGTGATGTTTTAGCTGTTGTTTCCAGGTTGACTTTGACATTTGAAACAAATACAATAGATCTTTCAATTATGAAAAGCAAAATTTCTTATGCTGTGACAGAACTTAAAAAATTAAAAAGAAAACCTGGGGGACAACACTGCCGAAATCTTACAAAAAGTTTTTTCAATCATCTGTTTCTAATCAAAAGTAAAATTTTAACTGAAGTACAATAAAACAGGTTTGAAATTTGTTTTTAAATGCCTAAATAAGGCAAATATGATTAATTTGAAATAATGGATTGATTTTTAAATAAACAACCAACTGTGCTGAACAAATTTGTATTTAGGAAAGAAATTAAGAACCTTAATTTCTAAATACAAATTTCATTGTACTGATATTAGTACCCCACTATGAGTAAACTGCTCTTTAACTTTATGAATAGAAGTAGACTTATCATACAATTACAAAAAATATTTTATATATTGTTCAAGTTATTTTTGCATATTAATAATATGGCATAGTATTATAACAATATAAATGCAAAATAATTTCTTTACATGTATGTCTATGGGAGCATTCAAATATTAATTACATAAGCAATATTTTATCCATTTTATACCCTCCTATAAGCAAAAATTAACATTGGCTAACATAGGAAAATAAGACAAACGGCAACCCCCCCCTCCCCCAAAGGTGCTTACGCAATACTTGAAATCTCCCTATTTAAAAGAAAAGCGTTTGTTTAAAAAACATTCATTAAAAAAGCAAATTTTTAAAGTGCCCTTTTTTTTCAAAGAAAGTGCCCCCCCTTTTTTAGAAGCACCCTGCCCCTCTTTTAGTGAACACTAGATAAAATATATCATTTTCAACCTTATTCATAACGGTATCTTTTCCAGATACCTTAACTATCGTCATAGACAAAATCAGGGGCGGACTGGGCCGCCGGTACGTCCTCATGGGCTATAGGATTCGCGCCTTCGAATAGGCAAGGACTCGTGCCCTCCAAAAATCCAAGGTATGTGCCCTTTAAGTCTATAGTGAATTCTGTCCAAGGGCGGACCCAGTCCGCCCCTGGACAGAATTCACTGTATAACCGCCAAGTTTACCGGGAATCGTAAACAAAAGCGAGTTAAAACCAAAGGCATTTTTTTGCGACCATTGAAACACGTTTTAATAAAATATTCATAAAGTTATTTACTGAATGAATCACTAAATCAGCCACTGAATGAATCACTAAATCAGCCACTGAATGAATCACTAAACGCCACCACGAATCACTAAAATCAGCCACCGAATCACTCAAATCGCGCCACTGAATGAATCACTAAATCAGGCACAATGACTCACTGAATTGTTCTGCCTATCGTTTAATGACTCAGAACCGTCCAACAAAACATTCAGCGGCAGCACACGCAATTCTGTCCCCACTTTCAAGTTGATATCAAAGTTTGTAAATATTAATACGTACCTAATAAATATACCAAATATATATATATTTCAGATATGCATGTTAACAAATTTACAACAATTAACAGACAAAAAAGAAAATTTTATTATTAATTTAGCATTAAGCTGTGTTGAATTTGTAAGTTTATCAGTCCATATTTCTACAAAATTATTTATTCATGCATTCACTTTGATAACTGATATTTTATTATAAATTTGCAGTTGTATAATTATATATAACGTTACTCTATTTAGATTAATGTTTATTAAATCCTGAAATTGTTATTGTTCTTTAGTAATTTAATATAACGTTGCTACATTTGTGATGTAAGAGATAAAAATTCTTTTTTCTTGAGGATATGTAAATCGGACACATTAACAAACTGTACGAATTTGTCACAATCATTCATTCACATTCTATCATGAAATTCTCTTTTAAAACTCCACGAGCTTCATTTATAATCTCTTTTCAGAGATTAAGAACGCTCAAGAAATTTAATTACAACCTTGTCCAAAAAAACTCACTGAACTTTCCTGAAATCTCCAAGTTTGACCGGAAAATCCACGGTTTGTATCTTCCATAAAATTCACTTCTTAACTTGATTGAAAAACGCGTGAAAAGCTTAATCGAAATTAGGCAAGTTTTGTGCTCGCGTTAAGGCAGGTTGCAAATCAATTCCTCATTTAAATCCACGCATGCGCCCAAGCGAAATAAAATTTAAAACTCGCCTCGAGAAAATGAAAAAAATCCACCAGACAGCTAGCATTATCCATTGACATCCGAATAAGCTACATCTATAAGACAAATTGCAGCAGTGCATCGTACTTAATATGATGCAGTTTCATATTTGATAAAACAAAACGAAGATTGCGGTTCGTAAAGGATTGATTGACTCGCGAAAAAGAAGCGCGGGATGAAACCTCACCTGGTCGTCTCTGTCCTCGTGGTCTGCCAACGGAACTTGAAGACACGTCAAATCCTTGAGTCGACTGTACTTGCGTTCGTAGACGCAGCGATGCAATTGGCGATCCAACATCAGGAAATTATCCCAGGACCGTCGCAAATCCCAGGTTCGGCCCTGGGTCGAAACCCGCACCCAAAACCAGGCCGATGATGACTGCTGTTGCTGATCTCCCGAACTTCCCTGAGAAGAGTGGAACGATGAAGCGGATGGGGAGCAGTTTGCAGATTGGCCGCTTGGGGGCGCCGACCAACGAATAGGTTGGTCGTCACACAGCGACACCTATTGACAAAATGTGCAAAATCAAATGCCAAACCATTAAAATTAAACACAGGAATTCTTTCTTCGTACATCGTAAGTTAAACATTTAAATGTAGAAAAATTCTGTATGGCTTTTAAAATATAAAAACTCAAAACAGTTTTTCTTTATTTTCTCAGAATACTTTACCACGGAAATACTGCAATGGAACTTTGATTTTTTGCCAACATGCGGCAGGGGCGAACTGGCACACTTTTGGCATTTATCTGGCCGGACCTACCAAATGGCTTATATATATTTGTTTTTCAATTTAGCACAATAAGCAGTTTATTTTCGACATGTCCTGAGATCGCCGGGTGGCAGGATGGCCTAGTCAGGGACAGAGGCGTAGCCGGGGGGGAGTTTTGGGGGTTATAACCCCCATTTCAATGAAATTTTGTATATTTAACATAGGAATATATGAGTTGTAGCTCTGTAACCCCTCCCATTAAGCCTATAACCCTCCCTTATGAACTTCCTGCCTACGCCACTGGTCAGGGGTGGATTTACGATTTTGTCGTCTGTAGGATCTGTCATATTTTGCCGCCTCTCTGTCAGCTGACATATCTTGCCACCTCGCTGTAAGCTGACATATTTTGTCGCCTCTCTGTAAGCGGACGTATTTTACCGCCTCTTTGTAAGCTGATATATTTTGCCACCTCTCTGTAAGCCGACATATTTGCCGACTCTCTGTAATCTGGCATATTTTGCCGCCTTTCTGTAAGCTGACACATTTTACAGCCTAATCTTACAAAATGTAACTAGAGACAACAGAGATTTTAGCGCTTTTGTCAAATTGTTCATTTAACGCACTTAGCGGTTATTTTAAATTCTCCTTTTTGCAAGTTTTCGCGAATTTCGCGCTTTTTAAACCTCTTTCTCAAGGTGGCACCCATGTCATCTTTCTCTTTGCTAATGCTTAGTTATATTTCTGAACATAACAATTCAAAAATAATAATTCAGTTGTGTTCATACAAGTCGAACACTACGCAGATTAAATTAAGAAACAATTTATATTAACATTCTTTAGGCTTAGTAATAGGAACGCCGATGTTATGGCACAGTTAGATGGTGAAACGTTCGTAAAGAAAGGAATGTTTTTTGCGTCTGGTGGGGCACGATCCCACGACCTTCTGATATATTCAGGACGAAATTATACTGAAACGTAAAATCGAAATTTCATTGGATTACAAAATTTGAATCTTTCTAAAACTGGCAGCAATTGTTTTAAATCGCCTGCTTGGTTCGCTGTTTCTACCTCCCCCCACCCTCCCTGCCCCAAATCGTCGTTCCTGTTTCCAGAATTTTTCAAAATTTAAAAAAAAAAAAAAAAATCAATGAACATATAATAATTAATGTAAGATCTATTCGCTCAATTGGTTACATTTATACTTATAAGGAAATAAGTATTTATCGAATTATCATTCACTTCAATATAATACACAGGATAAAAATAAATTAATAAAATTTTTTTTACGAACTAACTATTTGCCAAAATGTTAATGTAGTTGGCGCTAAGTTATGAAACAAATTATCAGTTTCCTTGGCATCCTGTTGGTTTTTTTTTTAAGTAAAAGCTTGTTGTTGTTTTTTTTAAGTAAAAGCATTGCTTGTTGGTTAATACCTAAGTTTTTGTTATTTTTTTTACTAATTAGATTCGTTTGTTACTGTTTGTATAATTGTTAAGAAATTATTTGAATATTCAGAAATATAAGCACATTAGATATAATGGCAAAGGCGAGCGGTGAATGGGAGGACAAATGGCATTAAAACTAATCAGATGGTTGAAATAACCATATATAACCATATATGAGGTTTCGTGGACCACACTTCGAAACGCTATGTTATAGGATAGAGCAATATATATATATATATATATAAAGTTTTCCTCGCCCATTCTTGGCGGAAACAGGCTTTGGGACGGGCAGAGCGCCATGTTCCCAAGCCTCTTTTTACATCACTTCTTAATGTGCCATGTCTAGAAACTTCCTGACAATGTGACACGTGTTTAGGATTGTGGCTTTTTGTATTTCAATGTAGGTGTTTGGGTCAATGTTGAGTATCTCCAAATTCGTCGCAAGCGTTTTTGGTACTATCCCTGTTGCTGAGATGACTAACGGGATGATGAGGATCTTTTCCATACCCCATATATCTCGTACTTCATGTCTGAGATCTTGGTACTTGGTGATTTTCGTTGTGTAGGTTGTCTGTATGTTATTGGTGTTGGGTACTGCTATGTCGATTAAGTACGTGGTCTTATTCGATTTATCGACGAGGGTTATGTCAGGACGGTTATGTGGGACTGTCTTGTCTGTTATGATTGCTCTATCCCAGTAAAGCTTGTGTGTTTCGTTCTCATGCACGGTCTCTGGCTCATATTTGTAGTACGGGCATTTTTCTGTCAGAAAGCCAGCATTCGCTGCCAATTTCTGGTGGACTATTTTCGCTACTTGATCGTGTCTATGTTTGTAGTCTGACTGCGCAAGGATCTTGCATCCTGCC
>QLNU02003225.1:6547847-6575515 GCA_006491805.2 Dysdera silvatica | reverse complement strand
ACACAATTTTTAATACAATTTCCCTAGCACAAGGATCATGCAGTGCATTACCAATTTTTTCAGACTTTCATTAGCAAATCCCGCATGAATTGCGGTATCAAAAATTTGATTCATATAACATTATAGCGATAAACACGGAATGCGATATTTCGAAAACTCGACGTGACACAAAAAAAAAAATGCGTCATCTTTGAATTCAGCTTACCAAAATTAGTTAAAAACAAGTGTCACATGTAAGTTAGCAAAGATTTTTATTTTTTATTTATTTATTTTTTGTTGTTGTTGGCCTGTGTAATCAATACGGTCAAACTCGTTTATAACGAACATCAAGGAAGCGGTCTTTCTTCGTTATATCCGTTGTTCGCTATAACCCTTATTCCATATAACCAAATTCAGTAGCCTCCGGTATAAACGCGATAACTACGATACTCGTCATACGAATTCGCTTTATAGGAAATCGTGTTGTACAAAAACTTTCCTCGTATAACACGAATTTTTTCTTAAATGGAAATATATTTCCTTTTTAACGTTTTTTTCTTTCCAACTTCATCCATCATACCTTTAGAAAATGTTTTTTTTTTTTTGGTTTTATGGCTCAAAGACTACAGTGGTCATGCTGCGCTGGGACCTACAGTTTCGAGGAATCCGAACCTCTTACATACCCGGGGAAGCCAAACCCCGGATTACAGTGAGCATTGCGATCTTTATGAGATCTCTGAGTAAGCGTTCTTTGCACTGCTGGGGAGTCGAACCCGGATTAGCTACAGAATAGAGAACGCGTTACCACACTGCGCCACTGCAGGCCCCTTTAGAAAGTGTTTTTATAAATTTAACTCACATAAACCAATCCACAGTATTATGTATACATACTTACTGCACCATGTGAGGAACTTGTATGCGGGAACCAATCCGACAGAATCGAAATCGTGGAGGGAGGAGAGTCCGACCCTTGCCTGATATCCATTTTACTATGTTAAAAATGGTCGTATCAAAAAATAAAACAATTACGAAGCAAAGAATTGGTAGTGATGAAGATAACAATATTACGTTCAACTAAAACACATTTCATTTTTAAATGTATTTATATGCGGGGATTTCCCACATTTTATTATATAGAACGTTATACGAGGAATCGCGTTACATAAAAACAGATCGCACAATCTTTAGCGTGTTATAGGAATTTGCGTTATAGTATACGAAAACCTACTGTATATATCATACATTAAATCACACTAACCTAAACCTTTTGTTCGTTATAGCTGTGAATTCGTTACGTCTCTGTTCGTTATAACCAAGTTTTACTATATTTATCCATTGAATATCCTTAGGAAACGCATGAAATTTTATTACGTGCATCAGTGACATTTCCAAAGCCGTAAATATACATTGTATGTTTTTAATGTGGACACTTCATGTACAACTGATGCCTTTATCAGGTCAGATATGCGACATCTCACGACGATTTTTCACTAGGCGATTTGCTACTGAATATAAGTTTTTCAAGCGTTGCTCCTATTCATTCGTCAATAATTTATGTTATTATTGACTTTTCTTAAAGGCAAAGGAATTTAGGCTGTCTAAGTTTTTAACGCATGAAATGAACAATTTTAATAATCAATGTAGCCACCATTACTTCGTATTAGATTAAATACGCGGTCGTTCATTGAAAGCACAAGATTTTGAAAGGTTTCTGGTTCAAAATTAAACCACGCTTCTTCTATAGCCTTTTTAAGTTCTAAAACGGACGGATATTGCTTTCCATTGGCATACACAACATTCGTTAGTATGCCCCATACATTTTCGATGGGATTACAGTCAGGACTAAGAGCAGGCCAATCGAGAACTGTAATATTTTTAGCGCTCATCCATTCTTTTGTTGACCTGGATGTGTGGATGGACGCATTATCTTGTTGGAAAACCCAGTTTCGTCCACATAAAAGTTCGCCAAAAGGTAATAGGTGACTTTCAAGAGTTGCCTGGTATGCCTTGGAATCTTGTTTTCCATTCAAAAACGCCAAAGAAGTCTGTCCATTGAAGCTAAAGGCTCCCCAAACCATGACTGAACCTCCTCCTTGACGTCTGCTGAACCGACTTAAGGGGCGTTTTCGAAGATCGTGCCAGTAGTGCGAAAGGCCATCGGGACCATCTAAGTTCCACTTTTTTTCATCACTAAATAACACCTGCAGCCATTCGTCACTGTATGATATGTGCTGCCTTGCCCATTGTAGTCGTGCTTGTTTATGATGTAATTGCAAGCAGGGCTTGCGGCGCATTTTTGCATATCTCAAATGCCTGCATTCTACAATCCTTCTACGTATGGTTTCTCTTGACACTCGCATTGCTAACGTGTTTTTTATTTGATTTGCAGACAGGCTTTCATTTGAAGCCAATCTTCGTATTTGTCTATCATCCCGAATGCTGGTCACTCGAGGCCTCCCAGATCGTGATTTTGGTTGATACTGATCACCCCGGGATAACACTCGATAAATGCCTCGCTTTGAACGGTTCAATGCAACAGAAATTTGAGTAACAGATTTACCTTTAGTTTTCAGCCTCCAAATCTTCAAAATCTCGTCATTCGTAAATTGCTTTGACTTCGGCATCGTTCTAAGCATTCTAAATTATTTCAGGCCTTATATAACAACTCTGGGAAACGCCCCTTCGATCACTTGGGAACTTCGCGCCGTTAATTTGCATAAATCTGACATATGTGCCTAAACATTTGTGGCATGCAGATTCCAATATTACGGTGTTGGGATATTTTGTTTCAGTACTTTTGGTAATCTTTTAAGTTGCACAATTTATTATTGGTTCTAGGATTATTTAGATACAATATCGGCGAAGTTCAATGCAAATTCTCGCTTTTATTTATAATTTGGCTCCTCAGGTTCAAACTTTTGTATTCTCAGTATCCAATTATCTCAAATGAGCCTCTGACTTACTTGTGATGCAATGCCCTCTAAACCAAATAAACAGAATTTCAACAACAGAAGTCCTATGGCTTTGCCGTGATACTCACTTGAAAAGTATGACTAACTGGAAACTGAATTTTAAGTTTGAAATCTGCTTATAGAGGAAACACGCTTGCTTGCAAAACTGCAAGTGCTCTCAGATCTGAATTGCATTTTGTTTAAATGAGAATGCGCGTGTCCGGATGTTTATCTTGTAGAAAAGCAGCCCTTGTATCACGAAGTGCAGTATAAGCGGAATCAACCATATTTGGGAGGCAAAAAATCCCCCCTACGGACACAATTGAGTGGAATGAAGACATTACTTCGCCTCACTCATAACATTGTAGGAAACCGCAACTTCATGCCAAGTCATTTTTAAGAAACCCCAAGAAATGAGAATAATAATAATGAATAATTTCCTCAAAAGGGTCAGATCAGTTTTTCCCAACCTTTTACCTTGCCGAAGGAACTCTCGAAGTAAATTTTGGACCTCATAGAATCCTCCAGATAAATTTTCGATCTCATAGACTCCTCCAGATAAATTTTCGATCTCATAGACTCCTCCAGATAAATTTTCGATCTCATAGAATCCTCCAGATAAATTTTCGATCTCATAGAATCCTTGAAATAAATTTTAGATCTTATAGAATCCTCAAAATAAATTTCATATTTCATGGAATCCCGGAAGTAAATTTCAGATCCCATAGAATTTCCGAAATAAATTTCAGATCTCATGGAATCCACGAAATATATTTCGATCTCATAGAATCCTCAAAATAAATTTCATATTTCATGGAATCCTCAAAGTAAAATTCATATCTCATGGAATCCTCGAAATATATTTCAATCTCATAGATTTCTCAAAGTAAATTTCATATTTCATGGAATCCTCAAAGTAAAATTCATATTTCATGGAATCCTCCAAGTAAATTTCTGGTATCATGGAATCCCCGAAATAAATTTCAATCTCGTAGAAGCCTTGAAATAAATTTTATATCATAGAATCCTGGAAGTAAATTTCATATCTAATGGAATCCTCGAAATATGTTTCAATCTCATGGAAATTCTGTTTAAACATAATATTATAGCCACGTGCAGCTGTTTTTTTTTAACCTGATCATGAACGTTCTACAAGAAATTGTTATTTTTTCAATCTTAATTCCTCGTGGAAACCCAAAGCCCTTTCATGGAACCCTGAAAAAAAGAAGACCCTGAGATCTTACAAAAACTAATTTCAATCTTACAAAACTAATTTCAAACACTCAACTTTTTTTTTTTTTTAAATTCGATCCATAGTCTTAATTTGACTTGCAGGGAGTCTGAGTAAAACGAATTACCCACGCATTCAGACTGGATTCAAACCAGCAATTATCAGGTTTTTGTCCTGCCGGAGATCCTATTCAATTCATATCAAATCACTGAGAATCGAATCTATATCAGTGAGTGCAAAAATGTGAGGTAAACAAGTGAATGGATCATTCGCTCAAAGGAATGACATTTCTCATTTCCATTCCCCAATCAAGGAATGAATCAAAAGAATGATTTTTTTTTTAATATTATTTTAAAAGAATTGGTGAAAAAGAATCCATTGGCCAAAGTGAATAACAATAATTATTTCAACACTACCGTAAAGTTCAAAACACGACGTTTCGGGAGCCAACTGCTCCCTTTGTCAAGTGAAGGCAGAATTATGACCTCACTTGCCAAAAAGGGCAGTTGTCTCTAGTAACGTCAGTGTTTTGAATCTTTCGCTAATGTTGAAGTAGCTGTTGTTAATGAATCGCCTAGAGAAACTTTGTATTGTTTTGTAAAAGTGCATGGCGTTTCACATTTCTACACATAGGCCGTTTATTTAAAAAGTAAAATTTGTCAGAATTTCTTTAACTGTGAGTACAATTCATTTCTACTGTTCAGTAACTTTCAAAAATCGCATTATATATTTTACCATATCTTTGGTTTGATCAATAACTTTTCAAAGTCATATTATGTATTTTACCTTATCTTTGGATGATTAATTTTGCCAATGAAATTTCATTTATAGTTAGTAAGGAATAATAGTTAATATCAGTCGGAAGTTAATGGATAACTCTTGCTTTGGACTAAATTTGTGTGTGTGTGTGGGGAATGAATACACCACTAATGTTTATATATTCATATGTGTGAGTTATGTCATCTAATAATATCTCATTTATAATTAGTACTTATTAATTAATTCTAAGTACTAATTAACTTTTTAGACTATCTCAAAATTAGCTAACTTTTTAGATTTATTCAAAATAAACTGACCGTTAAGATTAACTCAATATCAAGCGACTTCTTACATTAACTCAAAATCAATTTATTTTTAACTTAGGAAGAATTGGCTTTTTAGATTAATTTTTCAAAATTAATTGACTTTTCAGACTAACTCAAAGTTAATTGATTTTTTAGATTAACTCCAAAATTAATTCACAGTTTAAATTAACTCAAAACCAATTGATAATTTTTAACTAATTCAAGACTCACTCCAATTTTTGACTACCTTAAAAATAATTTACCTTTTAGATTAACTCAAAATTAATTGACTTTTCAGACTAACCCAAAATCAATTGACTTTTTTAGATTAACTCAACTTTTATTGACCTTTAGATTAAGTTATCTATGGACAAAAAATCTACTTACATTGATAGGCCCTAGTTCGACGTTGTCATAGTGAAAATGGGCGCATTCGTCTAACTTCGGAAAACGGCTCGGGCTTTCCGAATTCCTGGAAGAATTAAAAAAAAAATAACTACATAAATATTATCTTTGCTAACTTAAATTAGATTAACTACACAAATATAATTTTTGCTAACTTAGAATACATAAATATAATTTGTGCTAACTTAGATGACATAAATATAATTTGTGCTAAATTAGATTACATAAATATAATTTGTTCTAACTTAGATTACATAAATATAATTTTTTTCTTAGATTACATAAATATAATTTAACTACATAAATATCATTTAACTACACAAATTTTATTTAACTACATAGTTAAATATAATTTTAACTACATAAATATCACTTGTGCTAACTTGGATTATATTAACTACTTACACGCACGCACACACACGTACATGTATGTATGTATGTATGTATGTATGTATGTGTGTGTGTGTGTGTCCCAGATGGCCCTTGGGACGTCCTGAGGACGTTCTGGACATCCTCAGGACGTCCTTAAGACGACCTTTGCTATCTGGGTATTGTGCATGCACACTTTGAGAATTGGCCCTACCGTGGCGCAGTGTTGTAACGCGTTTGCTTAGTGCGCCTGTAACTCGGGTTCGATTCCTAATGGTGCAAAGATTGCTCACTCAGAGATCTCATAAAAATCGCACTTCTCACTATAGTCCGGAGTTTGGTTCCCTAGGATTTAAGAGGTTTGGATTCCTCGGAAAACAGTTGGTCGCTGCACAGCATGACCACTGTAGACCTTGAGCCGTAAAACCACAAAGCAAATAATTTGAGAATCAGAATATCTGTTATTAAGATGCGAAAAGATATAACGTTTCGGTGTTCAGCGCGAAAACACGACAGTGTATAAATTCCACTTGTAAATATACCCCCCACCACCACCACGTTTCCCAATCCTTAAACGTGTAACATACTCAACTATGCTTCTTAGTATTTCAGTGAAATTAATTACAATTCATCACGCCTGATTTTAATTACTAAACCCTCGGTGCTTATAAACAACCCTTTTGGGCCCCGGACTATATTATGCAAACGAGCTGTTGATGCGGTAATCCAAATTACTACGCCGGTTGCCGGGCAACGACGGAGGAATCATCGATTTAGAATCCGATGAGGAACCGGAGGCATCTCGGAAGTAGAACACTTCGAAATGGGAAGTTTCAAGAACTGGAGATGCAATAAAAGGGGAAGCTGTGATGAGAGAACACTATCCCCTAGGCGCGGGTTAATGGGAACACCGGCACGTTTTGATTGCGCTCTTGAGAAATAATTATTCTGTATAAATGCCGCAATTACATGTATCCCCGAGCAGAAATAAAAAAGAAGAAATTCGTTTGTACATTTGGTGTCCTAGGATTGCACTATATGCCATCTAAGGTGGGATTGATGGCTTAACACGTCGTCATCTAAGGCGGGATTGATGGCTTAACACGGGTACCTGATACATTTACATGCAACTAGGCTTACTGTGGATCGAACTCAACCCGGCGGATATGGTGGCGGCGGTCACATTACCACTATCTCACTGGAGTGTTTAATAATAATTTTAGTGAAACCAAATAACAATATGAAAGAAGAAGAAGAAGAAGAAGGAGGAGGAGGAGGAGGAAGAAACTGGAGAAAGAAAGGACAACATAAACAATACATCAATAGTGTATATCGGCCCGTATCGATATTTAAGTGAAGCTGCGTGAAGTAAATTCACCTAAACACATTAATTTACTGTCTATATTCACCAAGAAATAAGTGCTTACTTCATTAAGCAAATAAGAGAAAACTTTACAGTAATTGCGGACCAAATATTGGTCTGCAATTTACCTATGAATTTTGACGTGAACCCTTTTGGTCCGCAATTTACTTACTCAGTCGAGAAACAACTCCAGCTGCATTAGCGTACGCAGAAAGTTGATAAAAGGGGGAAGGGGCCACTGACGTACGCAGGGGGTGTGTATGGGGATTATAACCCCCTATTGCAATGAAATTTTCCACATTTAACATAGGAATATATATATGAGTTGTAGCTCTGTAACCTCCCCCACATTGAGCCTATAACCCCCTTATGAACTTTCTGCGTACGCCTATGAAAGGGGTCCAGAGCTACAACTCCATATATGTATATGTGTGTGTGTGTGTGTGTGTGTGTGCGCGCGCGCGCAAAATTACATCGCAGTAGAGAGATTACTAACCCCATCAACTCCTCTGCGTAAGCTAATGTTTGGCTGCCTTTTATATATGTAACAGCAGAGTTGTTTTTTATGGAATTACTTCAAGAAAATCAAGACTTCTTGTCTTACGTCACGAAATTGCTTAATGGGTTATTTGGGACGGAATAGTCAGCTTAACGTGGCCTCCTAACAACAGCACATTTTCACGTGACTCAATTTACTGGGAGCCAAGGCCATTTCTACCATTTGGCCTGAGTAGGCGACCGCCTAGGGCGGCAAAATTAATTTTAAATCAAACAAAGAAAAAACTGAGCAAATGAGGAGAAAAAATGAAAAAGAAGAAAAATTAAAACATATAATTGTTTTCAAAAGCATACGGGACAATTACTTAAAAAGTCTTTACTCTAACGAATGAAAAATATTTCATGTGTTGCATTGTTTAATTTTGCACACAAGTTTTTTTTCTATCTCTAATACATTTAAGCCTTCTAGCTCTGATAATACAACGTTGTGTTTTGAAATATTACTCCCTTAATATCATAGTTTTCAAAAATATAAAATGCTGAAATAAACACTTACGACATGTGGCAATTGTTTACTATTCACAATAACCTAATGTTAGAAAATAACTAATGTAAGTCTAAAATATAAATATAATTAACGGGTTTAATGATTAAAAGTATAATAAAAGATTTACATTGTTGTACCGCTGGATGTTGATGGTGGTAGAGATGGTGATGGTAGTGAAAGGGCGGCGGGGGCGGCATTTTTCAATTCTTGCCTAGGGCGGCAAAACACCTAGAAACGGCTCTGCTGGGAGCCGAACTCAAACCAGTAGTGTAGTAATTCAAAACTTAGGTGGGGGGAGCTTAAGTCAGTACCGGATTTTCGCATAGATAACAAGACAAATGTCTAGAGGGCCCACCTTTTTTGTGAGAAACCCGTCACGGTGAAGACTCAACCGTTCTTCAAAGTCGTTGCCAATCGGACTTTTCTACTAGAGCAGTAATTTTATCATGCCGCAAATTTCCGCGATGTTTAGTGCGAATTTTAGAGTTTTTTACATGTACGTTGCATGCAAATATATACCTGTAGCCAAGACCGTAGCCAGGATTTAATTTCGGGGTGGGTTCAAAAATTTTTACAGCATGTATCGATACAATCACAGCATGCAAGGCCGTAGCCAAGTCCCATTAAAAATTTAGTTTCTGGGAGGGACCAGTCCGTAAGATCCCCCCCGATACGAGCATGTCTGTAACGACTTTATTTTCAAAGTTTAAAATTTAAATTCCAGAACGGACTTAGATAGTGATCTGATATAGCGAGCATTTTTATTGGTCCCAAGATCCTCGGGTCTTACTACAATTATACAGACAATTTTTTTACAAGGAGAGCCCAGAAAGAAAATTGTCTAGGTCTCCACAAAACCTTAAATCGCACCTGACTCAAGTGGCTATGGGCATGCCCGTATCCAGAGGGGAGAGATTAGCCGTCCCCCAGAAACTAAATTTAATGGGAACTTGGCTACGGCCTTGCATGCTGTGATGGTATCCACACGTGCTGAAAAATTCTTGAATCCAACCCGAAATTAAATTTTGACTACGATCTTATTTCAGCATGTTTGTTTGTTGCTTTTTATGGCGCAAGAGCATCTGGGCTATATGCGCCAAGATTTTGGTGGGGATGGGGCTTAAGCACCTTTAAAGAAGATTTTGTGATGCGGCCTATGAAAAAAATAACGTTTATAACCAATGGGGGGGGTTGAGCCTCTCGTTTCCTTTCCCACTTCACTGACTCAAACAAAGCAAGTCACGACTAAAATCACCGACCACTAGCCAAAGTACGAATCTTGCTTCGAGGACAATAATTACCTCATAAAAGAGATCGCTTTCGTAATTACTGTATGTTACCGTTGCTTCCATTTGAATTTTACAAATGAATTAAATTATTTTTTTTTAAAGTCACGCATGAAAAGAAATTCTCATTCTTAGTGTTAAAACATTACGAGAGATGGCGCCACCTATTCAAGTCTATGATTAAATTTTACTTGGTGGGAAAAGGCAGTTATTTGGGACACACATTTTAAAAATCAGTTATTGCTAATATAGAATTTAGGATGCAGTGGGGTAAGTGGCGTAATAAAGGGGGACTCAAACCCCTCACACTGGATACCAAAGTACATCTCTGCTTTTTTTCCCTTTAAATTTACTTTAGCCTACCCCACAATTTTTAATTACTACGCCCCTGAGTGGCCTTGGCGAACGATATGCCCCCCCCGTAAAAAATTTACACACGGAATACATTTTGCAACAATCGAAAAGTGAAAAAATAGGTCACATTCCTCCCTCTCATTCTACTTTCGGTTAAAACGAAGTATATGAATCACAGCTTATCTCATAACGCACAAATAAATGATCAAAAGCGTAAAAATAATCTAATATTTTGCTGTTGAGGAATAAAATTGTAATTCTCAATGCCTTATAATTGGTTGGTTGTAGTTTTATGGATTAAAGACAGCAATAGTCATTCTGCGCCAATTAATATGTCTTATAATAATGTACAAAGATATAAAAAAAAAAAGACCATCCTCCAAACCTCTAGTGTGGCAGCGGTACTACTGTCACTACTGAAAGGTGTAGCGGTAATGGGAAACTGTTATTCAGAGTTACGTAAGTTGGTTAAATAAAAAAAAGCAAGAAGTTGAGGACATGGAAAAAAATGTGTAAGTGAGACATGTATAAAGAAGGGCAAATATTGGTACAGACATTTAGTATAAATGTTCGTTTATTTATTGTGAAGTTTATCTCGATCGTCTGAGTAATGAGTATTTTTTAAAAATCTTTTTAATGAATCAACGCCCTAGGCGTCCTTCCTAGTATACCTATATAATTGGCATAGTCGCTCACCCTTGTCTGTGAGGATTGTTCATAATTCCTACCTCGTAAGGACATCTGCCAGAATTATTAAGAACCTCAAATGTCTTTTTTTTGTAAAAAAAAAAAAAAAATTAAGCTCGACCTATGGCTAAGACATAAGGCTAAAACATAAGGCTCGACATAAGGCTAAAATTTATTAGACTGTTGCTCGTTATAACAGGATTTCTTTCTGAATAAGAAGTTTTCGTCCAGTGTATTTTCAATGCAACCAAAGGAATCTTTCATTTCCTTCGTTATAAGCGAGTTTTCGTTATAACTGTGTTCGTCTGTATATTCTTTTGTAAATTTAGACCTCACATTTTTTTTTAAATAAAAGTTCGCTGGAGAATTAATCAAAGAAATCAAATTTTAGCTCCTACGTTTTTTAGTTCAAACTACAGCTTTTTTTACTTACGTATTTGGACATCGATGCCATTCCTGGAAAGATTCTAAAATGTAATTTCCTTAAGCATGCTGTTCAACAAACCAACAACTCCGGACTTCGTTTCACCTGGTTGGATAGAGCACTATCGCCTACGGCCGACTTTTCCATGCCATTTAAGAAACAAAGGAATGACCATTTACAAACAAACCTTCTGTTTTTGAAAAGTTGTGATAGAAGCATACAAGATCGTTCACGAAACAGTTCAATTAAGGATTCAACCTGTCTATTGCAGATAAGACAAATCTTTCATTTTTTCTTCCAGTGATCCCGTTAAAAAATCGGACAAATCTTGGAGTTGTTTGCTGCAAATTAATTCATTTCTCAATATACCCAATAAAACTTTGCTTTAAATATCAAAATCAAGGGAAAGCATTCTGTCAGCAAATACATATATTCTGCAATTCGTTTCGTATTTTCTCCACTTTTCCATCCCTGGTTATAGTGACGTTACAGATTTGAAAAAACATTGTTGCCACCGCGAATTAATGATATATTGAATTGTTATTGCAGAGTATGATATCGACAGACTATTGAAATGCGATTTGATGAAAATCTGAGAAGCTAATCTTTTCGTATCATCGGGGCAGGTC
Source organism: Dysdera silvatica (assembly GCA_006491805.2). Classification (NCBI taxonomy): domain Eukaryota; kingdom Metazoa; phylum Arthropoda; class Arachnida; order Araneae; family Dysderidae; genus Dysdera; species Dysdera silvatica. Next base: position 6,563,728 of record QLNU02003225.1, on the reverse strand, counting down.
GACATTCTAATTTGGAGCTGTCGTTTGGTTATTTAAATATATTTTTCTTGTCAAATAGTCCGAATGGGATTCGTAGAAGGCTAAATTATTTCTGCTTACCATTTTCCTCGAAACAGTAATGGGCAAAATGATTCCGTGAGCGAATTTGTCCATCTCAACTTAAAAGATGAGATCGCGTACAAGACTTATTACTAATTTGGCAAGTTGTGGGGGGGGAGGGGGGTGGCCGCCGGAGGCAGCGCTGTAATCCCAGCGTGTGTGAGACATCCCAAAGGAAGGTCATTCCAAACAAATAGGGGATTCTTCTTCTTCTTCCTTGTATTTCGTTTCTTCTAATTACAAAGAAAACTTTGATTCACACCTATTCTTTATGCTACCAATTTGAAAAGGCCTTTGAAGCGGCGTTGTCGTCTGCACTTTTCATCTTTCCCTTTCTTCTTAAGTTGCCATATTCAACTTCACAAATTCTTTACCTTAATTTTAATTCAGGTCACAGTTTCAGAAAATATGTTCGTCCAACTCTTAATTGTTTTAATTACCAGTTGCCTTCTTTTCGTTCAAATCGAGCTGACTTTACTTCCCAAATCTCATGAGTCTTATTATAAGATTTCTCGAGGAAAGAGACCTACCGTTTTACGAGGAATCCGAACCTTTCTGCTTTTTCTTTCTCTTTAGCATTATATGAGTTCAAGCAAACTAGTTTGCCCATCATACTAAAGGTTTTTTCTTTTTCCTTTTCAATTACGTTAATTGGCATTCCTTTTCAAAATCCAGCGTTTTTGTTTACTCCTACTTATTGTTTGCCTTGGCCTTTTTTATCTCACTTCATCTTCTCAACCTCAGATTTATCGTTTGTTGCTTTTAAAACTTATTTCCATTCAGTTTTCGAATGTTTTTATGCTCGAGAGGGAGACGTCTCTTCATTCGTACTTTACTGTTGGCTAATCCTATTTAAAATATTATTTCTCTTTATTTTCCTTTCTTACATCTCTGACCTTACGTTTTGTGCTTTTCCTTTCTTAGCTTTTGTGTTGCTCCACTATTATACTTTCTCTTGGCCCTATTTCTTTAATCCTATTATTAAAAATTTAATTCCATTTCACGGCGACGGAAAACGTCTTCAAAATTTAATTTCTGAAGGACATCATACATTAAACGACTCTCTCGGCAAAGCAATGCTCTTTCTTTTTCTTCTTCTTCTTGTTCAAGTGCTTTACATCCGGCCGGCTTAAAAGCAGACGACATAATTATTTTCGGCGCTGAAAAACTTGATTTAATAAAAGTGTCGACGTTAAAATCGTTTTAATCGATTTAGTATCTCTCCATTAATGCTTTTCTCGGTTTTATTCCAATTAAATTCTAACGCTCCTCGAGTAAACCAAACGCTAAAATATTAAATCATTTCTTTTCTTCAGATTTAAAATATTCCCCAAAAAAAAGATAGATCAGATAAAATGGAATATCGATATATCGAAACATTGTCGTTGGGTAACCAATAAACATTGGCAGACACAATCGATGATGATGATGGAAGAAGAAGAAGAAGAAGAAAAGGGAGGAGGAAGGGGGCATTTGATATAAGTATATCGTAAGTCGAAACTCGCTCTTTAGTCATTATTATATGTATTAAGTTTGAATGCCACGCTTCTCGTTTGCGAAGACAAACGAAATAAAATATCATTTTCTATTGTCTTTATTGTTATTAGATTGGCGACAATGGTTGATGTAATAAACGCGACTGGTAACATGCTAGCTACGCACAAAACAATGAGCAATTGTGCAATCCATGTATTAGTCCATGTTTTACTGCAACGGCACTTAGCAACGAGCTCTTGACCAACTTCTAACGAACATAAAAATTATTTTATGGATAGGGTTTTTTGTGAGTTTTAAGAAATAAAGACAGTGAGGGTCATGCTGCGTCGGGACCTACCAGTTTTCTGAGGAATCCGAACCTCTTAAGGCCTAAGGGAAGAACCCCCAGATTACATTCAGAAGTTATGGGTAACCGATTTTTTTTTTTTTTGAGGAATGGGGGCAATCACTGTTGGGAATCGAACCCAGGATAATGGCACGCTACGTGAACGTGTTACCACTGCAGTATCACAGGGCCTCAGGATAATGGCACGCTACGTGAACGCGTTACCACTACACTATCACAGGGCCTCATAATAATGGCATGCTACGTGAACACGTTACTACTGCACTATCACAGGGCCTCCTTTGGATAGAAAACACCTGTCTTGGAGGTTGGATAGGCTGTGCAACAACCTCTTGCAGACCACATGTACCAACAGATATGCATATCTGCACCTAGGTTAACAAAGAAGATGGTCAACACTATGGTGACGACAACATGTGCATCCGTGATGCGTATCTACGTGAACAGGTCAACACAACACTACCACGGGGCCTTTTATGGATAGAAATTTCTGTCTTGAAGGTTGGATAGCTTGTGCAACAACCTCTTGCAGACCACGTGCACCAGCAGACGTGCATATCTGCACCCAGGTTAGAAAACTAGATGGTCGACACCATGGCAATGAGAGCATGTACATCCGTACACACACTAAAAGGTACTGGTTTTTTCATTAATGTAATATATATATACGAAAATAAACCCCTTATCTAAGGGGGTGTATAATGTTATAGTTTTTTTAAGGAAATTATTCTAAAGAGTCTAACGTAATATAACAAGAATTTAGGACCCTAAAATTGACATTATTTTATCCTTAATTTATAATGGCTACATTTTAATGGTTGTTTTCGATGGTCGCCTAAGATTAATTCTTCTTTCATTACAGAATTATTTCATTTAAAAATTAATTATCAATTCATTAATAATTAATTTTTTAATAAAACTCTTTACTTGGATGAACAGATAAGCGACAACATGCTAAAACGTCCATACTATAAGCATGCACAATTCAGCTATAAAATTCTACATTTCGGCTTTAATAAAGAGCCATTTAGGCGTGGCTACGAAACGAAGGGATGGTAAAACAATTACAGTGTGCAAAGAAACTATTTTAAAATTGTTGATGCCATTTCAGAACGTTAAAAAAAAATCGTCTGCTTCTTTGTATCTTGTATCTGGTAATGAGGGGCCTTCGATAGAGGGCGCCATTTTTTAAAAGATACATGGGGCGGGGCTAAAAAACCCCAATTTTTCTTCTCAATGGGTATTATTACGAGAAACGTGTTTCACAGGCCAGCCAGTACAAAGAACATAGTTTAACCTTAGGGTGTGTAAAGGAATAAAATTGTATTGGAGACGATGAATTTCTCAATACAATATGGCGTCAGCACGGACAGCACGCGAATTCCTTCAACCGGAACGGCGTTTCGGCCTATTTGACATTTGTTCCGCACTTTGTTGCCGTGCTCGTAGCACGTCCAAGTTCTTGCATTGCGATTCCAGGCACATACCCGGATGGACATGAATCCACGCGGGATTGGAAAAGTATTCTGCATGTATGCCAGACAGATCTTGCCTATAGGTTCAGTCGTGCCTATTGGTCAAAATACAAAGGAAGGCGAACTGATAATAAGAATGTATATCTTTATCTTCAACCATCATCTAAACAACCCTGACCTGAACAGAGACCTCACCATTTTGCCCAGCATAGCATATGCTCTCTTCACATCTGTATCACGCTTTTGTAATTTCACTCGGCCCCACTTGATCGGGTTATGGATATTCGACAACTCTGCTTATAGAAACAAAATCTGTTGGCACCAAAAAATTTCCCGTAGGTTGAATGTTAAATTTCATCGCTTTAACGAACAATATTTGTCGGATGTTCTCCGATAATCGAATAAATACGGCAATCTGAACATAAAAATCAGTGCTCAAACAGCGAAAAAAGCGTGTAGTGCGGAATCTGTTTCTGCAAACGTCTCCTCACTCTCTCATCTTTAGTTTTGTGAAGGATTTTCAAGGTGTCCCTATTGTGACGTAAGGACTATATTGACATATTCCCCTCCTCCATTTTTCCTCCATCCAGTCCGTCATTCGTCGTTCATGTCGCGTTATGGAAGATCTTCATTTCAGATTGGCATGGAGTTTATGCCATAAGCTGAAAGTTTTAGAGGCAATAAGAAATAGGATGTGCGCGCAAGTCAAAATTGCAGAAGAACTTCGAATTGAAAACAAGTAAAACCACAAGTGTATGCTAGTGCACATTTTTTTTCCTTCATTGAAACGTACGTAAGTACCAGCAATACCTACCAGCTTCGGCGCTTACTGTTATGAGCGCTTCTCCGAGAATGGCTGAAAGCCATCGAAAAACGCTTAAAGCTTAATTTTTTACAACTGTGCCTATTATGCTTATAAAACATCATTTTTTAAATACATAAGTACTTATATTAATTTTTTTTCACGTGATATTGTTTTTTCAATATTATTTCATGTTTATATATGTATTCAGTAGTGTACTAAGGTATTTTTAAGTATATGTGTGGCTGTTTGTACTACGCCGGATAATCGAAAACACTCCGCTTAAGGGAATAATATTTTCTCGCACCGTCAATATTCGTTTAAGTGGGGCTGACTGCTGTTAACAATAGACTACACTACTGTGGTATAATAAACTACACAACTGTGGTATAATAAACTACACTACTGTGGTATAATAAACTACACTACTGCAGTATAATAGAGTACACTACTGCAGTATAATAGAGTACACTACTGCAGAATAATAAACTATACTATTACAGTATAATAGACTACACTACTACATTATAATAAACTATAGCATAATAGACAATACTGCTACATATAATAGACTGCACAACTGCAGTGCAATAAACTACACTACTGTAGTGTAATAAACTGCACCACTGTAGTGTAATAAACTACATTATTGCTGTATAATAAACTATTCTGCTAAATTATAATAGGCTAAAACAGTGTAATAGACCATTACAATACCGTGTAAATATATAGCGTTCATACGCACCGGAAACTAAAAAATTCTCGTAACTGGTTTTATTACGATGGTCTAATACTAAACCAGCCAGAAAAACTGGTACACCTACCTAATATTGTGTAGCACCTCCTCCCCGGCGAAAGCAGAAGTGCCGCAACACGACGTGGTATGGACTCGACTAATGTCTGAAGGTATCCTGGAGACAATTCACACCAGGAATCCTGCAGGGCAGTCCACAAATCCGTAGGGGTGCGAGGTGGTGGAGATCTCTTCTGAACAGCACGTTGCAAGGCATCCCAGATATGCTCGATAATGTTCATGTCTGGCGATTTAGGTGGCCAATGGAAGTGTCTAAAGTCAGAAGAGTGTTCCTGGAGCCACTCGGTAGCAACTCTCGATGTGTGGGGTGTCGCATTATCATGCTGAAATTGTCCAAGTCCGTCGGAATGCACAATGGACATGAATGGGTGTAGGTGATCGGACATGATGCTTACGTATGTGTCACCTGTCAGAGTTGTCTCTAGACGTATCAGGGGTCCCATATCACGCCAACTGCACACGCCCCATACCATCACAGAAGCTCCACCAGCTTGAACAGTCCCCTGTTGACATGTAGGGTCCATGGATTCATGAGGTTGTCTCCATACCCGTACACGTCCATCCGCCTGATGCAATTGGAAACGAGACTCGTCAGACCAGGCAACGTGTTTCCAGTCATCAACAGTCCAATGGCGGTGTTGGCGGACCCAGACGAGGCGTAAAGCTTTGTGCCGTGCAGTCAACAATGGTACACGAGTGGGCCTTCGGCTCCGAAAGCCCATATCAATGATGGTTCGTTGAACAGTTCGCACGCTGACACTTGTTGATGCCCCAGCATTGAAATCCGCGGCAATTTGAGGAAGTGTTGCACGTCTATCTCGTTTAACGATTCTCGTCAGTCGTCGAAGGTCCCGTTCTTTCAAGGTCTTTTTCCGGCCGCACCGCTGTCGGAGATTTGATGTTTTACCGGATTCCTGATATTCACGGTATACCCGTGAAATGGTCGTACGCGAAAATCCAAATTTTGTCGCTATCTCGGAGATGCTATGTCCCATCTCTCTTGTGCCGACTATAACGCCACGTTCAAAATCACTTAAATCTTGATAACCTGCCATTGTAGCGGCAAGAACCGATCTAACAGCTTTGCCAGACATCTCTTGTCTTATATAGGCGCTGCCGACCGCATCGCGTTACGCTGATTGGTTGCAAAGCTCCGTTATTTGCATACGCACGCCTGTACCAGTTTTTCTGGCACTTCAGTGTGTGTGTGTGTGTGTGTGTGTGTGTGCGTGCGTGTGTATGTCTCTATGTGTATGTATACAAACCGAGAGTGAGGTGGAAATGGTTGTATAGCAATATACGAGTAAATGATGAAATGAAGGATAACTATCATTACGAATAATGGCTGCTTCTCTGTTTACTTAAGGCTAATAATAGTCAATACACCACTAACTACTGGTTAATGATATTCATGATCATTAAGTGATAATTATTGATATATCGCATATTATTTAAATAATACACAGCGTACGAATCAAATACCAGTTCCTTCTGACGTCTTTAGGAAGCAAAACTTTTAATAAAGGCTCTTAAATATGTTATTATTTTAAGGGGCGGAAAAGGGAAAATGCGGAAGAAAAATCGTTCTGCGATTTACCACCAAGGGAAAAAATGGCGTGTTTGACTCATACAAATGTAGCTTATAAACATGAGGATATAACTTTTAATTATAACAAATGCAGATAGCATGCATTGCGATGAGTACTCACGGATGAGAAAACGCATTGCATTTGCATACACGAACCCTCAGGTAAGCTCACCGGACAAAAAATTATTCACCTCTGCGCGCAAGCATGAAGGAGTCATTAAACAGGTATGAATGGCGCTGCAGTCGAGTCACATGCTTAACTGCGCGTGCGCTGTCTCTATGTGATCATAAGGCAGTAACGTTAAGTGAAACATTATTGTTACAAGCGGGAATTGTGCGTTAAGGTGGGGAAATGTAAGAATGTGACAGACTGGCAAAAAGGGGCAATCGTGTTTAGCCGTATCCATGGCCATACGGTGAGTGAAGTTGCCGGATTTGTTGATGTTTCGCAGAGGACTGTTCAGCTGTCTACAAGCAGTGGTGTAACACGTGTAGCCATGAAACACGACGCCAGAACTGTGGTTGGAAAAAAGATTCTAACTTAGAGAGACCGGAGACGAATTTCACAGCTTGTGAATAAAAATCTCTTTCAAACCCGACAGGAATTGCTGCAGTCCGTTTAATGAAGGTCCATCCCAACCTGTTAGCAAGAGAACATTGCGACGGGAACTGCATGCACTGCAAATTTGGAGTCCGATACCTCGTAACAGGTGATTGCTCACACAGGCACATAAAGTTGCACGTCTTCAATGGACTAGAAATCACCGAACGTGAACAGTAGCTGACTGGAGGCGTGTCATGTGGTCCGACGAATCAAGTTTTTGGTCTTTATTCAAATGACGCACGGCATCATTTGCACCCAAGGCCAAATGAAGCATTTCATCCTCAATTTGTACTAGGTCAGTTTCAAGCCGTAGGTGGGTGGGTCTGTGATGTTTTGAGGGCGTTTTTCATATTACGAATTGAGCCCATTCATTGAGGTTTTCACTAACTTGAACCAGCATGTTTATTTAAACGTTCTCAATGATTAATTGTTGCCCTTCAGTCAACATCTTCATGATGAGTATGCTCTTGACACCCCCATTTTTCAAAATGACAACAGCACAGTGAACAGGGCTGGAAGCATATGTGACTGGTGTGATGAACACTCATACACTCTATAATACCTCAACTGGCCTATAAAATCACCTGACCTCAACCCAATTGAAAATCTATGAACCTTTTGGAACAGCGGATAAAATGCCGAAATCAGCATCCCCAAAATTTGGTTGATTTGCGTGATCTAATCATCAGAGAGTGGCTATACTGGATGCGACATACTTGCAGAACCTTGTGGACCCCCTTTCTAATCGTATTCAGGCAGTTATCAAGGACAGGGGCGGAGTCACACGATATTAACGCGATTTTTTAAGGGTTGAATAATTTTTTGTCCGGTGTTCTTTCTTTATAATGGCATTGAAATACGACAACTATTTTCAACCTTTTTTTTTTTTTTTTTCGTGTACATGGTTCGCTAGCTTGTATGATTTCCATTTTTACAACTTCCGAGAAATGTATTTATTCTTCATTTGATACTTACATTAGACGTGAGTTCATATATCGGGAGTATCGATGACTTTTAATACTTATAATCGATAAATTTTTATATTTACGTTCGATGATTTTTAATACTTATAATCGATGACTTTTGAAATTTATAAGCGAAAACTTTTGATATTTATAGGCGAAAACTTTTGATACACACACACGTACGTACATACATACATAAAATCGATGAATTTTAATATATATAATCGATAATTTTTTATACAAAATTGATGACATTTGATACCCAATTCGATACTCTTTATTGGTGCTTGTGCACTTGGCTAATTGAATTAATAAGCCAAGACTAACAGATTTTTATTAAGCTATTCAATTAAAAGACTTTTTTTAAGATCGTTAACATTAAAGCATCCACCCGAGATAAAAAAAATACTAAGACGACCTTTTAAAAATAGAGCTTTAAGAGATCTTTTTAAACTCCTGTCATCTTAATTTGTCTCATTTCTCCATTATCTCTTAATTTGTCTTATTTCGTAACCATTTTTCTTGATTTTCCCTTAATTTGTATCGTTTCGTAACCATTTTTCTTGATTCTTAATTTATCTCATTTCTCATTCTATTGTCTTCATTTTCATTCGATTGTCTCTTAATTTGTCTCATTTCATAATCATTTTCTTTGTTATATCTTAATTTGTCTCATTTCGTAACCATTTGTCTTGATTCTCTTTTAATTTGTCTCATTTCTCGATTGTTTTTTAATTTGTCTCGTTTTGTAACCATTTTTCTTGATTGTCTCTTAATTTACCTCATTTTGCAACAAATTTTCTTGATTTTGATCATCCGAATTATGGTTATTTTAACTCTCAGCGTTTCTTATCTCATTCATTCTTAGTTTTATTCCATTTTTATCCCATTAAATTTTCATCTTATTTTAAGTTTAATCCTCCTCTTCTTTAAACTTTTTCATCTTTTTCATTTAAGATTCTCACCTTAATTTCCATTCCATACTTCATAATAATTTCCATTTCTCATTCGTTATAATTTTTCCATTTATTTTCATTTCATCTTAATTACAATTTCTGTTTTTCATCATAATTCTGAAATTTAATTTGACGTTAAATATATCGCTAATTTTCTATACCTTTTCGAAGAAATTATTTTTTCTTAACATAAAATTAAAAAGTCCTTTGAAACGCTCATGGAAACTGACCAAAGCAATAACAATTGCAATTCAAGTTTTTATAACTAACTGCCGTCTTAAGGTAGTGAACGTACACTGACCAAAACAGATCACTAATCTGGGGCCATGAAACATTTGCAGCCAAAAACCTGCATCAGAAATAATTAAACAATAATAATAATAAGATGGATGGATGGACGGACGGACGGATGGATGGATGGATGGACGGACGGACAGTTCTCAGGTTTCTGGGTGAGACTTGAACTGAACCAAGAACTCCAGATCAAGAGGATAGTGATTATCTCCTTGACGCTGTGTAATACAACAATGTATAACGGACATAATAATAATAATAATTTTTTAGAACAGGGATAGTTAACTCGTTTATACTTACCGCCCACTTTTGTGTCTTTGTCGGTAGTAAAATTTTCTTACCGTCCACCGATTCCGCAATAACTTAATTTAACTCAATTGCAAAGTTCTCGTGATTTTTGAGTGGAGGTTTGGTAAAAATATGTAGTTCAATTTATCTTTTATATTTATACTTTGCGTATATTTATAATACACAGCAAATTTAATTTGATGCAGCATTTCTACATCTTCATTGATACAGCGCCTACGAGTGTGGAAGCTGCTTTAATTGAAGAAAAAGAAAATTAAATACAAAAACTATGAAGGCTATTGAAATTACATTTAATTAATTATCAATGAAATCTTTGAGCCTGATGCTGTGAAACTAAATAATTGATATCTGGTTCAACTTTCGTAAGGTTTGTTCATGAGTTTCAGCATACGACAAAACCCCTACCACCCACCATGAAAGCCTAAATAGCCCACTAGTGGGCGGGAGGAACCAGGTTTACTACCGCTGGTCAAGAACATAGAGTCAAGAAATTAAAGAATAATGTTTGTGGTCGAGTTGTAGACTGGAACTTCTAAGGAAAGAGAAGAAGAGATAGACTAAAAGATACATGAAGAAAAACACTTAAAAAAAAAAACAATAAGAAGAAAGCCAAAACAGATAGAAAAGTTAAAGCATTGAAAAATAAAATAGAAATCTTTTTCAGAAGTTCCGCGTCCTCTCCTAGGAATCATGGGAAAAGAGACGGAAAATGTAAAGGCAGAAAGAAGCTACTGCCATGCGCACATAACGACAAATTAAAAGCAAACGACATAATAAATTATTGTCCAATTAATTAATTACGGTAGTGAATTAATTACCTGGTGACGTGCTTAATTCGCACACTTGCTTGCGCACTGGGACTTCCGCTTCCGCTACTTTTGCAGCTGCTCTCCAGCGCGTCCGACATGGAGCAAAGCCCACCCTGCAAAATTGAAAACGCATTAAAATAATGGAACATATTTCACGTACTGAATTTCAAAGGACATATCAACAATTCAACAAATTTACGTACTGCGTACTTTAATAAGCATAATCATGGAACAGATTCATGTACTATATAAGCATGATGATGAAAGAATCATGCAAGATCATCATGGACATTAAAAGGTGAAATTTTTACTTTAAAAGACAAAATTAGAAGTTAATTAATTAACTAATTTGTGGATGGGTGGAAACTAATTCATAGGAGTATTTTTAGAAAGTAAAAATTAATTTCAGCTCATTTGTAAATTTGCCTATTCTGTAAATTTGTAAACAATCCAATTAAAAAAAAAATGAGATTTACACATAAATTAGAAAATTGTAAAACTTTAAAAAATCGCATCGAAAACTCATAGAAAAAACGGATGCGAGTGAATAACTATGCTAAAATTAGTTTGAATAGTAGTATGATTAAAAAGATTTAAAGAGATTAGGAAAGTTATTATACATTCTGCCCTTGTTCGTTGTTCTGTTATTTTAAATCCCACTGTGGAAATATTTATCCTTACTAATAATATATGATACCCTTAATTATTAATAAGACCACGGTTTAAACAGCCACTGCCGTCACGCGACAAAGCAGATATTGGAAAATACGATTCGACGATAGATTCGTCACGTAATTTTCGATAAAGTGATGGATCGTAAGAACACATGCGGAACATATACGTGACAGATATAAGAACACGTATGTGTACGACATATGTAAGAAAGTCAATAGCAGAAGTAAGCAAATAAATAAAAAATAAAATAAAAAAACATGGCGGCAGGAAAAAAAAAAAAAAAAGACATTGGTGACACATCATACGATTCCAGTACTATTTCAAAGAGGAAATAATCGCAGAAATTAAATTCTGACGCATTCTGCCGTTTTTTATTCAAAGTAGACACTTCGTTCCATAGTAGCGATGTAATCGATATAATATCATAACGATATAATCGATACAGTATCATAATGATGTAATCGGTATAGTATAATGACATAATCGACATAATATTATAATGACATAATTGACATAGTATCATAATGATATAATCCGTATAGTATAATGATATAATCCGTATAGTATGATAATATAATCGCTATAGTATCATAATGATATAATTGACATACAAAATATTCTGCTATTCCCTCAATTTCCAGCTTATTTGACAATAATGAACGGAATATAAACGTGGAAATAGGAATAAAAACCGATATAAATTTTTAAATAATGCATTCTCTGAGTTGTTTCAAAAATTGCATTTCCTTCCTTCCTTCCTTCCTTCATTCATTCCTTTTTTTTTTCAAGAAAAGGATAGGTTAGCGGTTTATATAAATATTAAAATATAATTTAAAATTAGAACAGAAATACTAATGGCACCCTGATTTACATAATTCTTAGGCATAATTTCGACTTATATTGATATTAAATAAATTAGTGAGTAATTTTAAGTTATACCTTAATAGTAAGATAAATTGTTTATTTTAGAGCATTTATGGTATATTCAAAACTGAGAACGTTAATAATGAACGAATATAATACAACTATCTCGATTTCTCTTAGCACATTCATATTTTAAATAAAGATTTCTTAAAACTGAGATAACGTACAATTATCTTTAAAGATTCTACGATAAATTTCTTGCACTATGAAAGATATCTTAGCAGATGTTATGATAAGGGTCGTATGCAGAGCGTCTATGGGTAGGGCATATCCGGATGACCTATATCTTCAGGCCATCACGGGGTCACGGCCTATATCTTAGCACCGAGAAAATCATAATTTTCCGCGCAAGAGGTAGCGTAGCTAAGTGGGGGATGCGGTCGCCCCGAGCGCCACAATTCGGAGGGCGGCAATTAGCCTTTAAAAAACAAAATTTATTTGTTTTGTTACCCCATTGGGTGGGGTGGGGGCAATGACAGTCACTCGCCCCGGGCGGCATAATATCTAGTTACGCCACTGCGCACAAGTACAAATTTTGGGTCTCGCGCAACAAATTATAAATTTCGCTTGAATTGCCAATTACTCACGTGGTGCCTCCGAATCATATTATGATACATTCAATGGGACGATGTATTGTACTTTATGTTACGACATACCGGGTGGCGCTGTACACTCTATGCTACTCTCTGAGGCCCTGCGGTGGCGCAGTGTGGTAACGCGTTCTCCTATTGCGCGGCTAATCCGGGTTCGACTCCCAGCAGTGCAAAAAGAACGCTTACTCAGAGATCTCATAAAGATCGCACTGCTCACTGTAGTCCGGGGTTTGGTTCCCCAGGCCTTAAGAGGTTCGGATTCCTCGGAAAACAGTAGGTCCCGGCGCAGCATGACCACTGTAGTCTTTGAGCCGTAAAAAATGCTGCTCTCTGGTACCTAAAATTCTACGGTACACTGTATTTGTATTATCGCTATTTAATTTCAACTCTACAATTTTAAAGCATTATATATATATATATAAAATGTATTGCATGTAAGATGTTATCGTATAATCAAATATGTTATTCACATAATACATGATTTATATTAAATATATCAAAGGAGTATCCTGCACGCACACAAGCGAGAAAACGAACTATAGGTAATTATTCGACACCCACGTTTTTAGCTCAAACTAGGGCTTTTTCTCCTGTAAAAGGGGCTCTAGTTTGAGCTAAAACATGGTCTCGGAATAATTGCTTACAAAAAGTGCCCCCCCCCCCAAAAAAAATTGCCCTGGTGGCTTTGTGTGTTGACCATTATTTGGCAATTGTGTTAGCCCTGAGAAGGGTAATAATACCTTATAATATAAACAAACTATATCTGTAATTTTGATGTACGCAATTGTAGTTTGTTATGTTTGTCCTGTTGGCACATCATGGCCCCTACTATCCTTGCACTATAAGCGTTCGACATCGCAACCATCGGTTAACCAAAGCCTTAGCCAGCCTGGGGCTAGAGCGGGCTGAGCCCCCCCCCCGTGGAAAATAGTTCTTCGAAATAAAGTACCTTAGAAATTTATTTTAAATTTTTTGTTTTGCATAAAAGTGTACATGACAGTGGAAATTGTTCTTTGACGTTAAAAAAGTATACATCTACATTTCACTGTATGCATCTACACTATCTACAATAAATAATGAAACTTGGGTTCTGCAATGTCACTAAATTCTAAATTTCTTCTTAAAAATTTATTGTCCTTGCACCATAAATACACTTCATCTAACCAATCTTTCCAGGAATACCTTAAAACTTAGAAAACAAAATAATTTTTTCACTATACTTCGTATAGATGTGGCTGTCATGCCATTAATTTCGAATATTATTGCTTAGAATTTAATCCAACTTTTTAAACTTATGATATAATATTTTGTTTATATAGTGTCGTTTTGTTCTGAAGTTGCTAACCTACCTCTTAGAGGAAACTGATATGATTATATATTTCTATATCACTATTTATATATTTACTATTCAATTATTGTGCAATTATTCAATTCAAATAAATTTAAGTTCCTTCTTTATAATAAATTATTGTCCTTGTGCCATAAATGCACTGCTTCCAACCAATCATCTGGGAAAAAAAACAAAAAACAATCGGGATTATATCGAAATTCCCCTTCTACATTCTCCATAGATACAATTATTCGTTCTACCTTAATTAATTTACCTTATCTCTATAGTTACTCGTCTACATGCCCGGTTAGCAATTTTATTTTTGTAGAATTATTCTTTATCTAGATCTACTATCATTACGTTTTGTTCTGGTCATCTGTGGGGCGTGCCACCGTTCTTTTTATTGGTTTTTATATCGTTTGACATTAATATATCAACTACTTTACTTTTTTCTCTACTATATTCACACGTTTTTGTCCTTCCTTCCTTCCTTCGGTATTTGGCTCCTTTTTTGTTTATTATTTTTTATTTTAATTTTACTTTTGTTTTTCTGTCCATATTATAGTACTGTCTAGCCAGTTAGCTATTTTATTTCTTAACATTCGAAGTATATCTAATAAGAAGGACGAACTTCTATTTCTTCTCGATTCTTGTGTTTTTAAACCGCAAATTATTTGCCTTGTTGAAACTTGGTTCCCGAATTATGATTATGTTGATTTAGACACTCCTATCGGGCTTTTGAAATGGGCCGGTCTCTTGGAAGAAGGGGTGGGGGCGTTGGCATATATTGTCCCTCTTACCAATCATTTTGCCCTTATTTGAATTTTTGTCATATTTAGGATTTTTGCGAATTAATATATCTTGACCTTGGTACTTATTCACTAGCACTAATATATCGTCTTCCCGCAGGAGATGTCAAGAAATCCTTCGATGTTCTCGAATCATTTTTTTAATTTTTTTCAAATCATATCAACTCATATGTATTGGTGGTTTTAACATTGACTGGTTATCTCCCTCCTCAAATCTCCTTCAACTTAAAACTATAACTGAATCCTACGTGTCTTACAATATCATTGACTTCCCTAACCGTATCACTGCACACTCTCAAATTATGATCGACCTTTGTTTGTTATAATTTTCTCTGGATTCCTCTCATCAGCTTACACAACTATCGAATGCTATTAGTGATCATCATCCCATATGGCTCACTCTTCTTCCTTCATTGAACACGTGTCTTCTGGATCTCCTACTTATTTATTATATCGGACATTTTCTAAGTCTTCACTTGAGAAATTTTTCTTCGAGCTTCAATTAATCAACTTACCTAGTCTCGTTGTTCATAATGATCCTGAATCATCCTACAATAATTTCTATTCTTCAGTATTCTCTCTTTATTACAAAATTTTTCCCAAGCGAGTCCGCCCTCAACATAAACAAAAATAAAAACTGTTTGATGACAATTGCTATTCGCAGAAAAATAAAGACCAAAAGTCGACGGTACGCAAAATTCATTTCTTCAAGAAATTTAATTGACTTACATATCTTTCGTAGATTCAGAAACAAACTTAACAGAGAAATTCTGAGGGCCAAGCGATCCTTTTATTTCGACATCTGCTCTTCCAAAGATTCTAAGAAATGTGAAATTACCTCGGGTCTCTTGCTGGTAAAAAACCCAGGCAACAATTAAACGATACCGAACTCAAGCTTAATGATACTTTGGTTAATGTCCCACTGGACATCTGCAACTTGTTAAATCGCTCCTTTATACAAACTCCTAGTGACATTTGTTCTTCCTTTACTC
>QLNU02003225.1:6527227-6547747 GCA_006491805.2 Dysdera silvatica | reverse complement strand
GGGAGGGGGATAAGTATATATTATGTATATTTATACATTATAGTATACGTAAAGTTTCAATTTATTTCAAATAATTATGGCCCATATAACTCTACAAGATACCACTCTACAAGTTAACTCTCTAATCCCATATAACTCTACGCCTATGCATGTGTGAATTGGTTGAAGAGCCCCCCATCAGGGTTGGGAACTAATCCCATGGATGGAAACTAGAAACCTACACGGCACCTTCACTGGTGATCTACTTAGTGAGTGGTTAAAGCGTCCCTGATGATGAACTAATTCCATGTGTGGAAATTGGAGTGTCATCTAATAACGATCTTATCTCATGCATGTCAATTTGAATACCACCTGACGATAAAATAATCTCATGCATGAGAAGCGGGATGTCGCCTAATGGAAATCTAATTTCATGCATGGAAACTGGAATATCACCTATCGATGAACTAATTCTATGTATGGGGAATTGAAATGTAATCTTGCAGATTTCAGTATTGAAGTAATACAGTAACCCCAGTTAAAAATAACATTTATTAATGCTTTAAATGTTTGGGATAATTCAATAATACACGCCAGAAAATATAATTAATTCAAATAGATCGTTAGAGAAATTCAGTACGCCTTCTTGGCGGAGCCTGTAATAATGACGTGTGCACACTTCAATGGTAAACGGAAGACTGATTTGATTTTAGAATTCAGAAAACAATTACACATACTGTTGCCAAATATAAAAAATGAAATTATAATTATACAAAATATGTTGCCAGATACGGAAGTGAAATTATTTACATTTGGAAAACATGTAATAAAAGGAACAATTTGGCATTTTGCCAATTTTAGAAATTGAACTTATTAATTTTGCTTCCCTTGCGTTTCTAAGTGGCAACAGTTAAGAAAGCCTGCGAAGTGAACATAGTGTTTCTATTGTGGGAACTCACAATCTAATGTCAATCTAACCCAAAGAATGAGAATTGGAATGCCACGTAATAATGATGTCATTCTATGTATTGAAACTGAATTTCCACAGGGTGACAGGTTAATTCATCCTATATATATTTTAAATGTAACTAAACAAGTGTTTTAGTTAATCTCGTTATAACGAGGGTATTTTTCTTTTTTATAAACGAGCTCATTATAACAGGGTTAGACTAATATTATCGATATAAGTACAACCTTAATGAGAAAATAATTTATATAAGTATAATCTTCACAAAAATAATTGATATAAGTATAATCTGCACAAAATAATTGATATAAGTATAATCCTCACAAAGATAATTGATATAAGTATAATATTGATAATGATAATATAAATGTATAATATCCATGAAAATAAGCAATATAGTTATAATATTGATAATAATAAGCAATGCAAATATATAATATCAATGAAACTAAATAATACAATTATAATATCAATAACAATAAGCAATACGAACATAATATCAATGGCCATAAGCAATACAATTGTAAGATCAGTATAAATAAAGTACCAATAATCGATATAAATACGTTATACATAATCGATATAAATACGTTATACACAATCGGCATAAATACGTTATAAGTAATGGATACAAATACGCTGTAAACAATCGATGCAAATACGCTATAAATAATTGATGTAAATACGCTATAAATAATCGATATAAATGCGCTATAAATAATCGATATAAGCATATTGTTAATAATAGTAACCGATATTAATATACCAACGATGAAAATAATTGACATAAATATACAGGTGATGCAATTAAATGATTTTATTTTATTTATTTATTAATTTTTATGACGAAAAAATCGATGTGAATTTCTTATGAATAATCGATATGCTTTTATTAGAAATAAAAATCGATATAGATAATATAACAAATTAAATATTAAATTTAATATATTAAATACATCAAATATAAATTTATACACTCTATAACAAAAAAAAATCGACGCACCAAGGAGGAGTTGTCCGATTGCGATAAAAATTGGTGGATGTGAAGAACATACATAGAAAAAGAAACGATTAAAATTTCAGAACAATTGAATGATTTATTGCAGAGTTTGACCGTTACAAAGGGAGGAAGTCAATAAGGCGTTGGTCCACCTCTGGCCTGGATGCAAGCTGTCACCCGGCGTGGCATAGACTGATAAAGATCCCGGATGGTGTCCTGCGGAATTTCTTGCCAAATTGTCTCCAACTGTCGGGCTAAATCGTCAACATTCCGGGATGGTTGCAATCGCCTTCCCATAGCGTCCCAAATGTGCTCTATGGGAGAGAGATCAGGAGACCTAGCTTGCCAAGGAAGTGTTGGGCAAGCTTGAAGACAATTCATAGCAACACGTGCCGTGTGCGGCCGGGCATTGTCTTGTTGAAACGTAAGTCCAGGGTGTCGCAAAAGGAACGGTAACACAACCGGTCGTAGAATGTCGTCTACGTACCGCTGTGCTGTAAGTGTGCCAGAAATGACCACCAAAGGGGTCCGGCTATCAAAGGAGATGGCACCCCAGACCATAACGCCCTGTTGTGGGCATGTGTGGCGTGCGATAGTAAGGGCAGGATCCCCACGCTGCCCTGGACGTCTCCAGACACGTCTGCGGTTGTCGTCAGGACACAGTTGGAAACGGGACTCGTCACTAAAGACTATACGTCCCCAGTCAGCGCAGTTCCAAGTTGATCGAGCCCGGCACCACTGTAATCGGACTTGACGGTGTAAAGGCGTGAGAGGTACGCGGCGTATCGGTTGACGCGAGCGTAAATTCCGCTCTCTCAGTCGTCTGCAGAGGGTCATGTTGGACACATGTGTGCGGGCCACACGTTGGATAGTTGATAACGACGAATCCGGTGCTGTGACAGCTGCTCTGACAATCGCTCTGTCTTCCCGTTCTGTTGTGGCCCTAGGTCGACCGCTGCCGTCCCGACGCTGACATCTGCCGTTGTTGACCCACTCTTGCCAGCACCGTCCAATCGCCGCATCGCTTCGACCCACATGTCCAGCGATTCTTCGATTCGTCCAACCAGCCTCTTTCAATCCGATAGCACAACCTCTTTCAAACTCTGACATATGCTCGTAATGAGCACGAATCTTTCGGCGAGGCATTATTAGAGTCAACGTCATTATTTGTACGTCATTATTTGACGTAAGATATCTGCAGATACACCTGCTGAATGCGCAGTTCCGATGCGCTGGAGTTCCCGCTATTCATTCATTGGACACCAAATTTTAATCATTTGCATGTTCGGTCAAAATGTCTTTGCATACGAAATTTCATTACAATCGGACAACCCCTTCTTGGTGCATCGATTTTTTTGTTATAGAGTGTATATCAAACTTAATATTAACAAAGCAAATTCTCAACGCAACTAGCAACATATCCCTAAAAAGAAATGATTCATATGCTTAATTATTCCGGCGGCTTTGACGTGCCCTAGTTTTAACACTCCCAAGGTTATTACGCAATGTCCCAATATTTAAATTAACCTCCTTTTCAATACCTAGCATGACGCTCAGAACATGAGAAATACGGTAATGATGTTAGTATTACCATAACAGCAGCCAACTTTTTATTGTTATGTGGCACAGACCCAGTCGAAGATTTATCTTGCGGCAATCACTCATCCAAGTCGCTTACCACCCACTCATAAAGGCCGTGTGCCACCTACTTATTGCCAATTTCTTCATTCGATTTTTAGAAACTTTAATTCCTAAAACACGTAAATAATGTCTACCTCACTTCTAAGAATTTTTTTTTTTTTAAAGAAATTGAGATCTCGTCTTTGAAATTTTAAAATCTAAAATTTTAATATTAAAACAAAAAATGAAATCTAGAAATAACCGACTCAGATTTAAAGAAGACTAAGAAATTTATATCTAAAAAAACGAAGCTACCGAAATTGAAGAAAGGTAAAAAAGAAGACCAACGTAATCGAAGTTCCTTCTGATCAATTCTCAAGATAATCTCTTTATAATATATAATATACAATATTCCATAATATATACCATATATAATATCCCTATAATATATAATATAATATCCCTATAATATATATAATATATAATATCCCTATAATATATGAGATAACCAGATAGGATGATATTATATATGAGACTGAGGAGAGATATATATATATTCGATATTATATATAATATCCTTATAATATATAATATCCTTATAATATATAATATCCTTACAACATATAATATATTATATAATTCGACAATTGAGTAAGTAAAACAACATTCAATGATCATAAACGTTGGAATAAGAGGAGATGAAGTATAAATACTTAATAACTACTTTTGTATTATGTTGAACATCCACTGGCCAAAATCAGGAAATACAAGTAAATATAGAAGTTCGGAATACCCGCGGAAGAAAGTTACGTCAAACTAATAAAGCGAAGAACATATAGCTGGTTAAAACATACTGTCTGTTCACGAAAAGAAGTCCAATGGTACAGTTAGAAATAACGGAGACGTCACAAATCGGCTAGCTGCTTACAACAGAGTAGGACTCCAATCTCAGAATTTGTATTTTAGCGATCGCCAAAAACGAGCTTAGAACTTTGAGTCCTACATTTTTGTAAGCGCATAGCAGGTATGTGACATCATCCCCTAATATTTCTAACTGTTCCATGGGACTTCTTTTCGTGAACAGACAGTACACTAAGGAAGAAGTCCAGCGATGCTTGTACACAAGACCTATATTGAATCCCCAAGAAAGGAAAAAGAGCGAGGTTAGATCAAATGAGACAGAGAAGAACCCATAGGAAACGAAATTAGAGAAAAAAAAGGCGAAATATAGGAAAAGATCAAGAGACTGGAAGGTGGAGATCGTTTGTTAATGCCCTACGTCTCCCCCAGAGACTAATGGAAGAAAAGGGAAGAAATAGCAGAAAGAAGATATATATTATCAATATAAATTAATATATAAACAAACTAATGATGATGATAATCGAAACCATTTGAGTAATTAATGAAAATTAGTGTCACAGCTCCAATATCCTAAAAAATGTTACAATAAGAAAATATCTAATGGCTAAGTATCGATGCAACGGACATTACTAATCAGCTGATGAAATTGTTAGGAGCATGTAAGTTGTTCACAAAAGCCACAATCACGTGGCATTGGATTTCACGAAAGCTCACTAAGCATGAAAGTGACCTTTGATGAAGCCTCTAACTCTACATATATTTCTATTTTTGTCATTTCACACTGCTGGGAATCAAACACAAAAGCAACCGCGCCCCACCCCGCCAAATTCATCATTATTATGAAAATGACAGTTGGGGTGTTATATCAATTTTTCTCAATAATGCCGTTCTATTTCACGATTATTTTTGTTTAATGATGCTATTTTTGGGGTCCCTGTAACTGCTTGATAGAATTACTAAGGTTACCTCTAGTAAGGAACACCTCTGAATAACGGACGATCCCACTGGTCCCCAGTACATACATCAACAAATGTACCTCCGAGGAAGGGACACCTCTACTTAAGGAATATGGTTCCAGGAGTGTCCCTTATTATGAGAAGTAATGTTGTATGTGCATTCCCATTAACGTATTTTTTCCATTTCAAGATTAATTTTGCTTCGTCCCTTGAAAGTCATTAGTCGGAAAGCTTACTGTAAATTGAATTTAGGATCATTGAATAGTTTACCATTTAATGCAGTGCTGAATGTACGCATAGGCGTATAGGGCCCCTGTGATCTTGATGGGACGATATTATTTAAGCATAAGAATTATTTTGATCTTGTTTTTTTTTCACAAATATCTGAGTTCCATTATTGAAAAACCCAGGGCCGTTTCTACCATTAGGCCGGAGTAGGCGACTGCCTAGGGCGGCAAAATGGCGTAAAAAATTAATTTTAAATCAAACAAAGAAAAAATTGAGCAAATGAGGAGAAAAAATGAAAAATAGGAAAAATTAAAGCATCAAATTGTTTTCAAAAGCATACGGAACAATTACTTATAAAGTCTTTATTTTGGCGAGTGTAAAAAATGATGTGTTTCATTGTTTAATTTTCCACACAAGTTCTTCTATATTTAATGCATTTAAGCCTTCTAGCTCTGATAATACAACGTTGTGTTTTGAAATATTACTCCGTCAATATTACAGTTTTCAAAAATATAAAATGTTGAAATTAAACAATTATAACATGTAGCAATTGTTTTACTATTCACAATATTCTAATATTACAAAATAACTAATATAAGTCTAAAATATAAATATAATTAACGGGTATAATGATTAAAAGTATAATAGAAGATTTACATTGTTGTACCGCTGTATGTTTGTGATGGTAGAAAAGGGGGGATATATGCGAAAAGTGATGGTAGTAAAAGGGTGGAGTTGACATTTTACAATTCTCATCCGAGGCGGCAAAACACCTAGAAACGGCACTGGATAAACCTGAACATTATACGAGGGTTGGAACTTTAATAGTGGCAACTATTTATTTACAATTGATACAAAATAGATGCATGTTACCAAGTTTTACTGTCCCTAAATGTAGTCACCTGCATAGTGCACAACCCGTTGCTATCGATCTGGAATTTGTACGATATCTTTACCAACGCCTGTTGTGTTGATAGTTCGAATGGACCGGTCTACTGCCTGAAGAATCTCTGGAACAGTTCTGAAGCGAATGCCATGAAGGTTCCTTGATCTAAGGAATCAAGTCATACTCCCCGGACTTGAGTCCTTGTGACTATGACTTGATTTCTAAGATGAAGGAACCACTTCGTGGCATTCGTTTCACAACTGTTCCAGAGATTCCAAGTATCCTACAACTTCTACATCGCTGGCAACGAGTTGTACACAATGCTGGTGACTACATTGAGGGACAGTAAAACTTAATAACATGTATCTATTTTGTATCAATTGTAAATAAATAGTTGCCACATTAAAGTTCTAACCCTCGTAGATAATGGATTGCGAAGAAAACTAACGCTAAACTGAATATCGTGGAGACTCGTTTTCTCCTCCCAACCTAGGGCCCACAAGATCTTTTATCCAACACTGATCTAATGGAAAAATCCATTGAGCAAAAATAAAACTTCTGGCAAATCGAATAAACACATCGACTGTTTTGTGGTTGTTGTTTTTTTTTTACATTCTCAGATTTAAAGCCAATGTGATCCTCTGCTCATCTATATTTTCAATGCGTGAAATAGACAATTCTTTTGAAAGACAACGCCGGTTTTGTCGACAAAGAATAAATATCGTTGAGGTCTGAAAACCTGCTCTAAAATCAGAAAATGAGAAACGCCGAATACGCTCACATTTCCGACATTAAACTCTTCATAAAAACATAAATTTTCTGTTGAATGAGTAAGAATGAAAAGCTGAAAAATAATTTACTTTTAAAGGTTGGTATCATGTGCCTTTTATAGGCGTAAACCGCATTGGAACATGACGTTGGGTGGACAGAATGCCTAAAATACTCTCACGATATCCACACTCCCGTCTTTATAAATCAAACATGTTTATAAAAAAAAATAAAGAAGGAAAAAGGGAACATTGAATTTGGGAGGGTAAGGCAGAACATGTTCAAATAATGATAGAAAAAATATATTTTCTTAATGGGTGATGAGTTCTGGTGGTTTAAAGTTTTAAACATTCCCTCAGACAGCTCTAATTTGAAGTTCTGAATTTGCTTTGGACTCAAAAAGCATGGCTACTACAGCCAGTATCCATCTGGCCTGGTTCCGCTTTCCCCATATTAATTTGTTGAATTAATTTCCTTCCTAATTAATTTTCTTCCCTTTAAATCTCGAATGCCGTTAACGGGTAAAGCCATGGTATTCAAAATGTTACGGAAGAACGACATCATGGTTAATGTTTTCTACACTATCAAAATATTAAACTGAAGTGTTTTTCGTAAGTCATTTTAAGAAAAGGGCCTAATACTACTTTTAACTGAAATGGTATGAAAATTTTCCTGCGGTATAAAAAAATGCACTTTGAAAAATGCGTGTCGTTACGGAAGGACAGAAAAAACATGAAATGATGTCCTTCCGTAACGGAGTTTTCAATGTTTTTTTCAATTTCGGTACAGTTAATTAAATAATACAACGCATTATTTTGAAAAGACTTGCAAGATTAAAATGATATAATTTATTAGTTTTAATATGATATATATAAAACATCATGCTTTTTCAAATTTTAAACATGTCCCAAAATACCATGGCTTTACCCTCACCTCTCATTAATTTAATTTTTCTTCCTTAATTTTTTTCCCTCTAGAGGGAGCCAGCTCCCGGAAGATACCCATAACCTTACTCTGGTGTATCAACATCGGCGCTCAATATTACGATCGCTTCGGTCGAAGGCGGTGCCAAGCCGTCGAAAAACGTTTAAAACCATCTTAAATTTATTTATTTAATTTATTTATTTATTTAATTTATTTATTTATATAAGTCGAACACTACGCGGATTAAATAAAGCAACAATTTTTATCAACGTTTTTTGGCGTAGTGATACCAGCGCCGGTGTTATGGCGTGATTAGATAGTGAAACGTTCGAAAAAAAAAAGTGTTTTCAAACACTTTCTTTCTTTCAAACGTTTCACCATCAAAAGAAAAGAAATGTTTTCAAACGTTTCACCATCTAATCACGCCATAACATCGGCGTTGGTATCACTACGCCAATAAACGTTGATTTATATTATTGTTTAATCTAACTTAAATTGGTGCAACGTCAGGACTAGTGATTTTAGTATTGTAACCATCCAACAAACCCATCGCCTTTTTCTGAGTAAAATCTATCCAATTGTCTAAAGAAACACCAAAAAAATGCGAGTGCGTTTCGCTTTTGAAATTAAATTATCAAAGTACCTAGTGCTTTACAGCACAACCATGCAAAAACAAGTTTTCTGTAATTCGTCTTAAACTAACCAGCGAAGGTGTTAACAGATGCAGACAGCTGGCTCATTGGTCGGACGTTTTTTGGCGATTATCACAAAAAGTCTTGACCTGTCACCAAAATGAAGGCCACTTTTATATCTCAAAATTGTCCCAGGAATACCGCTGTGTGGCTATTATAAGAGGGTTGCTAAACACCCTGTATACACAGGGGCTGACTATGACTATTGGGGGCCCCCCTAACGCACATATAAAGATTGGATATAAATCTGAAAAACACGCACATCTTTATTCCCATTTAAAATTGTAGGTAAAATATGCTTTTCAATCCCATTGTCTGGCTAACATCGTAGTTGTAATTGTATACCAGCTATGATTTCTCTGAATTCGCTTTAGAATGTAAATCCGAAGAAGGAAAAAAGAACGATTTATTAATTTACTAATTTTTACCATAAAATAAAGTTAACAAATAAATATTTGGGGGCCCCACCTTTCGCGGGGCCCGAGCCCAGGCCCCGAGAGCCCCTGCCATAATTTGGCCCTGTGTATACATTAAGAGTTTGCACTTGTTACTTCCTTACTGTTCGTTCACGAAAAGAAGTCCGATGGAATAGTTAGAAATAACGGGAGGTGACGTTACAAACGGACTATCCCATTACAGTAGAGGAGGACTCACATTTCAGACCTTGATTTTGGCGCCGACAAACGTTCACCAACAAGAAGTTCTGAAATTGGAGCTCTCCTCTGCTGTAATGAACTAACCCGTTTGTGACGTCACCTCCTGTTATTTCTAACTGTTCCATCAGACTTCTTTTCGTGAACGAATAGCAGTGTATAATTTTGTTACGAGTGCGTAAGCAGGGGCCCCGAATAAATACGTGGCCCTGGACCCCACTTTGGCTTGGTCGGGCCTTGCATAAATTGCCGTGAAATTTGTGGTTGCAAAGAGTACTTCAATGAAGTCTTTAAAAAATCGAACCTGCTTGTGTAGTTGACCAATTTGAGGCTGTTCAAAAAGGGATGAGAATTTAAAATAAATAAATAAATAAATAAATAAATAAATAAATAAATAAATAAAAAACTTAAATAGTGCTGGTGAGATGGATCGAAAAGCTTTAAGGGCAAAATGTTACCCTAATGGGTACAATTTTGCAGTAAAAAGTCCGCTTTTTTACTGATGTTCTGAATGTAAGTGATTTCGAATGTTCATCTGGACGGTTACAATTATTCAAGGACAAGTACGGGATAACGTGCAGAAATATTTGTGGTCAGGAAGCCATACAATATAAGCTTTAAAGGTACTGTTCGTTCACGAAAAGTAGTCCGATGGTACCGTTAGAAATAACGGGAGTTGACATCACAAACGGGTTACTGCATTACAGCTGAGGAGGACTACAATTTCAGAACTGGCTTTTGGTGAATGTTTGTTGGCGCCAAAATCGAGTTCTGAAATTGGTCCCCCTCTGCTGTAATGGGATAGGCCGTTTGTGACGTCACCTCCGGTTATTTATAACTGTTCCATCGGACTTCTTTTCGTGAACGAACATTGTGTATTGCCAGGTTTCAATGTATTAAAGAGGGGGTTCCGGGCTAGACATATAGTGCGGTTTTTTTTGTGTCTGGTGGTTGAACCAATTAAAGGCAGTAGTCCTAAAAAAAAATAGCCTAGCGCTCTTCTAAACCAGAGGTGGATTCACGGGGGGGGGGGAATCAGGGAACTCCTTAACAAGTTAATAGCCCTTTAATCTAATGGGGGCAGAAATTATCATTATGTATGCGTTATCGAGTTGGCATTGCAAGATCCTCGCCCCAAATGCCCCTTTAGATCTGACACTGCCTACAGCATATAACCTCGGGCATATAAACGTAAACTAATAATAATAGTATGATATAAGCGCATGTTCTAAAGCCGAACTAAACCAGGAATGACCTCTGAAGTGAGCTAATAAAATAAAGAAAACAATTGAACAAGATAGCCAAAATTCCACCTTTTCGCCCTTGTCGCCTTCGTTGTGTCAACAAACAATGCATTGTAGCTTTTTCTATTTGCGGAACACAGTTTGTGATACGTGTTCCGAACTATAGTTTCGTTTAAATTCCCACGATTCTTAGTTGATTTATTCAAAATTTTAGGGTCATTGCTCTAAAAAATTTTTTTTCTTAACAGAATTGTAGAATCCACATATTTTTTATTTACAACTTGAACAGAATTTTGTTTTTAAAATGTATGATTTCCTAAAACTTTTCCCTAGCACCGTTAGGCTTCGACTACATCCCTTTCATTTAAAGGCACGTTGTGTTAACACGCCACCACAAAACTATAATGATTTCTCCTTCTTGGAGGTATAAATTCTTTAATAGACAGGTATAATCAATTGACAATTGATATTTAATAGATTTAATTCAATAGGCAGATTTAATTTGGTTAATGTGAATTTGCTAGCCAATGCTTCTCGTTGAAAATTTCGTTTCATCTTTGAATTCCAAAGTAAGCAAGCAATAGCTTTGAAAACGACCTTACTGATTTCACGTGTTAAGGTCAGTTTTACGGAAATTTGAGGAAAGAAACAGACAATGAAATTGAAATATTTCAGGCGGAAAGTGTCAGTTGCCTAGAAAGCACTGAACGTAATTGGCATCTGTGAAACTCCAAGGGAAAAAAAATAAATAACCTGAGCAATTTTTTCCTCCTTATTAAGGAAGTAATTAGGAGTGAAACCCTTCTACAAAGGCATTCCTTTGAGTCGCAACCAGATTTGACTTGGCGATTCAATTAATCGCGGGGTACACTGACCTTCATCGATTAATTAAACGATGACAGGTTACTGATAGCCATCGATTAAAGAGCCGGCTATATTAGTTCCAATTAAAATTGGGCAGTGTCTTGTGACGTCATAGAGGTTAGGATCTAAAAAGGATGCTGGGATCGTCGAAAGACGGGTGAAATCATGGATGTGGCGTTGGGTGCGCAGGTTATGGAGTAGGACTCAGCACGAGGTCCATGCATTACACATGATGCCCTCGTGAGAAAGTCACCTGCGACATGCTTCCCTGGAGGCTATTTGTGGTTGCATAATCGTGCGCATGCGCGAATTCTCAACTTTGTAAAAAAAAAATTCAATCATTATCTACATCAGTATCCGTTCATCATCATCCTTATTGTCGCCATCATCATATTCAAGCATCCAACCACTGTCGGATTTTAATTTCTCCAAGACTCTTCGATCTTGGAGGTATTGACAGTCTTGGAGCTGTTGCCTATACAGGGGCGTATTTGTGGGTGGGACAACTAGACCCCAAAATGTCAGAGTTTGTTTAGTTATATATATATATGTACAGTGCGTTTGGTATTTTAGTGGACACTTGATAACAGTGCACTATCGTGAGAAATAATGCCAAATTTGAAAATGAAAATAAAGATACTACAATAAAACAGTATTCTGCAAAGTGGAAGATTAATAATCTTTATTAAATCATTCATAAATGTAACAAAATCAAGATGAGGCTTTCAATCTTGTTTGAAAATTTAATGGACACTTACTGAAATTGGAGTGTTTTATGTACATTAATACGCGAGATATCCTCCGTTTTTGCGTATAACTTTAAAGACACGTGAATCCATTGATTCTATCAATGTTTGTAAATACTTAGGATCGATTTGATACCAAGTTTCCACAATAGCGTCCTTTAAGGCATTAACCGACGTGAATTGCTTCCCATTTGCATATATTTGACGAACAATATAATCCCATACGTTTTCGATAGGATTTAAATCAGGACTACGTGTCGACCAAATCATACTTTTAAACTTTTTTGAATTTATCCATCTTTTGGTGGAGATAGATGCATGGCACGGTGCGTTGTCCTGTTGCAAAATCCAGTTTTCCCCACATATTTATGAGGCATATGGGAGGGCATATTCATTCAAAAGTTCTTGATAGCAGGTGGAATTCATACGACTGCCGATGAAAGCTCCAGGCGTAGTACCGTTGTAGCCAAAGACACTACAAATGGTCACCGACTCTCCTCCTTGAACTCTACAAGAAAAGTATTGCGGCGCTTTCCGTAAATCGTGCCAATAATGTTGAAAAGCATCCGGACCATCTAAGTTGAATTTCTTTTCCTCCGTGAAAAGTACCTGCAACCATTTATCGTTCCACTCCATGTGTCGTCGAGCCTAGTTTAAGTGTTCCTGTTTGTGAACTTGGGTGAGAGATGGTTTGCCCTTCTTTTTTTTTGAAAAGATAAATTTTTGGAATTAGAGAGCACATTCCATACTATCCAACGTTTAACTAGGAGCTAACTAAGGTCGTTTTGGATTTTTGCAGCCAACTTTCCTGTGTTACTGGCCTCTCTATTAATGTTCCGCTTATCTCTTTTACTCAGTTTTGGCTTCGCTCCCCGCTTTTTGGGTGGATCCTTTTGGGGTTTCTTTTTGAAAAGGCCCCTATAGTACTCCTTGGACGCTGAATAAGCTGACAAATTTTGAAAATGGATTTTCCATTTCATTTAAAAGCCACAATTTCCTCTTTCTCGAAATCCGTAAGTATTTTCCTTTCTGACATGACTACAAACGCTGCTTTCGCAGACTCAAACCTGTTCACACGGGTATTTATACGAACCTACGCATCGAAAGAATACAATATGCAAATTTTTTAGCGCCTGCACTGCCATCTGTTAGTCAGGAATGATAGTGTCCCTTAAATTAACAAACAACATTTGTTACATAAATTTGCATTTTCCCCATTTATGTGACGATATATTTATATAAAATTTATTTTTCTACAAGACATTATGGTGTCTCGGCATTCTTCAAAAGCCAATTCGCAGTTTTTGTATTTTTTTTAGCATTTACGTAAAAATATCAGGTGTCCACTAAAATACCAAACGCACTGTATATATATATATACCGTCCTGATAACCCTCCTTGATAAATCGAATAAGACCACGTACTTAATCGACATAGCAGTACCCAACACCAATAACATACAGACAACCTACACAACGAAAATCACCAAGTACCAAGATCTCAGACATGAAGTACGAGATATATGGGGTATGGAAAAGATCTTCATCATCCCGTTAGTCATCTCAGCAACAGGGATAGTACCAAAAACGCTTGCGACGAATTTGGGAATACTCAACATTGACCCAAACACCTACATTGAAATACAAAAAGCCACAATCCTAAACACGTGTCACATTGTCAGGAAGTTTCTAGACATGGCACATTAAGAAGTGATGTAAAAAGAGGCTTGGGAACATGGCGCTCTGCCCGTCCCAAAGCCTGTTTCCGCCAAGAATGGGCGAGGAAAACTTTTATATATATATATATATATATATATATATATATATATATATATAAATTTTATAATGTGGTTTCTACACATAAACGACCTTCGAACTATACTTATGCGTAGAAATTCCACGTACATGACACATTACATAATTAATTAATTCATCCGTTCACACTGAATATAGCATTTGTTTTACTAACAAGGTTCGAAATATACTTTATGGAAATGTGGAGGATGTAAATTGCTGGTCCTACCTGTCCCACACGTCTTCACTATCCTTCAGTCGTAGAAGTGGGAAAGGGGTTCTATCTACAATATGTAGTCGATACTCACACCTTATTATTTGCACTTATATTTCATTAATATTAATTTGGGATATGTGTCGTAAGAAGGTTGTTCAAGCAATGTACTACACATTTATTGAAATTATGTTGAAATCACTCAAAACAGTTCCCCTCCCTCCCTCCCTCTCCCCCCTGATGTTTAGTGATATCTGACGAAAAACGAAATAAAGAAATTGATTGCTGGTAAAAAAAGGAATTTATTTTTTCATCCTAACCACGAATGTATGGAAATCATGGTACAATGACTCGTAGAAAGAAAGGGAACTTCCGGAAACTCCACCAGGTTTCTGAAAATCCCTTTTCTTTATGCGGGTCCTTGTACCATTACTGGTAAAATTTAAAAGAAATGTGAGAACAAATATTTTAATTACTTATAGGTCACTCCACGTCAAACCACCGAACGTTCTTGACCTGACTCCTTTAAATTTTCCTGAAACTTTGTAGAATTGATGTCCCAGTGAATGCTTGAAAATATCTCAAGTTTTAACTTCATCTGTCAAATAGATCAAATATGGCTCAGGTTCAAAGTCACTGAAATAGGCATGTTTTGGATTATCATGTTCTACAAAATTGACTGTCATTTTGTTCTTTTTTAACCTACAAAGGCGTAAAAGTAGTTTTATTTTAAAGACTTTTTTTAAAGATTTTTCTAAATATGTAACAAAAGTAAGTATTATAAGCAGAATTATTTTAAATAAATTGAAAAGAAAAGTTTGACCTTGAATATTCCAAAATAAATTAGAAGATATTATTCGAAGAATAAAAAGAAAATTATATATTATATAGCGTGATATTTTACACCTTTTCTCAAAATTTCATGGTGGGATCACTATGGGTGCAAGAGGTATTCCAAAAATTCGACGCAAAAGTAAGACTTTATTCTTATGTGTTATGAAATAAAGGTTTCGTTATATGTCAATGCGATAGACAAAGCCCTGCTGTGGCGTAGTGTGATAACGCGTTCGCCTAGTGCAATGTTAGCCAGGGTTCGACTCCCAACGGTGCAAACAATGCTCACTCAGAGATCTCATAAATATCTCACTGTAGTCCAGGGTTTGGTTCCATTTGCATTAAGAGGTTCAGATTCCTCGGAAAACTGTAGGTCCAAGAGGTTCGGATTCCTCGGAAAACTGTAGGTCCGGGAGCAGCTCGACCACTGTGGTCCTTGAGTTGCAAAACCATAAACGAACAAGCAGAATACGATGGACATTGGTAGTTGGAGTGCGTATTAAACACAAATGAAGAACTTGATGAAGTTGACATCAGTTTCCTCACACTTCATGGTCCTGCATCAACTTTTATGTATCCTTCAGTTCCAGATCAACCGTGCTATCAAAAGTTGATCCCCAAACAACAAGTTTGGCGCAGTATAGCCCAGATGCTCTTGCGCCATAAAACATCCAAACAAACAAACCAAACAACAAGTGCAGGATAAACCTACAGATTGAATATCGACGTGTTTGCAGCAGCTAACTCTAGACTTTCGTGTGACAAAAGAAATAATTCTTAACTTGTATTTTTTCACAAATTACATACGCTTGTGATAGATATGTGAATAAATTGTGATTAAACCCGTGATTTTAAAAAGTTAATTGTATACGCATTATGTTGTTTCATATCTTTATTTGTGGTTCAATGTCACAATACATAAGAATAAAGTCTGACGTTTGAATCGAATTTTTTTAATATCTCTTGAACCCATGGTGGTCCCATCATAAAATTTTGAGAAAAAGTGTAAAACATAACGCTATATAATATATAATTTTTGAACATATCAAATGACCCCATTTTGAAAAATTCAAGATCAAACTTTTTTTTCATTTTATTTACAAAATTTCTGTTTATAATGCTTAATTTTATTACTTATTTAGAAAGACCTTTAAAAAAAATTTCAAATGAGATCTCTTCTGCTTTTGTAGGTTAAAACTGGACAAAATTACAGACAATTTTGTAAAGCACCATAATCCAAAACGGGCCTATTTCAGTGACCTTTGCCCCTAGGTCATATTTGATCTATTTCATGGATGAAGTTGAAACTTTGGATATTTTCAAGCATCCATGGGTCGTCAATTTGACAAAGTTTCAGGGAAATCTAAAGGGGTCGGGTTGTGAATCATCAAAATTTTGGGTGGTTTGACGTGGAATGACCCATATCTAGCCATCAGAAATTCTGTAGATTTCCGAAATTGACATTATTATAAAAACTGATCAATCAGTTCGAAGGAAAAGACACATTTTGATCTCCGAAACCAACCATATGTCAGAAAAACTTGTCTGTTTCACGCAAAACAATGCAGTTGTCTCCGAAACATCATAAAAGTGACGTCTAAGGCCGAAACGTCGTAAAAGTTAAAGCCTGTTGTAAACTACCGAAGGTAAAACTCTGCCGTCAGTTTATCAAAATTGCAAAGCTGACGACCTTGCGTACGCATGCGCAAGACATTTCTCAACAGCAATTTCAAAAATTTCAAATGACCAGTCCGAAACTTTTAAACTATTGAAGTATTATTTCCTAAAATGCTGTCTATTGCTTCGTCAATTTAACCTGGACAAAATTAACAACTTGATTGATACGGAGTATTAAACGTAACTAGGATAGTACAGAATTTGTAAAAAAAAAAAAAAGGAACTTCGAAGATTAAAACAAAGTTAGATGAAGAGAGAGAGCATTAAATGAATGAATGAATGAGTCTTGAACCCTAGCTCACCTTGAAGAGACAGAGAGAGAGAGAGAGAAAGAGTTAAAATACAGGAAAAAATACACAAAACAAACAAAATAATAACTGGTTTTCGACAAAGATTTTGATATTGATTTACAGTTTTAATGTTAATTTGTAATTGATCAAGAAATTGTTAGTTTCGAAGCTGGCCGAGAAAATGATTACTTTGAAATTAATTCAGAAACTGATTGTTCTGAAACTGATCAAAATTTCCCGCCTAATGACATTCGGCGGGAAAATATAGGCCGAAAGAAGAAAAAGTGATTCATAGACATAATTAAAACAGTTAACACACTAATGAATATACAAGATACAGTTAATTAAAATTGTGCGATAACCTATAAAGGCAAGGTCGTGTATAAATGGGGGACGTTTGAGGGATGGCCCCCCCCATTTGAAAAGTATTATCAGCTGTGAAATAAAATTCGTTATGAGAGAAAATTTTGTTTTTATTAAAAAAAAATTGTCACCATAATTTTTTTGAAATCCTGTTTTTGAATGTATCATGAACAACGAAAGGAATATAATTATAGACTCCCCGATAAATTTTATTGTTTTATTATAAAGAGAGGCAATTAAAGTTAGCTGATCTGCAATTACTTCAACAACAACGAAGAATAAAATAAGGAGGAGGAGATGATAGTAATTAACAATCTCGTAAATAGCATAAAGAATCATTGCAAGAGCTGCATGGTTTCTAGAGGCGATCACGTGCCGTATTGGCGAGAAACTCTGCATAGAACACTTTGCTTTGCATTCCTCCTCCGCCCATTTGTACAATTCAAGCCGGGTTTCCACTACCGGTCTCATCTCTCCTGGAATTCCTGCAATCATATGATAGTAAACGGCTTCGACTCGCAATCATAAGCATAGAGTTATAGGGGCCTGCAGGGATTTACCAAGTGCCGGATTTATAAATGGGCAAGTTGGGCACTTGCCCAGGGCGCAAAATTCCTAGGGGCGCAAGAGACTTTTTTTAATTGCAAATTGTATATCGTAGAATTCTGTCGATCATTTCTTTCCGAGAAGGCGCCCTCAACCCTTTTTTCTAAATCTGAAATTCTGAAGAATTGCCTGAAACAACCCTTGCCCCTCCCCCCCCAAAGCCGGATCCAGGCGGGGGCCCAACGCCCCCTAAGAATAATGTTTACATTAAAAATGATTATTTTCAAGTAAAAATTATCTAAAACTAAACTTACAAGCAAAATTTTAAGTTTGCGCCCTCCCTGAAATTTTATTCTGCATCTTCCCTTGACTCCTCCCCAAATATAAAAAAGAATCCAAAAAATCGTCGTGAAATAAACTAAATTTGTTTATAAAAATATCGTTATTATATCTTATAATAATGCACATAAGGTAGGCTAATCATAAATGTCGCTCCTTCCCTATCCTCCGCGATTTTTCGTCGCATTTGAGGGGGCGGAACGACAAAATTTTATTTATTTCTGCAAACACAGCCAAGGGGGTGGAGCATGGGCCCAACCAGCTTCGAAGTCTAGGCGGCTAACTTTTTTCTAGGTGGCGGCTGAACCGTATACCTCAATGCTTAGAAGAAATTTTCTAGATTTCCTTCGTTACGCCAATGGAGGGCGCCCAAATCGTTAATGTAGGGCATCGTATCCTAAATAGGCCCCTGGTAAAAGATCAGTGTTATGCTACAGATTTCTTAAAAAGACGAATGAAAATTAAATATTGCTTCAAGGGAGGAGGTTGTTCATTGGTAAATTAATGTCCAAACTAAAGACACTGGAAGGAACCAGAACTCTAGATGGAAATTACCCTTAAGAATGGTCCATCTCGGCCTCGAGTCAATTATCCAAAGAGTCAGTTGAGAGATAGCGATCCTTTCCAGCTAAATATTACGATACATACAACTGTCTTGAATATAACATAAATGAAGACACAATCTATTGCGTTATATGCAGGCAATTCTAGATAGGAGGCATACGTGAGCAAAATGAAAAGATTGTAAACCGTGGATTTTGCAAATGGATAAAATTAACTGAGGCTCTTAGAAAACACGAACAGTTATTGTTTATATTCGCTTTACTGAGAAGTTTATAAGCGGCGTTGGCATCGCGAAATGTGCAAGAAAAAATTGTAAAACGATGTGAAAAGGACGTAATGCAAAATATAGAATATTTAATGAAGTTGATTGACGTCATTTTGTGCCTCGTACGTTAGGGAGTTTCTATAAAAGGGGTGTCAGCTACCCTTTCCACCTACACCCATGCTTGTGTAAAATTATATAGGAGGCTATAAAACAAAATAGGCTTTTACAACTTATATAAAAAGAACCATGCTCCCCCTCCCATAAAAATATTATATTACTCCTATGTACCTGCGATCATTCTCCTTTTCGAACATTTAATAAATTAATACAAATGTCACTTTCTGCCATACGCTAGTATGTTAATGAATAAATCATAACTCTACTACGAAAAGGGGTGCTCGATTGGGTTTAAATCTGGGCTTTGACTAGGCCAATCAACCACTTGAACTTTCTACTGCTTAAAAAAGCCTTTGACATGTTGAGATGTGTGTTTTGGGTCATTGTTATGTTGGGAAATCCAACGAGCGTGAATTTTCCTCCAGGTATGGGGTAGCATATGATTTTTAAGTATATCACAATATTTGAAGCGATCCATGTTTCCATTAACACAAACTAGAGGTCACCCAATGGCGGGAGAAACAACCCCATACCATAACCTTCCTCCACCATGCTTTTTGGTTGGAACTTGATATTTGACAGAGTTTCTTTTGTTTGGAAGGCGCCGAACATACTGATTCCATCAGCTGAGAAAAGATTAAACTTGATTTCATCACTCCAGAGGACAGACGACCAGTTCTTAGAAGTCCAGTTTCGATATTTTGGGGAGAAACTAAGTCGAGCCTTTCTATTCTTTTTAGATATAAGAGGCTTCTTGCTTGACCGGCGGCCATTTAAATTTGTTTCATTTAGACGTCTTTTTATGGTGGAAACCTGCACTTTAACTTTATAATTTTCCTGTAAATCATCTTTTATGTCTATAGAAGTTAGACGGGGATTAGCTACAGATTTTCTTCTGAGTGTTTTATCAGTTCCGCTGGACGTTTTTCGTAGCCGCCCGGACCTAGGATTATTACATACAGTTCCCCTGTTATTGAAAACTTTATTCCACACACTTACAATTTGTCTGGATAGATTGAAATCACGAGCTACACTTGCTTGTCAGCAACCTTCTCTTAAAGCTACAATTACAGCATTTTTTAAGTCTTCAGTGTATTCTTTTTCTTTTGGAATGCCGTCATAATCAAAAC
>QLNU02003225.1:6515865-6527127 GCA_006491805.2 Dysdera silvatica | reverse complement strand
TCATGGAAAATAAAATGAAAAGTACTAGACACTTGCCTAAAAATAGGAATAGGAAAAAAAGTCCCCCCCCACTCCCTTGAAAGATTTGTAGACCCGCCTTTGGCGCCACCTGATCAATTAAAATGAATATTAAAGTAGATAATAATATAATATAATAAATAATAAAATGGAATATAATCCTTCTCCATATTTAAAATCAATGAGTTATTTGAATGAGTCATTTTATTATTATGATTCTTCCTTTTATAATGTTTGGAGTCCAGTAATTATGATGAACACAAATCCATACTACAATCAATGTTAGAGAGGGGCTGTAATCAATCACGTCATATACAGTTTCATCCTCTACAGGCTCGTGGGTCCCGAGACCGCTCAATAATTTTAAATGAATTGCATAACTTTACATATATTGTAATATACAAATGCCTATAATGTGTGCATTATATGCATTTATATATTACAATATATAAATGCATATAATGTATACTTGCCCCCCACCCCAATTACTTTGAAGAATCTACGTTGATACTCACAGAATGACGTTTTTTTTTTAAACCGCGGATTATGTTTTGCTAAAATCTATGTAGTTGCTAAAATGCTGTTAGTTGCAGAGAAGATTACATAATGACCTTAATATATTAAGAATAGGTCAGAAGTGGATTCAGAACGGTGTAACAATGGTAGCGGGATTTTTAAACAATGGCAATTTCACAAAAATTAACCTAATCATGTACAGTTTATGGCGAGGTATGTATTTTTGCTTTTGAAAAAAAAAAAAAAAAAAACCCATGGAAAAGGTCTTTCCAAAAGATTTGAAGCCTTGATTTTATTGAAATATTCGTACTATAATAAATAAAGTCAACATTGTTAAAATACCATAATAATTAAAGTTAACATTGTTGAAATACCATAATAAATGAAGTCAACATTGTTAAAATACCATAATAAAGTCAACACTGTTGAAATATCATAATAAATAAAGTCAACGTTGTTGAAATACCATAATAAATAAAATCAACATTGTTGAAATACCATCAACAGTCAACGTTATTGAAATACTGCAATGAATGAAAATATTGTCAAAATACCGCAATGAATAAAAAATATTGTCAAAATTCCATAACGAATAAAAATATTTTCAAAATACCACAATAAATAAAAATGCTGTCAACATACTCAGCATTGAATAAAAATACTGTCAAAATACCAAATGAATAAAAATGTTGTCAATATACCAAATGAATAAAAATGTTGTCAATGTAAAATGAATAAAATGTTGTCAAATACCAAATGAATAAAATGTTGAAAATACAAATGAATAAAAATGTTGTCCAAAATACCAAATGAATAAAAATGTTGTCAAAATACCCAAATGAATAAAAATGTTGTCAAAATACCAAAATTCATAAAGCCATATGAAGTGCTACACACTGTATAAAGTTAATAATTCATAGGAAATAATATCTTCGGTAATGCAAGAGCCTAATTAAGTTTATGAAGTAAAATATTTGTTTATTCAAGTGGGAATGGTTAATTCTTCGTGGAATTTCCCCCCATGAGATCATCCTTATTAGCATCGCCTACTCAATTTCAAGTCTGTTATTTTAGATGCTTCCTGCTCTTGTTTATTTATTCATTGGACGCTTGTTCGTTTATTTCCTAATTTTCTTGTTAGTTTCGCAATTTCTCGAATAAATGGGAAAAGCTTCATTCTATTAACTTGGAAAGTTTTCGTTTCATTAACTGGATTGAAAAAGACGACCTTCGTGTTGTCGATCGGTGTTGTTTAAAGCATATTTTTAAGGCGTCTTTTAAGGCGTTGATGTCCGACGGGAGAAAAGTGTTTCGCTTTATAATATTCCTTTAAAAAATTTTACATACTCGATTCAATGTATATCAATTATTTTTATATTTCATGTATATAATTACTTTTATTTCATATATATCATGCGTTTTAATTTCATGAATGTCATGTATTTTTATTTCATGCAAATCATGTAATTTGATTTCACGTATGATAGTTATGCTTTATGATGTAATGGAAATTATTACATGACATATATTACACGAATTATTATTGACATGCTACATGTAATAGATAAAGAACTGCAAATTTCTGAAGAAAATTCATGCATCGCCTTCAAAAAAGAACACGAATTGATTACGACAAGAAATGTGACTTGATTTCATAAATGAACACGAATTGATTATGAAAAGGAACAGAAATTGATTATGAAAAGGAACAGGAATTGATTTTGAAAAGGAACAGGAATTTATTATGGAAAGGAACAGGAATTGATTTTGAAAAGTAAAAGGAATTTATTATGAAAAGGAACAGGAATTGATTATGAAAAGGAACACGAATTGATTACGAAATACGAAAAGGAACATGAATTGATTACAAAATTCGAAAAGGAACATGATTTGCTCACGCAAAGAAATGTATATTATTTTCAGAGCCAAACGCACACTACTTACAAGCATACGTAGCTTACAAGAAGAATTGTTTACATAGTTTCAAACAGCAATATACGTTGCTTTTAGAGAAAAATGAGTATTGTTTTTAAGGAGAAAAATATATTGCTCACAAAAGAAATGCACAGTATTCACAAAAAATAAAGTAAGTGATCTGCAAATCGCAATGCGTTTTTCACATAAACAAGCTTAATAGGAATCGAACTAATTCCGATGAACTGAAAGGCCGTGATTATAAGCATTGGGTCTCACCAAGGACCCTGCTTATTAAAGAGAAGGATGCAGAAAGATTCAATCGAAACTTTTTCAACATATGCACGATTATGGTTCGAATTAGGAATATTTGACGTAAAAAAGTCGGAAAATGACCATGTTACAGCTAAGACTCAAACCAGCGTTCCTGGGGGTTACAGTACCCCGAAACGATTGAGTAACTGTTGTCAACCATGCTACACCAACTTATAAAACGATTAAGGTCCTAACCAGTCATTATTCGATACTGTAAGTAGGCAATGGATGTTCTGCCATGAATGTCAAGCAGAAGTAGATTAAATCAATTCAGCAACCCTAAATTCACTGGTTCCAATCTAACTCCAGCATGGTCATTAGGTACGCATATCCTCATGAGTCACACAAAAGTTTCAAGTCGATTAAAATCCAGCACCAGCCTCAAAAAATGTCACTTCGATTTCCCTGCTTTGACTTTTGCAAACGAATGGTGATTTTCCCGCCAAAAAATTCCATTTTGGAAATTGACTCAGTCATTACGCGTCATCGCTTTCAGCATCAGAAGTGTGTCACTGAACACCGTGATCTATGTCACCAATCACGGCTGAACCTTGAACGATCTGAGGATAATCGCGTCGACCGTAACGCGCATTTCGCTTCCTTCAGTGTCATTACTCGCTGCCGAACAGAAATCTACCCAAGAGAAAAGGAAAATGATTAGCATGAAGTGTTGTACATAGATAATGCTTAACAAAATTATCGTTTACCTCTAGATCTCTTACATCCAAACAAGTTTGGGATTATTACGATACGCCTAATTAAAAACTAAACCTGCGGTCACTGGCGTACGCAGGGGGGAGGTTGCAACCCCATTGTAATGAAATTCTCTCTCTTTCTCCTTTTATATATACTTGTATATATATATGTGTGTGTGTGTGTGTGTGTGTGTGTGTGCCACAGGCGTCCTCTGCCAAGAATACCGGCTCTCGACGGATCGCCGTTGTAAAGCGTCATCGGTAGCCATTACTCCGTAGCAGGGTTTAAGCTGGCTCAAAACATGCTGTCGCAAAAATGCTAAAATGGGAAAAAAGTTGTAGCAAAATGCTAAAAAATATTAGTTGCTTTCGTTGCTCGAAAAATCGTATCAATGAAATTATTTATATCAACGATGCTTAACAGGTGCTGTTAAGAATTTTGAAGAGGAAACAAAAAGGAACAAGAAAAGATCGCTGAAGTGCAAAACGGATATTCTGGAATCGAGGAATCCTGTTTTCAGAGAATAAACTGTGGTTAAAAATGCCTGTCGCATTTTCGCGATGGGCAAAAATTTTTTCTTCGCATTTTCGAGCAACTCGTCGCATTTTGCGAAAAATGCGACTGCAGCTTAAACCCTGCTCCGTAGCGGGTGACACAACGAGTCCCGGCTTAACCACTGCCTCCTAAATTTACTCTAAATTTAGGAGGTAGTGTTCTTAGAATATAACTTTGGCTGTGGTGACCGAAGTTCGGAGGTCCAGCTTGCCAATCCGTCTGGCTAACGTCATGAGCTTAAAACTGCTTCCCCTGTTTTCCTTTCACCGTACTACATGTATGTGTATGATAACAGAGAAGCCTCCATCCTGCAGTGGATTGAAAATGGTTGTCTATGATTTATATGATTGATTGATTGATTGATTGATTGAGAGAGAGAGAGTCGAGTAGTTCTATAAGTCCCCATTGTAAGCCCCCCCCCCCTTTATTAACCTTCTGAGTACGTTTTCAGTTTTAAATGTATTCGGGGAATGGGGGAAGATAATCACAGTGTTCGCATGTTTTTCCACTATTTTTTTCCGTATACAATCCAATATAATATTATCCGGAAAATGCTCCCTTTGCCCCAGCTTTGTTCAACCCTGCCGGATAACCAACTTTTAAAGCAAATTAAAATGTTATCAAACTGTCGTACGAGCGAATTCAAGGGTTAATTTTTTTAAGCCGGTTAAGATAATGATGTCGAACTCAATAAGGGCAAGAACGTGACTGAGTAGGAAAATTTTAAATCATGTTCAGACCATCTGGAGTTTTGGTTCAGCGAAGTTCCAATTATCCGGAGTTTCGGTTTAGCGAAGTTCGAATTATCTGGAGTTTTGTGCTCGGTGAAGTTCATATTATCCGGAGTTTGGGATTGCCAAATTCCATAGTATCTAGAGTTTGTGATTGCCGAAATTCGAATTATCCAGAGATTAGGATTATCAATGTTCGAATTATCCGGAGTTTGGGATAATCAAAATTGGGATTAACGGAATTTTTGCTATATTTAAAGGAAATGGTTTTTATGGGTGGGTTTTTCTTCCTAAATTCTTCAGACATTCGCTTATAATTGTTAAAAATCGTCCGTTTTCAGTGGACTTGTATGAGAGTTTGGAGGTGTTTTTTTTTTGTTTTTTTTTGAGGGGGAAATATGTGCATTCCATAATTCCCATTTCTTTAAAGGGACTGTTTTCTTTGAACTAATTCCCGTTCACTTCGCTCGATCATTTTCGTTCGTTCAGTGATTCACAAAATTAGATTGGGGATGCTCATTCCTCTAGGGGGGTGGGGGGGAACCAACTTTTTTGTTGTTGTGATTGACTTTTACATAAAAAAATTAGTTTCGAATTTCGGCACATTCTAGCCCCCTGGGCTATGTTTCTCAACCTTCGTGAGACCACGACCCAATAATTGTATTTTTATAAGACGACTATCCGGTCCGGATAAATTGACTCGTATATATCTTGTAAGAAAATGTTA
The DNA here is from genome assembly GCA_006491805.2 of Dysdera silvatica. Lineage (NCBI taxonomy): Eukaryota > Metazoa > Arthropoda > Arachnida > Araneae > Dysderidae > Dysdera > Dysdera silvatica. The sequence goes on along the minus strand of QLNU02003225.1, from coordinate 6,521,655 downwards.
AAGCTCCTACATTAAAGTAACATATGTACCGATGATTAATTACGAAAATTATTATAATTGTAATGAGTACTAGTACATTTATGCTTTTCGGCATATTCATGAATATTATTTTTCTTAGAATCCATTAATAATTTTATAGGAATTAATAATAGTAATAGGAATATTATTATTAATTCCTATAACATTAATTTATCATAATATTAATATATTATAAATTTAATAATATAATTAATTAATTATTATTATTAAAAATTAATTAATTTTTAATTAATTAGATATCCATTCATGAAAAATTTTTAGAGAACTAAAATATCAAATTCCAGATTAACCTCTCAAGACTCGGCGGTTGGTTTGTTCTAGTCTAAGGGATGATGAAGGCAAGCGCGGACACAAGGTGTCACAGGGGTCATGACTCCCAAATATATTTTTTCACTGTAAAAAATTCCAACTTTCATGATAAATGAAGGGTGTTATTCCAAGACCATGGCAAATTCTGTCCTTAACCCCCCAAATGAAAGTCTGTATCCGCTCCTGGAAGGGGGAACGGGGTAGAATTGAAGTATAAAATATTAAATCGTATAAATAATAAGATCGAGTCTGTGTTGTGGTGCATATATCATCATAAAAATATAGGTTTTTAAACACGGATAAAAAATATTTAAATCCTAAAAACATTTTAAAAAAACACCTATAAATATAGGCGACTTAAGTCTACATCCCTATTAGTTCAAAAATAAATGTGGCCTTGAATTCACTTTTAAATCAAAACAACGTCTTTGAAGTAGAAATTTAAAAAAATATTAAAAAATAGAATAGAAATAGAAATAAATAGAATAGAAATAGAAATAAATAGAATAGAAATAGAAATAAATAGAATAGAAATAGAAATAAATAGAATAGAAATAGAAATAAATAGAATAGAAATAAAATAAATAGAATAGAAATAAAAAATAAATAGAATAGAAATAAATGGAAATAGAATAGAAATAAAAATAATGGAAATAAAAAAAATATAATAAAAAAATAGAAATAAATAGAATAGAAATATAAAAAAAAGAGAACTAATAACTAAAATATTTTAATAGAGTAAAACTTCTGAATAATGGACAAATCAAAACTCAAGTAACTGCCCGCTTTTTAGAAGGGTTAGGGATAACAAACATTGAGACTGGGAATTGGAAGCACTGGCGTACGCAGGGGGGTGTTGATGGGGGTTGTAACCCCCCATTGCAATGAAATTTTGTATATTTAACATAGGAAAATGCGAATTGTAGCTCTGTAATCCCCATTGAGCCTATAACCCCCTCCCTTATGAACGTTCTGCGTACGCCTATGATTGGAAGTGTCCGTTAAATCGATGTGTCCGCTATTCAGGTGTGTCCATTAAGGATGTTTTACTGTATAATTTGATTAATAAGAGTTCGCACTGCGAAGGGCGGTACTCAATTAAGATGTGTGTGAGGGGTGTGGAGGATTAAATCCACCAATACTTGAAGTCTTAAATTTGGGAATTTAGATTTAGTAGTATTGGAATAGCAATGGGGAATAAGATGTTTCCAAATTGCGAATGTTGCTCCGACCGACCTGTTAGCCATACCTACTCTAGGGTGCGGAAATAGGCAGTAGCGTAGTAGCATGGGGGTGCCCACGGGGTGCAAAATTTCAGTATTGGACTGGTAGAAGGGGGTGCTTCCCGGGTTTTAGAGGGCGCAATACTTAACTTGCCGCTGGGAATCGGTAATTATTTCTATTCATTTTAGTGAATATATTTTTTTGAGTCCTCCTTCTTCATCTCTCTACATTATATAATTCAATCGATGTTCAAGTCTGGAATTATAACTTGTTTTACAATTTCTTATGTATCAAACGTTGCTCCGTATTTTTTGGTAATGAACTCTGCTATACGTAGATTTTCTGCATCACGTTTCCCTTTCCTTTAAATTTTTAACAACTAAACGGGGGTTTCCAGAAAGCTTTCGAGAACGCCATGTATATTTTAAGAAGCCATGTCTGCGTGTGAAGCAAAGACATGTCCTACAATTTGAAAAATATGTCTGTAACGTGAGAGCAAACCACGGAGGAAATTGACCATTTACGCCGTAATTTGCAAACAACGTAACTACGTGGATGTTCATTTCAGGAGGGAAATCGTGCATGTCCCTCCAACCCAGGGGCTAGTCAAAACCCATCTTTCGCAAAGAAAAACGACAACGAGGTAAATAATAATGGCCCCAACAAGAGACCGATGAACTCTAGAACGGCGCACGTTCTCCAGTCAATTTTTTCCTTCCCTGACACTTTCAACACGTTTGAAAAAGCTTGGAAAGAGAAGAGACGGCTGCAGCAAGACGCTACAAAACAGGTTTGAATTTCTCTCAGTTTTCCAATAGACGGTCTGGCGCGCGAGCGGAGAGGTTTATCACCTAGTTGAGGTCGATTTTTAGGTTGTCAAGCTCGTCTGTTTCATTCTAACCCAGATAACCTCTTCCTGAATATATATCCTTTGGGAAGAAAAGTGTTTCGACCTCGAGAAGCGAACATAATGCTGTCTCGAATGGCAATAAAAAAATAGATTTATTTAACAATATTTCATTTCTTCAGAGCTGGGGATTGCAAACTAACAAAATCTTTTTTTTTTATTTACTGTTTTGTTCGTATTTTTATGGCGGAAGGACAACAAGGGTCATACTGCGCTGGGACCTACAGTTTACTGAGTAATACGAACCCTGCGTTGCCTAGGAAAATTGATAGGCTGAAATTAGCACGAGTTTTGCATGGCTATTATTGACAATTGAATCCCGTTAATAACACAGTAGGCGATAGAGTTAACATTACAACAACTGAGAGCATACACCCTACAGAGGAATCCGAACCTCTCAAAATCTAGGGAATTAACTCCTGAAATATCGCATATCAATCAGCAAAGTTAAAAAATCCAATCCGTGGATTACAAATCGGATGAAATAGCACCCCTCCCCCTATTTCATCCATCTTCAATTTACAAGTATAATACCTGTATATATATACCTGTATGATATACGAAATTTACATAAATTTGACGTTCATATAAAATTTTCAGTAGGCCGTAGTCTGCTTTGTATTTCTTTTTCGAGTCTTATGGTCACTGGCGGATCCATGGGGAGGTGTGTTACCCCTCTCGATTATATCATGGAAAATGAAATAAAAGCACGACGGTTGGTTAAAAATAGGAATCTTGAAACAACCCCCCACCCCTTTTTAAAGATTTCTGATCCGCCACTGCTTATGAAAAGTCTCAGTGCACGACAAGTAATTGACGTCTGAGTTAAACAGACATGCAGATCAAAGCATACAAATAATATATATATATATCATCATCATCATCATATTCAACCATTATCTATCCACTGCTGGATGAAGGTCTCTCCAAATGCTTTCCACACAAGTCTATCCTGAGCAATTCGCTTCCACGTCACCCCAACCTGTTTTCTTATTTCATCCACCCATCTAGTTTGAGGACGTTTTCTAGGTCTTCGGTGGTCTCTTGGAATCCAGTTCAGAATTTCTGTTGTCCATCGTTGATCAGTTCTTCTTGCAATATGCCCAGCCCATCGCCATTTCAGCCCTTTTACTTTAACAATGATGTCCTCCACTCTAGTTTGCTCTCTCACCCAAGTGTTCCTTTTCCGATCTCTCCTAGTTATTCCAAGCATGCACCTCTCCATGCTCCTTTGCGTTGTCTGTAACTTTCGTATTGCTCCAACTGTTAGACTCCATGTCTCTGATCCATAAGAGAGGACTGGCAATACACACTGGTTGAAGACCTTTCTTTTTAGACACAAAGGCAATTTCCCCTTCAGGATAAAACTGTTTCTTCCAAATGCACTCCAGCCAAGTTTAATACGTCTGTTGAGTTCTTTCATAATGTTGCCATCCATTGAAATCAGCTGGCCAAGGTAAATATATGAATCAGCAATTTCTAGCTCAATGTTGTCAACTTGTACTTTTGTTTCCTCTACGAAATTATTGAACATGATTTTAGTTTTTTGTAGGTTCATCTTGAGTCCAACTTCTTTACTTCTAGTTGAGAGCTCCTGTACCATGTCTTGGAGTTCTGATGGGTTCGTTGAAAAAATAACAATGTCATCAGCAAACCGCAAATGATTTAAATATTCACCATTTATTTTTATTCCCTTGTTATTCCAATTTATCTGCTGAAAAATCATCTGTAAAGCTGAAGTAAAAAGTTTTGGAGAAATGGTATCTCCCTGCCTCACCCCTTTGCCAAGTTTGATAGTTTTGGTATCTTTATGTAACCGAAATTTTGCACTTGCATTTTTATACACACGTTTCACCATGTCAATGTACACATCCTCAATGTCTGTTGATCTTAAAGAGTTGATGACTGCTGATGTTTTTATAGAGTCAAAGGCCTTCTCATAGTCAATAAATGCAACACACAATGGAAGTTCATATTCATGTGTTCTTTCAATTAATTCTCTTAATACTTGAATATGGTCCACTGTACTGAATCCACTTCGAAATCCAGCTTGTTCTCTTGGTTGAGCTGCATCTAATTTTTTCTGCAGGCGATGTGTTAGCACTTTTGTGAAGATTTTATAAATAGCAGGTAACAAGCTAATTGGTCGGTAATTTTTCAAATCCTCTTTATCACCTTTTTTATGCAAAAGAATTACTGTTGCAGAATCCCATTGGTTTGGTATGTTACCGCTGTTAAGACATTTGGTAAAGAATTTTGCAAGTATGTCTTCTACATATTCTCCAGCTTCTTTTAGGATATCTAATGTAATACCATCATCACCAGGGGCTCTTCCTTTCTTCATACTTTTTATTGCAAATGAAACTTCTTCTTTTAAGATTTTAGGAGCTGTTCCTTCGACTATTTCAATGTCTTCGTTTAATTCACTGTTACTTTCGTATAGATTTTTGTAGAATTCTTCAACTCTTCTAAGTATTTCTTCCCTATTTCTTGTTACGGTGCCATCCTCTCCTTTTAATGCAATGATGTGTTTCTTCCCAATAGACAAACTCCCTTTAACAACCCTAAGGCTCTTGTTGCTTTCAATGGCCTTCCTTACTAACTCACAATTGAATTTTCTTATATCTTCTTTCATGTTTTTGCGCAAAGTTTTGCAAAGTTCTACATACTCGATCCTGCAACTGGTATTTTGATTGTCCACCTTCATATCTCTTCGCCTTTTCATGAGCTGTTTCGTCTTCTCAGATAATTTGCTATTCTGCTTTTTACATATTACACCACCAATTTCCCCAGCAGTTTCAATTATTGTCTTAACAATGTTTTCATTTGCTTCTGAGATGTCAACTTCTTCAATAAGTCCTTCCAGTGCAGAAAAGCGATTTTTTAATTCCAACTTGAATGCCTCGGTATTTTCTTTTAATTTCTTTAAATCCACCCTCTTACATACTTGTTTCCTAATGAGCTTCTGCCTTTCTAGTTTAGTATTTAAGTGCATTTTACATCTCACCATTCGATGATCACTTCCAGTATTAAATCTGTTCAGTACGCTGCAATCTTCAATAATTGATTTCTTGTTTGCCAGTATATAGTCAATTTCGCTGGTTCCTCCATTGGGGTGTTTCCATGTCCATTTTCTTTGTAGTTTCTTCTTAAAAAATGAATTCATGATGCTAAGATTTTCAGCTTCGGCAAATTCTATGAGTTGATCGCCACGTTCATTCCTTTCCCCGTATCCGTATTTACCAACCGATGTCTCTCCTTGTTCCTGTTGTCCAATTCTTGCATGAAAATCCCCCATGATGGACTTGATA
>QLNU02003225.1:6505540-6515765 GCA_006491805.2 Dysdera silvatica | reverse complement strand
AATACGCCCATAAAAAGTAGCCATGCATACGAGGATAAAAATTTACGATGAATTTATATTATCGGCAGTACGGAGAAAAGTTCACGCTTTCTTTTTCAGGAACGAAATTCCTACAAACCTAAAAGTTATGGCTGCCATTAATGAAGATGATGACTTTCCAAACGTCAGTATTAGCACAGCAAGACGTCTACTTATGGATTTGGGTTTCAGTTTTACTAAACGAAAACGAGTGTCTGTACTGATAGAAAGCAATGACATTCAGTGTTGGCGTCAGCGCTATTTTCGAGACATCAAACTTTTTGTTCTGAAAGTCGACCCATCGTTTACATCGATGAGATTTGGGTAAATTTTGTCCATACCAAAACGAAAGTATGGGTCGATTCCACTGTCAAGTCGGCGAAACAGGCGTTTTTTGGACGGCCTCTCACCGGGCTTAAAAACTCCACGCGGAAAAGGGTTCAGAATTATCTTGGTTCATGCTGGAAACGAGGAAGGTTTTATAGATGGTGCTTGTGATACGTTTTTAGCTTGCAAGAAAAAAGGCAATTACCATGGGAAGATGAATGGGGAATATTATGTGGATTGGTTTAGGAAGAAATTTCTCGCCAACGTGAAGTCGAATAGCGTCATTGTATTCGATAACGCCTCATATCACAACGTATTGGTTGAAACTATTCCATCGACATCTACAATGAAAGCCTATATTCAAGCTTGGTTGACAACCAAAAACGTTCCATTGAGTTGCGATATGTTGAAGGCCGAAATTTTACATTTAGTAAACGATGTCCGTAAGAATTACGCAAGTTACCGCATTGACAAAATAGCTTCTGAAAGTGGGCACACTGTCCTCCGCATACTCCCCTATCACTGTAAGCTTAATCCTATTGAATTGGTTTGTAGTCAAGTGAAGGGCTACGTTGCTGGTCAAAACCAAACGTTTAAAAAGAATCAAGTTTCGAAACTGACACTCGAAGGCATCGATACAGTCATACAACATGCTTGGAGGAATTGCATCGATCACGTAATGAAAACTAAAACTCAAATGTGGGAATTGGATGCCCTTACGGAAAATATTGTCGAACCTGTAATTTTTGCAATTGGCGGCTCCGACACTTCAGATTATTCAGACGATAACCTTAGCGAGATAGAATAATTTTGATTATAAAAATAAATAAAGGCCCTTTTCAGGGCCATAAAATAAAAATAGCATTAATAACAATAAACATTATTACTCCACATACACAACGCATGCCTAGGGCCGTTTTCTATGGCGTAGCTTATAGAGGGAGAGACAACTTCCACTTAGGGTTCGTCCATACATTACGTCGCAAAATTTTACACATTTTTATCACCCCCCTCCCATCCACAATTGTCTGCTTTTAATGACCCTTTCCACCCGTTGCAAGCATCTTACAGAAGACCAGAAGACTACTCCCATCGGCAATTGTCATATTTCAATGACCGCCCTTTCCTCCGGTTTAAATATATCTATGGAAGGCATCCCCCCACTTCTCCTCAAATCCCTTTTTCAAAAAAATCCGGGATTGTGCATTTTAAATTTTTGAATTTAATCCAAAAAAATTTTGAATAATGTTTTAATTTTTAGTTGAAAACGGCCTAACCCTTCGGGAAAGTTCACTTGTGAGAATTATAAAAAAAAAAAAGCCTGAGAAATGGCAAGAAATTGCCAAATCGGGTTATTGGTCAAAGACTAGAAGGGGGTAAAACGAGAAAGCGCGCATGAATACTTGAAAAACAGAGTTTCCTTGTTGCAATGCGGTCAGCTCTAGCCTTCCCTCCACTGTCAGGTTAGGTTGAACAGGAGTATAATGCATTGATGTAGTTCGTAGTACCAAGATGTTCGACACTTTGCTTTTTTTAGTTGAATAATTTCGTCTGCCTGAAGTTATTGGTTAAATCTCATCCGGGGATCTGAGAACTGTTCATGTCTTCTTGAAACGGATGATGGGCCCTTCAAGCAGTGGTGTACTTAAGAAGGGGAGTTTGTGGGGTCAAAACTCTCCATTACGATGCAGTTTTGTTTATATAGATGTATGGAGATACAACTCCCCTCATAAGCCTCCAATTACTCACTTATTAACTTATTGCTTACGCCCATTCCAGCCAGGAAGTGTTTTGCAGATCTACTGTTCAGGGCTGTAGCCAAACTGGTGTAGGGGGAATACCCCCCGCCCGGAAAATATAGATTTTTTCTCAAGTCAGTGTAGAATTTCCCTTTAAATGTATTATTTTCCACGAAGTTTTCCACGACAACGGAAATTGTTCTTTGACCTTAAAAACGTATTCATAACAGATTTTTAACGCAGATCATTTGTGTATATCATAGTTTTCTTTACAAGAGTTTGTCTTCATCTAATACACAGTAAAGAAAGGGGAAATCATAAAGTTTAATATACCTCTACGAGTTTTCAATGCAACATTTATGTTAAGAATTCTATACCATAATGTTAAATGGATGATTCTAATTTCATGCTAAAATGACTTGTTCAGACAAGCCACTTTAAACATCAATTATATATTCCACATGCATTGTTTCATGTGTGCATTTTTGTGTGCATATGTGAAAGTTGGAAAAGTTGGTCGAGCGAGCAGCACTGTATTTCCAGATAAGTTTGGATCGATGCCCAAAGATCGAGAATAAAGTTAAGATTTTCTAAGGAAGATCCGCTCTCTGACAGAAGTGTCTGTCGAACCCGGTCTGCGTTCAGTTTATGTATTGTTTCATGTATTTTAGGTTTTACCGAAACATACTAAGAATTAATTAGTTTCGTGGAAATATTAAACATCCATATTTATTGGGGGAGTTTTAGTATTTAGTATTTAGGAGGGGAGAAATGATGAATATGTGAGAAAGGTAATGGATAGGCTGATGGTAATGTCTATATCTGCCCCATGTCGCAGTTTTTCAAATGAGTCTATATATCTACATAAAACAACGCTCTGATATATAACGAATTCATATAAATACACTCACTAAAAATATTGTAATACACATTGATTCTATATTAATAATTGCACAATAAATGGTAAAATTACGATTTCTGAAAAAGTTGCATAATTTAGTGGAGAGCCTCGCAACAAGCTTTAGCTTTCTACTCTCGTCCACTTCAAAACTACTATTGTAAATATTCTCAAAATTTAATAAAATCTCTACTGTATCGGCAGATAGATGTCGCAACGGATGTATCAATGACCACTGTATGGCGGTTGAATAAAATCATTTCTAATGGGTAAGAGGAAGAGGGGAAGACCACAGCTAACATGGAAGGATGGAGTGACGGAAGATCTGGAAGGATAAAGTGACGGAAGATCTGGAAGAGTATGGATGGAGTAGAGAAGAGGCATTGGATAGAAGATTGTGGAAAGGAAAAGAGCATAATGTAGACCCCATATAAACATAGGAAAATGGCAAAGTGAAAGAAGATTTTATGTCCATATTACAGATATTTATTATAATTATTGTATATATAAGAATACTTATAAAATTCATCAAAGTATTAATAAATTCTACTCCCATCTGTAATTTCATAACCCTCCTTCTCTCCCTGAAGAGCTTCGGCTTCGCTGATGCTGTGATGTCTTTAACGTTTGATTGTTCAAAGTATTTTTTAAGTTTGTCGTAATGGTCCTGTTCCCCGACTACAATTGGTACTATTGCATGCTTATGCGAATAGCTATTAGATTCTTTGCTAAATAAACGATATTTTTTGGTTTTTTCAAGTTCTTTTCCTTCAATTCCAATGTCGCCGAGGATTGCAATGTCCATTATGTAGATATTCTTTCTTCAGTTATTGTAATGTCTGGTGTATTGTGTTCCAGATTCTTAGCAATTTGGAAAGAGTGCTTGAAGGACTTTTTCTTCATTGTTTTCAAGAACTTTCTTTGGGTTCGCGTTCCCCGTAATTATTAGTTGCTGAGAAAAGGCATTTCTTGTGTAAAGTTTCCAGTAAACCAGGGTGGCCACTTTGTTATTTCTACTTTTGTAGTCGGTCTGTGTTATTTTACTGTAACCATATATTAAGAGGTCGAGAGGGTTTCGTCTTTTATTTTATGCAGTCTGCATTTGCTATTAATTTTTCTTCTGAATTTTAGCAGACATAAGGTTTGCCTGGGAGTTTTACACACACACACACACACACATATATATATATTATTTGTATGCAGTCTGCATGTCTGTTTAACTCAGACGTCAATTACTTGTCGTGAACTAGGGCTTACCATAAGCAGTGGCGGATCCAGAAATCTTTAAAGGGTGGGGGGATTTGTTTCTGATTCTATTTTTAACCAACTGTCCGATACTTTATTTCATTTTCATGATATAATCCCTGCTCGAGAGGTGGGAGCGATCCCCATCTCCCCCATGGATCCGCCAGTGACCATAAGACTCGAAAAAGAAATACAAAGCAGACTACGGCCTACTGAAAATTTTATATGAACGTCAAATTTATGTAAATTTCGTATATCATACAGGTATATATATACAGGTATTATACTTGTAAATTGAAGATGGATGAAATAGGGGGAGGGGTGCTATTTCATCCGATTTGTAATCCACGGATTGGATTTTTTAACTTTGCTGATTGATATGCGATATTTCAGGAGTTAATTCCCTAGATTTTGAGAGGTTCGGATTCCTCTGTAGGGTGTATGCTCTCAGTTGTTGTAATGTTAACTCTATCGCCTACTGTGTTATTAACGGGATTCAATTGTCAATAATAGCCATGCAAAACTCGTGCTAATTTCAGCCTATCAATTTTCCTAGGCAACGCAGGGTTCGTATTACTCAGTAAACTGTAGGTCCCAGCGCAGTATGACCCTTGTTGTCCTTCCGCCATAAAAATACGAACAAAACAGTAAATAAAAAAAAAAGATTTTGTTAGTTTGCAATCCCCAGCTCTGAAGAAATGAAATATTGTTAAATAAATCTATTTTTTTATTGCCATTCGAGACAGCATTATGTTCGCTTCTCGAGGTCGAAACACTTTTCTTCCCAAAGGATATATATTCAGGAAGAGGTTATCTGGGTTAGAATGAAACAGACGAGCTTGACAACCTAAAAATCGACCTCAACTAGGTGATAAACCTCTCCGCTCGCGCGCCAGACCGTCTATTGGAAAACTGAGAGAAATTCAAACCTGTTTTGTAGCGTCTTGCTGCAGCCGTCTCTTCTCTTTCCAAGCTTTTTCAAACGTGTTGAAAGTGTCAGGGAAGGAAAAAATTGACTGGAGAACGTGCGCCGTTCTAGAGTTCATCGGTCTCTTGTTGGGGCCATTATTATTTACCTCGTTGTCGTTTTTCTTTGCGAAAGATGGGTTTTGACTAGCCCCTGGGTTGGAGGGACATGCACGATTTCCCTCCTGAAATGAACATCCACGTAGTTACGTTGTTTGCAAATTACGGCGTAAATGGTCAATTTCCTCCGTGGTTTGCTCTCACGTTACAGACATATTTTTCAAATTGTAGGACATGTCTTTGCTTCACACGCAGACATGGCTTCTTAAAATATACATGGCGTTCTCGAAAGCTTTCTGGAAACCCCCGTTTAGTTGTTAAAAATTTAAAGGAAAGGGAAACGTGATGCAGAAAATCTACGTATAGCAGAGTTCATTACCAAAAAATACGGAGCAACGTTTGATACATAAGAAATTGTAAAACAAGTTATAATTCCAGACTTGAACATCGATTGAATTATATAATGTAGAGAGATGAAGAAGGAGGACTCAAAAAAATATATTCACTAAAATGAATAGAAATAATTACCGATTCCCAGCGGCAAGTTAAGTATTGCGCCCTCTAAAACCCGGGAAGCACCCCCTTCTACCAGTCCAATACTGAAATTTTGCACCCCGTGGGCACCCCCATGCTACTACGCTACTGCCTATTTCCGCACCCTAGAGTAGGTATGGCTAACAGGTCGGTCGGAGCAACATTCGCAATTTGGAAACATCTTATTCCCCATTGCTATTCCAATACTACTAAATCTAAATTCCCAAATTTAAGACTTCAAGTATTGGTGGATTTAATCCTCCACACCCCTCACACACATCTTAATTGAGTACCGCCCTTCGCAGTGCGAACTCTTATTAATCAAATTATACAGTAAAACATCCTTAATGGACACACCTGAATAGCGGACACATCGATTTAACGGACACTTCCAATCATAGGCGTACGCAAGTTTATAAAGTGTGCCGGGCTAAATGAAATTACAGAATTTGATTCGGTTGATTCACAAAATTAGATTGGGGATGCTCATTCCTCTAGGGGGGTGGGGGGGAACCAACTTTTTTGTTGTTGTGATTGACTTTTACATAAAAAAATTAGTTTCGAATTTCGGCACATTCTAGCCCCCTGGGCTATGTTTCTCAACCTTCGTGAGACCACGACCCAATAATTGTATTTTTATAAGACGACTATCCGGTCCGGATAAATTGACTCGTATATATCTTGTAAGAAAATGTTAAAGCTCCTACATTAAAGTAACATATGTACCGATGATTAATTACGAAAATTATTATAATTGTAATGAGTACTAGTACATTTATGCTTTTCGGCATATTCATGAATATTATTTTTCTTAGAATCCATTAATAATTTTATAGGAATTAATAATAGTAATAGGAATATTATTATTAATTCCTATAACATTAATTTATCATAATATTAATATATTATAAATTTAATAATATAATTAATTAATTATTGTTACTAAAATTGATTAATTTTAATTAATTAGATATCCATTCATGAAAAATTTTTAGAGAACTAAAATATCAAATTCCAGATTAACCTCTCAAGACTCGGCGGTTGGTTTGTTCTAGTCTAAGGGATGATGAAGGCAAGCGCGGACACAAGGGGTCACAGGGGTCATGACCCCCAAAAATATATTTTTTCACTGTAAAAAATTCCAACTTTTATGAAAAATGAAGGGTGTTATTCCAAGACCATGGCAAATTCTGCGCTTTACCCCCAAAAATGAAAGTCTGTGTCAGCTCCTGGAAGGGGGAACGGGGTAGAATTGAAGTATAAAATATTAAATCGTATAAATAATAAGATCGAGTCTGTGTTGTGGTGTGCATATCATCATCATCATCATATTCAACCATTATCTATCCACTGCTGGATGAAGGTCTCTCCAAATGCTTTCCACACAAGTCTATCCTGGGCCATTCGTTTCCACGTCACCCCAACCTCTTTTCTTATTTCATCCACCCATCTAGTTTGAGGACGTTTTCTAGGTCTTCGGTGGTCTCTTGGAATCCAGTTCAGAATTTCTGTTGTCCATCGTTGATCAGTTCTTCTTGCAATATGCCCAGCCCATCGCCATTTCAGTCCTTTTACTTTAACAATGATGTCCTCTACTCTAGTTTGCTCTCTCACCCAAGTGTTTCTTTTTCGATCTCTCCTAGTTATTCCAAGCATGCACCTCTCCATGCTCCTTTGCGTTGTCTGTAACTTTCGTATTGCTCCAACTGTTAGACTCCATGTCTCTGATCCATAAGAGAGGACTGGCAATACACACTGGTTGAAGACTTTTCTTTTTAGACATAAAGGCAATTTCCCCTTCAGGATAAAACTGTTTCTTCCAAATGCACTCCAGCCAAGTTTAATACGTCTGTTGAGTTCTTTCATAATGTTGCCATCCATTGAAATCAGCTGGCCAAGGTAAATATATGAATCAGCAATTTCTAGCTCAATGTTGTCAACTTGTATTTTTGTTTCCTCTACAAAATTATTGAACATGATCTTAGTTTTTTGTAGGTTCATCTTGAGTCCAACTTCTTCACTTCTAGTTGAGAGCTCTTGTACCATGTCTTGGAGTTCTGATGGGTCCGTTGAAAAAATAACAATGTCATCAGCAAACCGCAGATGATTTAAATATTCACCATTTATTTTTATTCCCTTGTTATTCCAATTTATCAGCTGAAAAATCATCTGTAAAGCTGAAGTAAAAAGTTTTGGAGAAATGGTATCTCCCTGCCTCACACCTTTACCAATTTTGATAGTTTTGGTATCTTTATGTAACCGAAATTTTGCACTTGCATTTTTATACACACGTTTCACCATGTCAATGTACACATCCTCGATGTCTGTTGATCTTAAAGAGTTGATGACTGCTGATGTTTTAATAGAGTCAAAGGCCTTCTCATAGTCAATAAATGCCACACACAATGGAAGTTCATATTCATGTGTTCTTTCAATTAATTCTCTTAATACTTGAATATGGTCCACTGTACTGAATCCACTTCGAAATCCAGCTTGTTCTCTTGGTTGAGCTGCATCTAATTTTTTCTGCAGGCGATGTGTTAGCACTTTTGTGAAGATTTTATAAATAGCAGGTAACAAGCTAATTGGTCGGTAATTTTTCAAATCCTCTTTATCACCTTTTTTATGCAAAAGAATTACTGTTGCAGAATCCCATTGGTTTGGTATGTTACCACTGTTGAGGCATTTGGTAAAGAATTTTGCAAGTATGTCTTCTACATATTCTCCAGCTTCTTTTAGGATATCTAATGTAATACCATCATCACCAGGGGCTCTTCCTTTCTTCATATTTTTTATTGCAAATGAAACTTCTTCTTTTAAGATTTTAGGAGCTGTTCCTTCGACTATCTCAGAGTCTTCGTTTAATCCACTGTTACTTTCATATAGTTTTTTGTAGAATTCTTCAACTCTTCTAAGTATTTCTTCCCTATTTCTTGTTACGGTGCCATCCTCTCCTTTTAATGCAATGATGTGTTTCTTCCCAACAGATAAACTTCCTTTAACAACCCTAAGGCTCTTGTTATTTTCAATGGCTTTCCTTACTAGCTCACAGTTGAATTTTCTTATGTCTTCTTTCATGCTTTTGCGCAGAGTTTTACAAAGTTCTATGTACTCAATCCTGGAACTGGTATTTCGATTGTCCACCTTCATATCTCTTCGCCTTTTCATGAGCTGTTTCGTCTTCTCAGATAATTTGCTATTGTGCTTTTTACAGGTTACACCACCAATTTCCCCAGCAGTTTCAACTATTGTCTTAACAATGTTTTCATTTGCTTCTGAGATATCACTTTCATCAATAAGTCCTTCCAGTGCAGAAAAGCGATTTTTTAATTCCAACTTGAATGCCTCGGTATTTACTTTCAGTTTCATTAGATCCACCCTCTTACTTACTTGTTTCCTAATGAGCTTCTGTCGTTCTAATTTAGTATTTAAGTGCACTTTACATCTCACCATTCGATGATCACTTCCAGTATTAAATCTGTTCAGTACACTGCAATCTTCAATAATTGATTTCTTGTTTGCCAGGATATAGTCAATTTCACTAGTTCCCCCATTTGGGTGTTTCCATGTCCATTTTCTTTGCGGTTTCTTCTTAAAAAATGAATTCATGATGCTAAGGTTTTCAGCTTCTGCAAATTCGATGAGTTGATCGCCACGTTCATTCCTTTCCCCATATCCGTATTTACCAACCGATGTCTCTCCTTGTTCCTGTTGTCCAATTCTTGCATTGAAATCCCCCATGATGAGCTTGATATGTTGTTTCCCTTTGGTGTGTAACTCTTTGATTTCTTCATAAAATTCTTCAACCTCTTCGTCGGTATGGCTTGATGTTGGTGCATATACCTGTACTATTTGAAGTTGGTATCGCTGGGTTAGTTGAACAACGAGCCTCGCTGCTCGATCTGACGTGCTTTCGACTTCAAGAAGGTAGTCTTTAATTCTTTTGTTGATTAAGAAGCCAACACCACTTGTTCTTCCAGTTTCCGTTCCTCTATAATAAAACAAATGTCCACTTTTAAGTTCCACCAACTCTTCACCTTTTCTTCTAACTTCACTGAGTCCTACAATGTCCCATTTGATCTTGTCAAGTTCTTCTTCCAATTCCTGAAGTTTTGCTTCAGAAGCAAGGGATCGTCCATTAAACGTAGCCAAGGTCAATAACAAACGGCAGCCTGGGCCATTCCAGTGATTCTTAGCACCCCCTGCTTTCATGCCACACTGACCGCTGCCTTGATCAGGAGCACTCCAGCACCTGGAGACTAGGGGCCATGGTTTCTGGTGTGTCAACATAATGGAGGAATTAGCCATAATTTCACCACGCTGGCTAGACGGGTTGGTGAATTAGCCCTCCCCTTCCGCCTTTCTATCCGTGTAGCAAATATTAATTTGCCACATAAATAGAAAGCTCAGCCTGCACCACTTGAAGGCGGGGTAGGAC
>QLNU02003225.1:6491851-6505440 GCA_006491805.2 Dysdera silvatica | reverse complement strand
TTCACCTTTTCTTCTGACTTCACTGAGTCCTATAATGTCCCATTTGATCTTTTCAAGTTCCTCTTCCAATTCCTGAAGTTTTGCTTCAGAAGCAAGGGATCGTCCATTATACGTTGCCAAGGTCAATAACAAACGGCAGCCTGGGCCATTCCAGTGATTCTTAGCACCCCCTGCTTTCATGCCACGCTGACCGCTGCCTTGATCAGGAGCACTCCAGCACCTGGAGACTAGGGGCCATGGTTTTTGGTGTATTAGCATATTGGAGGAATTAGCCATAATTTCACCACGCTGGCTAGACGGGTTGGTGAATTAGCCCTCCCCTTCCGCCTTTCTATCCGTGCAGCAAATATTAATTTGCCACATAAATAGAAAGCTCAGCCTGCACCACTTGAAGGCGGGGTAGGACACTAGGTTACTGGCCTGGCCGGTTCCACACATCGTCACATACGTTCAGCGTGTGGGTCTCCTTCCAGTTAGATACCAGCAACCCTTTTGCAGGCCATATATATATATATATATATGTGTGTGTGTGTGTGTGTGTGTGTGTGTGTGTAAGAACTCCCAGGCAAACCTTATGTCTGCTAAAATTCAGAAGAAAAATTAATAGCAAATGCAGACTGCATAAAATAAAAGACGAAACCCTCTCGACCTCTTAATATATGGTTACAGTAAAATAACACAGACCGACTACAAAAGTAGAAATAACAAAGTGGCCACCCTGGTTTACTGGAAACTTTACACAAGAAATGCCTTTTCTCAGCAACTAATAATTACGGGGAACGCGAACCCAAAGAAAGTTCTTGAAAACAATGAAGAAAAAGTCCTTCAAGCACTCTTTCCAAATTGCTAAGAATCTGGAACACAATACACCAGACATTACAATAACTGAAGAAAGAATATCTACATAATGGACATTGCAATCCTCGGCGACATTGGAATTGAAGGAAAAGAACTTGAAAAAACCAAAAAATATCGTTTATTTAGCAAAGAATCTAATAGCTATTCGCATAAGCATGCAATAGTACCAATTGTAGTCGGATAACAGGACCATTACAACAAACTTAAAAAATACTTTGAACAATCAAACGTTAAAGACATCACAGCATCAGCGAAGCCGAAGCTCTTCAGGGAGAGAAGGAGGGTTATGAAATTACAGATGGGAGTAGAATTTATTAATACTTTGATGAATTTTATAAGTATTCTTATATATACAATAATTATAATAAATATCTGTAATATGGACATAAAATCTTCTTTCACTTTTCCATTTTCCCACGTTTATATGGGGTCGACGTTATGCTCATCTTCCGTTCCACAATCTTCTATCCAAGTCCTCTTCTCTACTCCATCCATACTCTTCCAGATCTTCCGTCACTCTATCCTTCCAGATCTTCCGTCACTCTATCCTTCCATATCAGCCGTGGTCTTCCCCTCTTCCTCTTACCCATTAGAAATGATTTTATTCAACCGCCATACAGTGGTCATTGATACATCCGTTGCGACATCTATCTGCCGATACAGTAGAGATTTTATTAAATTTTGAGAATATTTACAATAGTAGTTTTGAAGTGGACGAGAGTAGAAAGCTAAAGCTTGTTGCGAGGCTCTCCACTAAATTATGCAACTTTTTCAGAAATCGTAATTTTACCATTTATTGTGCAATTATTAATATAGAATCAATGTGTATTACAATATTTTTAGTGAGTGTATTTATATGAATTCGTTATATATCAGAGCGTTGTTTTATGTAGATATATAGACTCATTTGAAAAACTGCGACATGGGGCAGATATAGACATTACCATCAGCCTATCCATTACCTTTCTCACATATTCTTCATTTCTCCCCTCCTAAATACTAAATACTAAAACTCCCCCAATAAATATGGATGTTTAATATTTCCACGAAACTAATTAATTCTTAGTATGTTTCGGTAAAACCTAAAATACATGAAACAATACATAAACTGAACGCAGACCGGGTTCGACAGACACTTCTGTCAGAGAGCGGATCTTCCTTAGAAAATCTTACATTTATTCTAGATCATTGGACATCGATGCAACCTTATCTGGAAATACAGTGCCGCTCGCTCGGCCAACTTTTCCAACATTCATATATGCACACAAAAATGCACACATGAAACAATACATGTGGAATATATAATTGATGTTTAAAGTGGCTTGTCTGAACAAGTCATTTTAGCATGAAATTAGAATCATCCATTTAACATTATGGTATAGAATTCTTAACATAAATGTTGCATTGAAAACTCGTAGAGGTATATTAAACTTTATAATTTCCCCTTTCTTTACTGTGTATTAGATGAAGACAAACTCTTGTAAAGAAAACTATGATGTACACAAATGAACTGCGTTAAAAACCTGTTATGAATACGTTTTTAAGGTCAAAGAACAATTTCCGTGGAAAACTTTGTGGAAAATAATACATTTGAAGGGAAATTCTACACTGACTTGAGAAAAAATCTATATTTTCCGGGCAGGGGGTATTCCCCCTACACCAGTTTGGCTACAGCCCTGAACAGTAGATCTGCAAAACACTTCCTGGCTGGAATGGGCGTAAGCAATAAGTTAATAAGTTAGTAATTGGAGGCTTATGAGGGGAGTTGTAACTCCATACATCTATATAAACAAAACTGCATCGTAATGGAGAGTTTTGACCCCACAAACTCCCCTTCTTAAGTACACCACTGCTTGAAGGACCCATCATCCGTTTCAAGAAGACATGAACAGTTCTCAGATCCCCGGATGAGATTTAACCAATAACTTCAGGCAGACGAAATTATTCAACTAAAAAAAGCAAAGTGTCGAACATCTTGGTACTACGAACTACATCAATGCATTATACTCCTGTTCAACTTAACCTGACAGTGGAGGGAAGGCTAGAGCTGACCGCATTGCAACAAGGAAACCCTGTTTGTCAAGTATTCATGTGCACTTTCTTATTTTTCCCCCTTACAGTCTTCGACCAATAACCCGATTTGGCAATTTCTTGCCGTTTCTCAGGCTTTTTTTTCTTTTGTGGATAATTCTCACAAGTGAACTTTTCCAAAATGTTATGCCGTTCTCAACTAAAAATTAAAATATTATTAAAATTTTTTTGGATTAAATTCAAAAATTTAAAAAGCATAATAGCGGATTTTTTTGAAAAAATGGATTTGGAGAGAAGTGTGTGTGTGTGGGGGGGTGTTTTCCTTCCATAGATAAATTTAAACTGGAGGGAGGGGCGGACATTGAATTATGAGAATTG
This sequence comes from Dysdera silvatica, assembly GCA_006491805.2. Classification (NCBI taxonomy): domain Eukaryota; kingdom Metazoa; phylum Arthropoda; class Arachnida; order Araneae; family Dysderidae; genus Dysdera; species Dysdera silvatica. Next base: position 6,502,173 of record QLNU02003225.1, on the reverse strand, counting down.
CTGATGGGAGTAGTCTTCTGTAAGATGCCTGCAACGAGAGGGGGGTCATTAAATGCAGATAATTGTGGATGGGGGGAGTAAAATGTGTGAAATTTTTCAGACGTAATTTGTGGACGAACCCTAAGTGGAAGTTTTCTCTTCCTCTATAAGCTACGCCCTAGGCGTGCGTTGCGTATGTGGAGTAGAGGGGGGGGTAATGTTTATTGTTATTCCTACTATTTTATGGTCCTGAAAAGGGCGCCTTTTGTAATCAAAATTATTCTATTCCGCTAAGGTTATCGTCTGAATAATCTGAAGTGTCGGAGCCGCCAATTGCAAAAATTACAGGTTCGACAATATTTTCCGTAAGGGCATCCAATTCCCACATTTGAGTTTCAGTTTTCATTACGTGATCGACGCAATTCCTCCAAACATGCTGTGTGACTCCATCGATGCCTTCGAGTGTCAGTTTCGAAACTTGATTCTTTTTAAACGTTTGGTTTTGACCAGCAACGTAGCCCTTCACTTGACTACAAACCAATTCAATAGGATTAAGCTTACAGTGATAGGGGAGTATGCGGAGGACAGTGTGCCCACTTTCAATAGGTATTTCGTCAATGCGATAACTTGTGTAATTCTTACGGATGATGTTTACTAAATGTAAAAGTTCGGCTTTCAACATATCGCAACTCCATGCAATGTTTTTGGTTGTCAACTAAGCTTGAATATCGGCTTTCCGTGTAGATGTCGATGGAATAGTTTCAACCAATACGCTATGATATGAGGCGTTATCGAATACAATGACGCTATTCGACTTCACGTTGGCGAGAAATTTCTTCCTAAACCAATCCACATAATATTCCCCATTCATCTTCCCATGGTAATTGCCTTTTTTCTTGCAAGCTAAAAACGTATCACAAGCACCATCTATAAAACCTTCCTCGTTTCCAACATGAGCCAAGATATTTCTGAACCCTTTTCTGGATGGAGCTTTTAAGCCCGGTGAGAGGCCGTCCAAAAACGCCTGTTTCGACGACTTGACAGTGGAATCGACCCATACTTTCGTTTTGGTATAGCCAAAATTTACTCAAGTTTCCTAGGTGTAAACGATGGGTCGACCTTCAGAACGAAAATGTTTGATGTCTCGCAAATAGCGCTGACGCCAACACTGAATGTCATTGCGTTCTATCAGCGCAGACTCCCGTTTTCGTTTAGTAAAACTGAAACCCAAATCTATCAGTAGACGTCGTGCTGTACTAATACTGACGTTTGGCGAGTCACAATTTTCATTAATGGCAGCCATAACTTTTAGGTTTGTAGGAATTTCGTTCCTGAAAAAGAAAGCGTGAACTTTTCTCCGTACTGCCGATAATATAAATTCATCGTAAATTTTTATCCTCGTATGCATTGCTACTTTTAGTGGGCGTTTTTGCCAAGGAGGTGAAAACTTCCCTTTATCTTTTAATTCAGCTTTCATTCTGTGTATGCTGGAAGGAGAAACCAGTTAAGCTGGAAACGATCGCTATGACATCATTGTCAGATTTTTTTGGGTAATATTGGTATATTTTGCAAAAAACATTCATAACAACCTTATCGGAACTTCCAAGTGGTTTTCCAGCCTTATGCGGTTAAATGTAAAAGAATCATTATTCGATACAGGAGCAGTATCCATTATTACGTGCGTGCGAAAACGCGAAGTCCGAAAGAAAGAACAGAAAATGAATCGTTCTAGCGTCTACGTTCTGGATCTAACTCGGGAACAAATTCTTTTGCGCATGCTCATGGACTTGTGCCGAACTCCGTAATGGAAATAGTATTGCCAATATTGAGTACTATTCTGAGGACAGAGCTCTATTTTTGACACTAACATTTGGAATGGGCAATACCAATGATGGAAAATGCAGCCGAAATGGGTAAAATAGATTTTTATAATCCAAAAATAGATGACGGGAAATCTTAAGAGATCTTAGCAATTTTAAAATTTTAATTAAATCTTGGAAATTTTAGTTTTATATTAAATCGATGAATCGATACTACTAATGACGAAACATGTGGGCAAGGCCGGCCTTATGGGGGGGAGTGTCCCCCCCCCCATAATCGGAAAAATCGAATTCAAAGTTGGGAAAATCCGGTGAAACTCTAAAAAAATGGAATGAATAATTGATTCATTAGGTAGTTGGAAATTCATGCTGATGGACTTCGAATTCAGAATGTAAGTGCATGGAAAGAGTGGTATTACCAGTTTAGTAGTTTGGGTTTGTTTGAAGTTATTGCTCATTCGTGCGAATTATTTAACGATAAGTGTATAAGTCCCACATGCAGGGGCGGCTCGAGCATACCTCCATTGTGGGGAGAGAAGTATAAAATTTTCCAACTACCCAAAAAGAGTTAAAAAGATATATATACGAGTATAATTATATATATAATACATATATATATAAAGTAAACTTCCCTTAACCTCGCTGAGCGATCGCTTTTTCGCGGAATCGAAGGTGTCGGTTTAGAAAGGTTTTACTGTATATATATATATATATATATATAAGGATAGCGTTAAAATTCATGGTAACAAACATTGAAAGTAATTAGCGTTTTACAAACCGGGAGGAACTGTTTGAAACTTTCGCTTGCCCACTGTACAAATATAGCTACAGACCAGCTTCCCAGTAAGTTTGGAAGTCCAACACTATGGTCAGTTGCAAACAATGGCGGACGTAGACTTTAATTTTGGGGGGTCAAGGACAGAATTTGCCATGGTCTTGGAATAACACCCTTCATTTATCATGAAAGTTGGAATTTTTTACAGTGAAAAAGGCGTTTTGGGGTCAGACCCTGTGACTACCCCTGTGTCCGCCCTGGGTTGAAATTGATTCAATATATGGAACACCAAGGAAAACATCTTAGTTTCTTTTTGCGCGTCACTTAAATGAGGTCAGTTCTCAGAGAAGGGAGAGCAGGAAATCTCCGGACCAGAAGTTCTGGTGCCCTGTTGGCTGGACAATATACTCACAGATATGGGAACGCCAACTGTTAACAAAATAGAAGGTGTTATAATCGCAAATTTTTCCGACAAACAAAAGAAAAAAAGTCGTTTTTTTCTCCAAGTTACTCTCAATTTTGCTAACGTCAAAAATTTTCCAATTGTCTGAAAGTAAAGAGTTAAATATATATATATACATATATATATATTCCCCCTTTCCCCCCCCCCCGAGAAAATCTAAATTTTCGCCAAGTTGGCAATTGAAATTGCATGAATTTCCAACTACCCAAAGAATTATTCATCCCATTTTGTTTAGTTTCACCGGATTTTCCCAACTTGGAACTCGATTTTTCCGATTGGGGGGGCAGTCCCCCCCATAAGACTCGGCTTGCCCACATGTTTCGATATTAGTAGCGCCGATTTTCCGATTTAATATTAAGCTAAAATTTCTGAGATTTACCTGTACTTGCATCATCTCTTAAGATTTCGTCGTCAATTTTTGATTATAAAATCCTAATTTACCCATTTCTCTGACTGCATCTTCCATCATTGGTATTGTCCATTCCAAATGTTAGGTGCGCCGTACAGAACTCTGTCCTCAGAATGGTACTAAATATTGGCAATATTATTTTCATTACGGGTTCGACCAAGTCCATGAGCATGCGCGCAAAAGAATTTGTTCCCGAGTTATCCAGAACGTGACGCTATACGAATCGTCTCTCCCATTATGGGGTGGGGAAGGGCTACGTAATTTTCACTTTTTGCAAATTGCACCAAAACATGCTTTGACCCTATTGGATATCAAAGCGATGATGTAATAAACACATTTTTCCCTAAATAAAGACGAAATGTAATATTACTGGGTACACATTATATATAAAATTCTAGATTAATTATATAGACATGTTGTTTGCATTTGACGATGAATTTAACACAAAAATGCAGTACTTAACTGACGAATTATTTTGTAAGGGCGGAAGGTTACAAGGCATAGCCTTTCCTCCACTGTCAGGTTAAGTTGAACAGGAGTATAGAAGAAATAATAATATTAATTATTATATCTAATTAATTTTAAATTTATTTTTACTACACTAATTAGCATGTTAAAAATACGCTCGTGCTGATAAGCAATTAAAATTAATCAGCCTTTTCGTACATATGAACCAATTAATTAAAATGGCAACAATGGCCCTTAAAGGAGAACAAAGCAATTAACAGACTGTGACAGAAAAGACGCGCAATGCTCGACGAAACGTGACATCTCCTTTGATGTCATTAAAAGAAAAAGTATCACTTGAGGTTAAACGACCCAAGGAGTGCCTAATATTAACTCTGGGGCGGCATAGATACGACGAGTATCGTAACTATTCGTAGAAATCGTAGGACTGAACGCAGTAATGAGTTTCGCCAAACAACGCCACCGATTCAATGACTCGTTACGGAAGTTCTCTACTTACGATACTGCAATTACGACAAATTGCCAGTCTAAGGCTTTTAAACCTACGACAAATTAAATCTATACGATATTTGTCGTAACTTTAAGTTTAATTATTCTTAGTTTCAATCGTGATACGATTTTTTACGTACTGAAGCAGTGTGGTGAGTGAAAACGATAAATATAGATTATCGTTGAGAAAGTGAATATATTTGACACCCAAATGAAGATGAAAATTTAAATACACGAATGATTATGCACTTACACAGCTGGATCAAATTCTGCCCTTTGGTTGCCGTGCCAACAATTTGAAGTGCGTAAAGTCGCTTATGGACAGAATCCATGGACCATTCTGTCCATTAGAAAGGCATGCTAGCTTATTCATAACAGGTGGTAGATACGCATGCGCATAAATGATATATATTTGCCATTTATGCACATATACATTACATGCGCGTATATTTATCATTCATGCGCATGAATATATGACCTATGTACAACTACGCGCATGTGCATAAATGCGTCAACTGTAATTTGGAAATAAAATAAATTGGGGGAAAAGGTATTAAAACTTTACTTTCGAAATTTATTTAAATAAGCATTTTTTGATTGGAATTTTGTTTCGATTATGTATTTCTTACGATCGCATGTATTCTATTGTTGGACTATATCGCCGGGCGGAAGATTACAGTTTATCCCTTAATTGCAGTCCTTTTCTCTGCCAAATGGATTCAATAAGTGGATGATTCTGCAGACCTCAACCAGGAATCACAAATCGGAGCGGTATCTGTATATTTACGATTAAATAGTTGATATTATGACAATACAGTGAAACATGCGATACTTTTTACAGTACGGCAAAAGTCATAATGCACTGTATACATTATGAGAATAATTTATAAGAATGGGACTGGATTGGCCCGCTCGGTGACCAGATATCGATTTCTTAACGCCCAAATGCTATCCCAGTCAAAACACCCCCTCCGGTCAGCTTTTGCGGCAACCTCTTTACAAGGAGAACGTTTCCGCTAATATTTACTAGAATTTCAGGAGTTTATTAAGGAATAATGTGGCTATGGAATTCGAGGGTAGTTCTACCCTATACAAAAGTTCCAAAGTGAAGGCATTCCAATACTTTTATGAGAAAATATAATATATTTTACTAGATAAACAGCACACACAGTATCTTCTTTTATTATCTGAATATGAAGATCAGATTACGGGCAAACTACAAATGGCCAAAACTACTTTTATGGCTATTTTGCCACCATAAGGTAGCTTAGTACAAAATACACAAATAGCTATTTTATTAGCCATAAAACTATAACAAAAGGTACCCATGGGGAAATATTTATAGAGAAAGTAGGTTAGGAAAGCGGTTAAATCAGGTTCTAACCGTAATCACACCACAAAGTGCTATTTTTTCACTGTGAACCCGAATTTGAAAGCCATAACTCTAGCTGTTGAAAAAAAGAAATGAGTATTTTATAGTCGCCCACTTAGATCCCGCTGATAACTGAACTTGAAAAGAGGGTGAACGCAAAAAAGTTGCGAGGGCGAGATATAGTGAAAACCCACGTTTGCTTCTTCTGTCGGCTATTTACCAACAAGAATTTCGTAAGGCGTTGGTGGCAACACGGGAGAGGTCGTCTGCCCATATATGTCCTTCTGCACAGTAAATTAGTAGGTAGGTCAGTAGCAGATTTGGTTTCCTTCAAGGCAAACAAAAGTAAATATGAACGTAGATCTCTAATTCCTTTATTATTCGATTATTTTTATTTTAGAAATTCCTTTTGCTCTTTTTTGGCAACGATCTGTAAATCGATCTGTAGTAAATAAACGTCATGATGATGACGATTGGGCATTAATTTAATGGGAAGGGTGGCTGCCGAAAGATAACACTGTAATCCCAGATAAATAAACATCATAAATTCGGGAGCGGGCTTATACAGGGGCGTAGGGGTGAATAAAAAATTTATACTTATTATTACTAGCCCAAACTTTGCAAAAATGCTTACGGAATGGATCTACATTGATTTTTAAGCATTGCACCCCGAAACAAATTTTCTAGATCCGCCTATGAGGCCAGCCAATACCAGTTATAGTGGGGGGACAATATTTTTCATAAGAGTTTTTTTAAATTTGGAAAAATCTGTTTTTGCATTACGGCTCAGAGTCATGCAGCGTCAAGAGACCTCAGTTCTCCAAGGAACCTAGGAACTTTTTTCTAGGAACCCAGTTCCTAGGAAACCCAATCCCAGGACTACTGTAGAAATGGAAATGACACACGTTCTAAAAAGGTTCCGTTGAAATCAAAGTTGGCTTAACGGCAGACCGACGGATGTGCCATTTTCGTTCTAGATTTAGTGAATGGGCACTGGCGTACGCAGGGGGTGTTGATGGGGGTTGTAACCCCCAATTAAGCCTATAACTCCCCTTATGAACTTTCTGCGTACGCCTACGAGAAGGGGTGAGCGATTTTCACAATGCAATGATAATTTCGAGACAATAATGCACAGTAATAGTTTAATTAATATATGCACAACAAATGATTAGTTGTGCATATATTTAATTAATATACGTACAGCTAAGCACTGGGAAACTTTCTGAGACTCGAGAATATAGATCATTCGCATTATGCTTATCTTACCTCATCCTTTTTCCCGTTTTCCAGCCTTTACCCCTCCCCACAAACTTTGTAAAGACCTTATACACGCCACTATTAATGTTCACTTCAGTCTCACTGGAGAGGTAGAAACTAGCTAATTGTAATATAATTAATGTTTTATATTTAATTAAAAATAGTGCATTTGGGGAGAGGAATATTCCATGCTCTGATTGGCTGCTTTTAACATGCGGGTGTGGCTTATATATAAAAAAAATTTTACAATATTAATATTTAGTTTTTACAAAATTCATCCCTGAAAGCAAATTACACTTTCCTGTATTAGAGAAGGTTTAGTGGGAGGAGACCCCCACACCACCCGCTTCGGGGTAAAGCTCTCGCGGACCGTTTGGATAGACTTCGAGTTATGCCTGAATAGTTGAAATGTAATGACGTCATCATTCTAGGACACACCCTCATAGATCGGATTAAAAGCAACCAATCAGAACATCGAATATTCCTTTCTCCAAACGCTTCTATTAAAAAAATGCAATAAAAATTACGTTTTTTCGAGACCTGAAGTTTTCTGAGAAATCCGAACCTCTGCAAACGAAGGAACCAGACGCCGGACTTCGCCGAGCAGAAGAACGGCACGACTGGAATCGAACCCGTGTTAGCAGAATTATAGACGAATGCCTTACTGCCACGCTCATCATCACGTTGTACTCTACTTTTCACAATTACTGAGGAATTAATGTCCATTTTTTAATTCTGAATAAAAAAAATTATTACAAAAATTATTATTTATTTATAGAAGTTGGATTAATAATTATATTATTTATTATACTTGTCTGGAGCAATCCAAATCACGGTTAAAAAAAATCTTTAAAAAAAATAGCTTTTTTTATTTTACAAGTGTGGAAAATGTCCCTGAAGTAGCTTACAAATCCGCATGCCTTAATATTAAAATAAATTTTTTGATAACTTGTAATTTTGCTATTTGGACAGTGGATTGCATTTCCTCTCATATACAATAAATAACCCCTATTAATTAAACTCTTATAAATAATTTTTGCAAATTTTGAATCGTTTTAGAATTTCAGGAACAAAAAACATTAATTATAATTATTATGAAAGAGTTAAAAAACGTCATGCTTACTGTAATTGCAAAATAAAATTTGTTATGAAAGAAAATTTTATTTTTATCGACTCCTTTCTATATAATCCTTTTTTTTTTATGTCAACCTCCCCTCGCCCTCGTTATCATATCGTGCGAACGGGCCTGATAGGGGCTGTTCAAGTATTACGTGAGCATCTTTGAGTTAGGGGGAATTTGAGTTTTGATTATTCTTTCTGACAACGGAAATGGACATGAACTATGCTTACGCAAGACACAAAAAATAATAAAGCTAGCATACAGTCATAAAGTAACAAGCGCCCCGATAGAACTTCAATACTTGGATGTAAGAGACACTGCGAGTGGAAGAGATATAAAATACAAGTAATCGTAATTAAATATTTAATTATTTAAACCATTGGCTCAAACTTCTTTCGGGGACCCTCTTCTAATCTCCTCGTGACCTCCCCGCCCCGATATTTTTAAATTAAAACGAACGTATTATTTTTAATAAATGCATTTTATCAAATACACTTCTCATTCATTACCCACTATTTTCTTTCAACGTAAGAAATATTAACAATAAAAATATAACAAAATACTTTATCATGCTACCAAAATAGCAATTAACAGCGTGTTAAAACTTTTTTTTTAAATGAGATAATTTGTGATGATAACTCTCTATTTATAAATCAGCGTTTAATATTATAATAAACTTAAAAATAAGTGCTCAATGTTACAACAAAAACGTAAATAAACGTAATAATTAGTATCGTAGAAATAAAATACAGGGTACCAGGGAGGAAATTACATAAAAAGGTTAAACACTGGTAAAATAGCAATGAAAAAGATCACTCAAGCTTTCGGACGCATCAGCAGCAGTCCTTCATCAGGAGTAATGACGATGTTATGTTTCTGTCTCTTTTTATACTTGAAATTTCTGGAAAACCCTTCATCAGAGTAGTCCCGCAGAATGGAAAAACCCAATGAGAACCAATGGGAGGCCTCCAATAGAATCATGGAAGAACCCCAATAGGGACCAATGAGAAACCCATACTGCGGGCTACCTAATTTGGAGGTGTCTCATACATTTCAGAGTAAGAGTTGTTTATAAGTTTCTGGAAGTGGTTGTGATGTATTAATGGCTTTCCCGTGTAGTTTGTAAGTTTCCCAAGATTCTAAGAAGAGTCTACTATTCTTGTTTGTGATGTGACGGTGTAGTATTTTTGTTGAGTCCCAGTCGGGTTCGTGTCCGTGTTGTAAAGCGTGTTCTGCCAGACGTGAGGCTATGTCTCCTTTCGCGAGTGCTTGTTTGTGTTCTTTTTTTCTTGTTTTGATCATTCTTTTTGTTTGTCCTATGTAATGTTTGTTGCAGTCTTTGCATGGTATTTGGTATATGGCGCCTGTGAGATCTTCTGGTGGAACTGGGTCTTTAACTTTTGTAAGTTGTTTGCGAAGTGTTGTGACAGGAGAATAGAATGTATGGATATTTGCCTCTTTAAGGATGCGAGAGATTGTTTCGGAAATGCCGTGAATATATGGAATAGATATGCGGGTGTGAGATGTATTGTTTAAAGATGTACTATTGGGTCTACAGTTTCTGAGAATGAATCGTTTAGGGTATCCATTATTTTTAAGTGCCGTGTGTATGTGTTTTGTTTCTGTGTTTGAAAGTGTTTCATTACTGCAGTGAGAATTCGCTCTAAGACTTAATGTTTTAACAACGGAAGCTTTGTGGCATGTTGGATGATGCGATTTAAAATCGAGATATCTGTCTGTATGTGTGGGTTTACGGTAAACTGAGGTGAAGATTGAGTTATCGTGAGATCTGTGTACAAGAACGTCTAGGAAAGGGAGTTTATTGTTCTGTTCTGTTTCGTATGTGAATTTTATATGTGAGTTTAAGTTATTAAGGTAATGGAAGAAGCTTTGGAGTGTATTAGTTTTAAGTATAACAAACGTGTCGTCGACGTATCTTTTCCAGAATTTAATGTTAAAATTCGGTGAAGACAAGGCAGTTTCCTCAAATGACTCCATGACCAAGTTAGCTACAACACTTGAGACCGGGGATACCATGGCAATGCCAAAAACTTGTCTATAGATAGAACCATTTGAGGAGAACACAGCAGAGTCCAGACAAATTTCAACAATGTGCAGATGTCGTGAGGTGTTAGTGAAGTGCGTTCATGTAGTGTTGTGTCATTTTTGG
>QLNU02003225.1:6443945-6491751 GCA_006491805.2 Dysdera silvatica | reverse complement strand
CTTTTATAAAAGGTGCAGTGAACAGGGTATAAATAATGAAAATATTGAAGAATCGATGACGAAAAACTTTGTGCTTCTATTTCTGTATGCGTATTTTCCCCACGAGCAAAAATATTATGGGTTCGAGGAACCCACAACAAAATTATTGAGGGTGCAAAAAGTGTCTCGAACCCATGAAGTCGGCGCCACTGCCGTTTATAATACCTTAATTAGTAGAAATAAAATACAGGGTACCAGGGAGGAAATTACATAAAAAGGTTAAACACTGGTAAAATAGCAATGAAAAAGATCACTCAAGCTTTCGGACGCATCAGCAGCAGTCCTTCATCAGGAGTAATGACGATGTTATGTTTCTGTCTCTTTTTTATACTTGAAATTTCTGGAAAACCCTTCATCAGAGTAGTCCCGCAGAATGAGAAAACCCAATGAGAACCAATGGGAGGCCTCCAATAGAATCATGGAAGAACCCCAATAGGGACCAATGAGAAACCCACACTGCGGGTTACCTAATTTGGGGATGTCTCATACATTTCAGAGTAAGAGTTGTTTATAAGTTTCTGGAAGTGGTTGTGATGTATTAATGGCTTTCCCGTGTAGTTTGTAAGTTTCCCAAGATTCCAAGAAGAGTCTACGATTCTTGTTTGTGATGTGCCGGTGTAGTATTTTTGTTAAGTTCCAGTCGGGTTCGTGTCCGTGTTGTAAAGCGTGTTCTGCCAGACGTGAGGCTATGTCTCCTTTCGCGAGTGCTTGTTTGTGTTCTTTTCTTCTTGTTTTGATCATTCTTTTTGTTTGTCCTATGTAATGTTTGTTGCAGTCTTTGCATGGTATTTGGTATATGGCGCCTGTGAGATCTTCTGGTGGAACTGGGTCTTTAACTTTTGTAAGTTGTTTGCGAAGTGTTGTGACACGGGAATAGAATGTTTTGATATTTGCTTCCTTGAGGATGTGAGAGATTGTTTCGGAAATGCCGTGAATATATGGAATGGATATGTGGGTGTGAGATGTATTGTTTAAAGATGTGCTATTGTGTCTACAGTTCCTGAGAACGAATCGTTTAGGCTAACCATTATTTTTAAATTTTTTAATTGAAAAAAATTAAATAAAATTGAAAAGAATTAATTAAAAAATTGTTTATTTTGAAAGTGTTTCATTACTGCAGTGAGAATTCGCTCTAAGACTTAATGTTTTAACAACGGAAGCTTTGTGGCATGTTGGATGATGCGATTTAAAATCGAGATATCTGTTTGTATGTGTGGGTTTAGGGTAAACTGAGGTGAAGATTGAGTTATCGTGAGATCTGTGTACAAGAACGTCTAGAAAGGGGAGTTTATTGTTCTGTTCTGTTTCGTATGTAATTTTATATGTGAGTTTAAGTTATTAGGTAATGGAAGAGCTTTGGAGTATTGGTTTGAAATTTTAACAAACGTGTCGTCGACGTATTTTCAAATTTATGTTAAAAATTCGGTGAAGACAAACAGTTTTCTCAAATGACTCCGCTAACAAGTTAGCTACAACACTTGAGACAAAATTTCAACAATGTGCAGATGTCGTGAGGTGTTAGTGAAGTGCGTTCATGTAGTGTTGTATCATTTTGGAGGCATGTAAGTGCGGTGTCGATTGCAAGTGATGTGGGAATGCAAGTGAAGAGAGAAATTGCATCGAATGAGACCATGAGGTCGTCGTCGTCAAGTTGTAGGTTATTTAAAGAGGTGTAGAAGGATTGACTAGTAGAAACGGTGTAGTCATTATTACCGATTATAGGAGAGAGTAGACGTGCAAGATATTTTGATAGGTTATATGTAGGAGAGCTGCAGAAACTAACTATTGGTCTGAGAGGAATAATTTGTTTATGAATTTTAGGTAATCCGTAGAAGGATGGTAAGCGGCCGAAAGTGCATTTTAAAGAGTCGTAGAGATTAAATGTAAGTTTTTTAGATTTATAGAGTTTTAGAAGACGCGCTTAAACTTCACTCGCGCTTAAACTTCACTCGCGCTTAAACTTCACTCGCACTTAAACTTACTCACTGACAACTTCACCATGTTTAATTTTATTCGTTTACACTGTGGTCGGGAAACTCTTCAAATTGTCCATAAATACATCAAAACACACATTAAAGTTATCCGTTTTAAAGAACATCTTCACTTTAATCACACCTGTAAAAAGGAATTTCTTATCCCTTTCACACTTAAAGTTAAACCTCTTGTAAATTCATCTCTTGGACATTGCATCGCACATAACATAAGTCTTAAATTTATTTCCACTAGAATTTCTCTCTGTCCCCGCGTACTCGCTCAGCTTCAAAATAAAATATCCTTTCTTACTTCCCTTCTAAATACTAAACTTGATTTTCTTACCATGCTCCTAGTTAAATCCGCTACTCGCTCACAAGAATCTAAAATCCAAGAACATATTCGTCTTACTCATTCACGTAAACTTAACAACCTTAGACCTTCTATTTCAAAACAGTCAAAACTCCTTACAAAAAACTGGATACTAAATCTTTCAAATAAAAATCTCACACCACAACAGCAATTCGTACTATCACTCGGCCTAAATTTCTCACCTGCTCCACTTAAAATTCCTACACCACAGATTCTCGCTTCCATAGAAAATGCTCTACAAAATACTCACACTGACGAACGTGTTGCAGCTGATATCCGCTGCAGAGTGGCAGGACTCCTTCGGCGTCCAAAACTTCCTGAGGACAACCTAACGCCTATGCAAAGGGTTGCCCTCCGGGAGCTACGGAACGATAAGGACCTTGTCATACTGCCAGCTGATAAAGGCCGTACTACAGTCGTCTTAAATCGTCCAGACTACTTACATAAAGTCTCTACACTCTTATCTGATACAAATACATACACCCACATCACAAAAGACCCTACACAAACAATTCAATCCAAAATGAACTCTCTCCTTCTAAAACTCTATAAATCTAAAAAACTTACATTTAATCTCTACGACTCTTTAAAATGCACTTCCGGCCGCTTACCATCCTTCTACGGATTACCTAAAATTCATAAACAAAATATTCCTCTCAGACCAATAGTTAGTTTTTGCAGCTCTCCTACATATAACCTATCAAAATATCTTGCACGTCTACTCTCTCCTATAATCGGTAATAACGACTACACTGTTTCTACTAGCCAATCCTTCTGCACCTCTTTAAATAACCTACAACTTGACGACGACGACCTTATGGTCTCATTCGATGTAATTTCTCTCTTCACTTGCATTCCCACATCACTTGCAATCGACACCGCACTTACACGCCTCCAAAATGACACAACACTACATGAACGCACTTCACTAACACCTCACGACATCTGCACATTGTTGAAATTTTGTCTGGACTCTGCTGTGTTCTCCTCAAATGGTTCTATCTATAGACAAGTTTTTGGCACTGCCATGGGATCTCCGGTCTCAAGTGTTGTAGCTAACTTGGTTATGGAGTCATTTGAGGAAACTGCTTTGTCTTCACTGAATTTTAACATTAAATTCTGGAAAAGATACGTCGACGACACGTTTGTTGTACTTAAAACTAATACACTCCAAAGCTTCTTCCATTACCTTAATAACTTAAACTCACATATAAAATTCACATACGAAACAGAACAGAACAATAAACTCCCTTTCCTAGACGTTCTTGTACACAGATCTCACGATAACTCTATCTTCACCTCAGTTTACCGTAAACCCACACATACAGACAGATATCTCGATTTTAAATCTCATCATCCAACATGCCACAAAGCTTCCGTTATTAAAACATTAAGTCTTAGAGCGAATTCTCACTGCAGTAATGAAACACTTTCAAACACAGAAACAAAACACATACACACGGCACTTAAAAATAATGGATACCCTAAACGATTCATTCTCAGAAACTGTAGACCCAATAGTACATCTTTAAACAATACCTCTCACACCCGCATATCCATTCCATATATTCACGGCATTTCCGAAACAATCTCTCGCATCCTTAAAGAGGCAAATATCCAAACATTCTATTCCCCTGTCACAACACTTCGCAAACAACTTACAAAAGTTAAAGACCCAGTTCCACCAGAAGATCTCACAGGCGCCATATACCAAATACCATGCAAAGACTGCAACAAACATTACATAGGGCAAACAAAAATAATGATCAAAACAAGAAAAAAAGAACACAAACAAGCACTCGCGAAAGGAGACATAGCCTCACGTCTGGCAGAACACGTTTTACAACACGGACACGAATCCGATTGGAGCTCAACAAAAATACTACACCGGCACATCAAACAAGAATAGTAGACTCATCTCAGAATCTTGGGAAACTTATAAACTACATCGGAAAGCCATTAATACATCACAACCACTCCCAGAAACTTACAAACAAATCTTACTCTGAAATGTATGAGAGATCTCCAACTTAGGTAGCCTGCAGTATGGGTTTCTCATTGGTCCCTATTGGGGTTCTTCCATGATTCTATTGGAGGCCTCCCATTGGTTCTCATTGGGTTTTCCCATTCTGCGGGACTACTCTGATGAAGGGTTTTTCCAGAAATTTCAAGTATAAAAAAGAGACAGAAACATAACATCGTCATTACTCCTGATGAAGGACTGCTGATGCGTCCGAAAGCTTGAGTGATCTTTTTCATTGCTATTTTACCAGTGTTTAACCTTTTTATGTAATTAGTATCGTACATTCCTTTCCAATTTCAAAAGCGTGTACCCCAAAAAAAGTATTAGACTTTATGTGTATTGCAAGCATTATATGAATATAATAAGTATAATATCATGTGCGAGATATATACATGATGATAAGCATGACATGTATAAGACATTATAAGCTTATTATATGTACGAGACATATACATGATAATGGTAAGCATGATATCACGAGAGAGACGTGCTGTCAGGGAAAATGTTCACATTCATATTTCTCAAGTGGATTTAAGTGAAGTTGAACCTACCACTCTATAGTATTTCCGAAATCAGCAATTGGCATTTTTATAAAAAAAAAACTATTTGAAAAAAATTATTTTGTAATTTTTCTTAAACTTTAATCTCAATGTCGTGCATTTATTTTTCGTTTAAATTTTTTCAAAAGAACAAACTTTTTAAATGTCAACAAGGTGATTTTTAATTCTGCCAAACGGGCATTAATTTAAAAAATATTAAATCACATTAATTCTTCTCTACGAAACGTGCGCACCCGTCAGTTATTTTCACGAGTATAAATGTGCTTATTAATAATTATTATTATTATTATTAATTAATAATTTCTTTCGTGCTTGTCATATCGAGGGCTTCTTGAGACTGGAAAACCATTTGCTACAAAAAAAGAGTTGGAAGGAAGCAACTAATTAGCAAGGAAGAGTAGAAATTCCACAATATCACATCTGGGGTTTAGGAATTTAAAAATCGGGGTGGGGGGGGGGGCTTAAATAACTTTATGGGTGATCATGTAACATGGTGTTAAATAGAACGTCTTTCGCTGTCCAATAGAGGGGCGGTTGATTCTCCCGGAGCCCCCTTTCTCCACGCCACTGTATCACACCGCTAACTTCGTATTGGAATGCATAAACAATAGAACCTCTATCATTCGACTCCCTTTTATCCAGACCTCTCTATTATCCGATATTCGTTTTCGTAGTGACTGTTTTTTCCTAAACACTGTTTTTTGCAAAAAATAATATTTTTCCAAAACTGTTTTTTGCTTAACATAGTTGGAATTAAAAAAAGTAATTCAAGATTCTGATACCGTTAAAGAAATACTATGCACTGGCGTATATAAGTGGGGTTATGGGGGTGAAAACCCCATTGCGATGAAATCATATATATATATATATATAGAGAGAGAGAGAGAGAGAGATGTAGCTCTGTAACCCCCTTATGAACTTTTTGAGCAAGCTTATGACAAAGTTGGAATGCAATGCCTATCAAATTATGTCCAGCAAAACAACATTTTAAACTTTTGGAAGAAATTCGGTGGCAACGAATCAGTCTGGAAAGTTTTTTGACGAAGGCGGAACATTCCCCTGTCGAAACAATTGTAAAAACGCGTACCAGCTCACACACAATAAACTACGTTTGCGTGAATTTCGATTTTAGTATTTCGTTGCGCAATGCATTGCTCATCTGTTTATACTTTGAAGGATATTTTAAGTAATCAATTTCAAAGTGAAATATCAGGAAATTTTATTTATTTTCAAAATATTAATATTCCTTTTCTAATGAGTATATGCCTATTGTAAAAATATAATGCTGCATAAAAAAAATATAACCTTTTTGGCCAAATACATTACGCGAATGTCTTCTAAAAAATAATAATAAATGCTGAGGATCGTTTCGGTTTAATTCGAATAACGGGGATTCTATTGTATATCATATAATCAAATATATGATATACAATTGATATCTATATGTATATATATAAATCAAGTGGTATACGACAAATAGATCATGCATGGCTGCATTCTGTGGCTTAACAGCAGGGCCGGCGCAAGCAAATTTATTGCCCTCAGCGAACGTGTGCCCCCACTCCTGTAACAAAAATTGACACTCCAATACATCTTGCAACAATCGAAAAGTGAAAAAATAGGCCACATTCCTCTCTCAGTATAATTCCAGGTAAAATGAAGTATGATAATCTCAGCTTATCTGATAACAAACAAATAAATGATCAAAAGCATAAAAATATTGTGGTATTTTTGCTGTTGAAGAAAATTGTAATTCTCAATGCCTTGTAATATTGCACAAAGATATTGAAAAGGAAAGAATATACTCCAAGCCTCTAGTGCTGGAGCAGTGCTGCTCGCACCACTGAAAGGTATAACCGTAATGGGAAAACGTTATTCATTCAGAGTTATGTAAATTGGTTAGGGTAAAATTTGTTAATGTAAAAAGGAAAAAGTGGAGGGTATGGGAAAAAATGGATAAGAGAACATGTATAAAGAAGGATAAATATTGGTGAAGGAATTCAATCGAAAGTGATGCAATCAGTTCGATTTATTTATTGTCAAGTTCATCTCAATCATCCTACACAGTATTATCTTTAAAAAAATATATATCGTGGTGCCGCCTAGTTCGCCTATATGGTCGCCCCGGGCCTGCTTAACAATCGAAATTGTAGAACTGGAATCATGAGGCTGAACATAGGTGTACACAGAGAGTTCGTAAGGGGGTTATAGGTTCAATGGGTTGGGAGTACTAGCTGCAGCTTACATATTCCTATGTTAAATATACAAAATTTCACTGCAATGGGGGGTTATAACCCCATCAACAGCCCCCTACGTACGCTAGTGAGGCTGAGGCCCGTCGGAGTGCGGGATCCATTTTCTTCTCAAACGTTATGAATCAAAAAAAAAAATGTTCTGAATGTATATTTCAAATTTCCAGAAATCAATTCCTTTAAAAATAAACCAATTTCTTTAAAAATTAATCAATTTCTTTAAAAATAAATCAATTTCTTTAAAAATAAATCAATTTCTTTAAAAGTAAATCAATTTCTTCAAAATATATCATTTCTTTAAATGCCTTCCCGAACGTAGTACACGTGGTCGCCGCTCAGTAAAGTTGAGTGACAAATTTATCAGAACTGTAATTAATTATATTAAATTTAATTTGATCCATAAACGCTCAAATCAATTGATTTGACAAAATTTGGTCCCCAATATATTTCCTCCTCCGTCTTCGATCTTTATCATGTCGGCTTTACTTACATTATAATTAAGCACAATGACAAGTAATTCTCAGCTTTATGTCGATTAGTCTACATTCAATCGTTTAACGATATCGATGCGTTTGTGAATATTAATTCGATTAATCGTTACGTTCTCCGATATGGGAAAAAAATGTATGTAAACATTATTTACCTTGATAGGTACCAGCTGTACCATATTCACGTTCTAGTTGACAACTTCCATCATCATCGTCTATTTCTTATGGAAATGAGTTTGTGACGTCAGGTGGGCACATGCCAGTTTCGGAAGGTATTCATTTTTAATCCACGTGTGCTTGGGCGCATGATCACAATGTTATTGCTTTTCAATTACAAACGATCGAGTGTCGAACTAGCGTATGGTTCGATTTCCTTTAAACTTTTTTGGAGATAAAACACATACTTTGAGAGATAATATTTGCGAATAGCAACCCTTTCACGTGTAAAAAGGACGATAACTTATCCATTTCGCGGTGTTTTTTCGCAGTATTTCTTTCTTGGGGCCCATCTTGGAAAGATAAGCCCATATACCTGTATTCAAAGCAACAAGACGCACCAAGTACCCCAAGACTTGCCCTGGCGCGCTTACCGTACAAGTCTAGCAATGCTATAATAACCTTAGAACCGGGTTAGCACTGAGGGTTGCCAACTCAACTGCTCGTTGGCTCAAATACGCCAAATTGTTTGTCAAGTTTCGCCAAGGAGTTTCTTGGATGTTTGCTTAGTAGTTAATATCTCAGTAAATAATCATAAATATACAATCACAAATATATAATAATTGATGTACATGATTACAAATATACAGAGGCGTACTCAAGAAATTCATGAGGCAGTTATAGGGTCATTAGGGGGGATTACAGACCTACAACTCTATATATTCATATACATACACATACAAAATTTCATCGCAATATGGGGGGTTACAATCTCCATTAACACCCCCTTGCATATGCCAGGATAAATGTATAATAATCGATATCATCAAATCAAATAATAATTAATATCATCAAATCAAATAGTAATTGATATCATCAAATCAAATAATAAAACTATCATTACAAGGAAAAAAAACATTGTCCATTAATAGAAGAATTGTTCGTGAAAACACTACACAAAATATAAGTAAAACAATTTGAGCAACAACGATCTTTTTTTTTATATATATAAATATAGTTGAAATTTATTTAAATAAAACGTTTTCGGTGGATAATGGTAATAAACGTTTGATTTAAATAAATTTTAATTACATTTTTAAACAAACGTTGTCGCTCAAATTGTTTTACTTATATTTTGTGCAGTGTTTTCACTCCATTTTTCCATTTCTCCGTTTCCATTTTTTTAATTAATATATAGGCCTATATATACATTTTAGAAATTATTTAATTTTTGACGCTGGCTTTATTTTGCACATACAATGAAACTACTTGTTTCGTCAATCTAAATTTTTTACAATAACTGAAATGGAAAGAACAAGAATACTTTTTCTTCTTTTCTTTTATACAACACTCTACGACAGAGGCTTTTTTTGAAATAAAATTTCAATAAAATTATAGAGTTAGAAACGGTGTATATAAACAAAAACTATGTTATTAATTGAGCAGTAGAACAATGGAAAAAACGGCCGCAATAGTAGCTCTGCATTCCCAGAGGAGTGTTGGAAATAATCCAGAATGAAACACATAGAGGTCGTTTTTTTATGCAAGAAAGGAAGGATTAGATTCTTAAGATAGGAAAGAATGGAAGGTAGAAAGAAATGCAAAGAAAAGAGAAAAAAAAAATACTTCGCGCGTGTCACGTGACTTGCTATATAACAGTTCTTATTTCCAGACACAGCGACCCAAAAGGTAAAAAACTTATAAGCTTTTAATTTTGCATAGTGCAGTTCGTGGACAGGTTTTTGCCAAACTGCAGCAAACGGTCCGTTTGTAGCTAATTCACAGGTGGAAGCGGGGAAGCCGCTCCACCTGCTGTTTATCTAAAAACTGGTCGTTTACGAGGATGACCCGGAATTGGGAGTATATTTATGTTAATTCACTTCCCTAAATAATGACCGAAATGGGCAACACCGACAAAGGGTCCGTCTCCAAACTTACATATGCAATTTTTTTCCTTGGAGGTATACTGTGGATATGCTAGAATTATTTAGGACAACAATACCAACACCCCTAATATTTTTCTAGAAGCATACTGTGATATGCTGGGATTATTTAGGAAAAAAGTTCTAACATACTGAATGCTTTTTTCTAGAAGCATACTCTGATATGCCGGGATCATTTAGGAAAACAATATTCCAACATATCCAATATCTTTTCCTGGAGGCATATTGTGATATGCTGGGATAATTTAGGATAGCATTTACAACACCCCTTAATATTTTTCTGGAGGCATACTGTGATATGCCGAAATTATTTGGGATAACAATTTCAACATCCCTAATATTTTTCTAGAGGGATATTGTGATATGCTGGGATTGTTTAGGATAACAATTTCAACATAACCAATGTTTCTTTTTATAGAAGCATACTGTAATATGCCTGAACTATTTAGGAAAGCAATATTCCAACATATCCAATGTTTCTTTCTATAGAAGCATACTGTGATATGCCTGAACTATTTAGGAAAGCAATATTCCAACATATTCAGTATTTTTTCTGGAGGCATACTGTGATATGCTGGGATTATTTAGGATAACAATTCTAACATACTCAATGTTTCTTTCTAGAAGCATACTGTGATATGCCGAAATTACTTTGGAAAACAATATTCCAACATATGAAATATTTTTTTCCTGGAGGCATACTGTGATATGTTGGGATCATTTAAGATAACAATTACAACACCCCTAATATTTTTCTGGAGGCATACTGTGGTATGCTGAAATTATTTGGGATAACAATTTCAACATCCCTAATATTTTTCTAGAGGCATATTGTGATATGCTGGGATTATTTAAGATAACAATTCCAACATACCCAATGTTTCTTTCTACAGAAGCATACTGTGATATGCCTGAACTATTTAGGAAAGCAATATTACAACATATCCAATATTATTTTAATGGAGGCATATTGTGATATGCTGGGATTATTTAGGATAACAATTCCCTACACAACTTATCCATGGGCCCTTCTGACTTTTGCTTCTTTTATAAATCCCTAGTCCCCAGTGGCGTATCCATAATCTTTTATGGGGGATAAAAAGTTTAAGGAACTTCAATAAAATGTTATCACTGCATCAAAATATCATTTCATCTAGTAAATAATACATTTGTTTCCGGAAGGCCTGAAACTACAAAGCATCCCCACTCCCGACCCAGAGATGGACTGGTGCCGGTCCTTGCTAACTTATCCCAATACAAGAAAAGCTTTCTTAAAAACGATTCTATTTTTAGTACCGTACAAATAGTACATCCGCGATAGTTCATGATATTTATAAATGCTTATTTATTGTGCATAAAATTACCACAGTACGCGTTTCCTCGATGTATATTTTTAAAAAGTGGTATTGCTTCCCTACGATAAAAACCAGAAAATGGGGCCTAATATTAGTATTATTTTAAATAGGGGAGGAGGAACGGGGGAGAATACCCTCTCCCCTGGATTGTGTACCATGAAAGTAAACGCGTTAAGGCAAGGTCTATTTGAAAATTCCAAGGTGAAACTGGAATGTTACCCTCTCCCCTGGAATGCGGCATTCAAAGCCTTCTCCCAAATTTTGCCTAGGGGCAAAGAAGCGTAGTTTATAGGGGGTAGGTATAAGTTTAAAGCGCTAAAGAAAAGTAAATTGCATGAACTTCCCTAGTAGTACTCGATAGGGTGTTCCTTCTTTTTTTTGTTCTTCCTTTCTTTGTGTTCATTGAAGAAACTTCATTTGAAGAAAGTTCATTGAAGAAACTTCTTTTCTTTGTGTTCATTGAGCTAATGGCTTATTTTTGCATGGGGTGGGGTGGGGGGGGGCTCAAAATCAGGGAAAGAATATCATTTTGAAATCCCCCCCAGGACACTAATGCATAAGCATTTCAAGGCAAGAAAAGCCATTGTTGTATACTATGTAGATAAGTGTATTTCGATACTTACGTCGATGGGAATTCATAGTGTTCATTAACCGCAGTAAGTGGGTCGTTGGTTCGCGTTTGGCCTTCATGATTTCCGCGTCCTTTCCAGGTGTAATTTCCGATGAAGCTGACAGCTGTTGTCAGAATACCGTCCTCCAAGCCTTTGGGGCCGTCCTAACAGAATTTTTGCGAGCGAAAAGACGGAATATCCCTATACAGATCAATAGGCCGAGATAGGAATTAGATCGAAAGACTTGTAAAACGTTAAATTTCAGAACTAACTATTTCATACATATCAACTTGATTTTTACATAATGACTTTAATAATCTTTAAAATTAGCTACCTCTATATATTGTTTTTTGTAAAGAGAAATGGGAATAAATAACTGGCAAGGAATATAAAAGTATTTGAATTTTCCAGGAGAAAGTAGACGCTACGCTATATAAAAACAGTTTTCTATATAACGATTATAAACAACAAACAAAAACTTCGATATATGCATATTTTCGACATACCGAAGTTTTATGTTGTATTTGTAATTCGATGAAATTTTTTAAGCCTTAAATTAAGGCAATTATTATTTTGTATAAGCATTATATATTTTTCTATCTTATATTTTATGTTACTCAATATTACATTTTATGTTACTTGATATTACATTTTATGTTACTCAATATTACATTTTATGTTACTTGATATTACATTTTATGTTACTCAATATTACATTTTATGTTACTTGATATTACATTTTATGTTACTCAATATTACATTTTATGTCACACAATATCATAGTTTATGATACTGAATATTGTATTTTATATTACTCAATATTAGATTTTATATTATTCGATATTACATTTTATGTTACTCAATATTGCATTTTTTGTTACTCAATGCTGCTTTTTTATTATTCAATATTACATTTTGTGTTACTCAATATTGCATTTTAATAATTATGAAGGAAAATACGCCTCTCCCATTGACCTGGCATAATTGATGTCAGTATGGTATGTATATATAATTTAATTCCACGTATTATATAGTCCATTCCAAATCCAAGTGCTGCGTAACGTTCAAATTCTATAAACGTATACATGACATTCGAATTCTATGTGTTGTGTGCCAGTTCAATTCCATGTGTTATATGACACCCTACTTCCATGTATATCATGCTCGTATAATCTATGAATAGAATCCACGTTTTCGAATTCTGTTTCCCAAAGCACAGATCCGTTCTTTGGAGGAATTGATGACCTACTGAGAATGAAATAGACTCGCGAAGTCAACTTATTTCCAGAAAAAAGAAATAATAATATAAATTTGTAATTGTTTATACAATGAACTCATGTTTTATGAACTTCTAATTTACGAATTACGCTTTTTTACGAACTGTTGGGTTCGTCAAAAAAGTGTCGTATGGAACATATGGCAATTCTCATTTATGAATTTCTGATTTTATGAACGTCTTTTACTTTTTTAAAAAAAGAAAAGAAAAAACGAAGTCCCATGCGCATTCATTGGAGTTGCTAGCTTCGAGTTCTAATGGGGGGGGGCGTGGGGGCTATAGCCCTAACCCCCTAATATGGGCATCCATATGGGGGGGCAGAAGAGGATCGAGCCCCCCCCCTAGCCGTTTAAAAATTTGAT
This sequence comes from Dysdera silvatica, assembly GCA_006491805.2. Lineage (NCBI taxonomy): Eukaryota > Metazoa > Arthropoda > Arachnida > Araneae > Dysderidae > Dysdera > Dysdera silvatica. The sequence goes on along the minus strand of QLNU02003225.1, from coordinate 6,478,343 downwards.
TTGCCCGAACCTGCTATGCATTTACTTTCAAAAGTTTTACAGTTACATTTTAAAATAAGGTACTTTTTAGCTCATTGGTAATTGTTATTCAGTACCAATTATTTTTGTAGCGCTTTGGTATCTTATATATTCACTAAAATTCTCGGCAACTTTGAGGAGGATGTGATAATTTTTCTCAGTGCTCTCCTATAAGTACTCATTAATGTTTCTCAGCCCTCTAGAAGTACTCATTAATTTTTCTCAGCCCCCTAGAAGTACTCATTAATTTTTCTCAGCCCCCTAGAAGTACTTATTAATTTTTCTCAGCCCCCTAGAAGTACTCATTAATTTTTCTCAGCCCCTAGAAGTATTCATTTATTTTTCTCAGCCCCCTAGAAGTACTCATTAATTTTTCTCAGCCCCCTAGAAGTACTCGTTCATTTTTCTCAGCCCCCTAGAAGTACTTATTAATTTTTCTCAGCCCCCTAGAAGTACTCATTAATTTTTCTCAGCCCCTAGAAGTATTCATTTATTTTTCTCAGCCCCCTAGAAGTACTCATTAATTTTTCTCAGCCCCCTAGAAGTACTCATTAATTTTTCTCAGCCCCCTAGAAGTACTCCTACGGGAGCCCATGTCCCTCCCCCCAATGCTCCACACATGGCATTAATTCACTTTTTTTTTGAAGGAGAGGATAATTTTTTCCATAGAGGAATAAGCCATGGCTAGTAACGCCCATGTAAGTTTTTAAAATCGAGAATCTACTATGTATCCAGCTACTTTTCACATCATCAGTACTGGATGTGAATGAACTCGTTCACTGTCAGAGGTCGTGAACGATACTGAGCATTCATTTTAGATGGAAAGATTCGTTCATTTTGTTTCTGTCAGTTGCGGTTTCTTACACTTATTATGTGTGCATTAGCGTACGCAGGAAATTCAGAAACGGGTGCAAAGCTACAACTTCATATCATCATCAACAACCGTTTTCAATCCACTGCAGGATGGACGTCTCTCGTGTTATCACACATGCACCAAAACTTTTTCTACTTTTCAACTTTTTAATAATCAGCAATTAAAATTCGAGTAGAAATTATCACTGGCAATAAGCGTACAATTAACTTAACTACATAAATATGAATTTTATTAAAGTAAGTTTATGAACAAAATCCGATTGTAAGCAAAATATTTTTACTAATAAAAATACATAAATAAATACATAAAAAGGATACATAAAAAAAAAGTGTAATCGATTTCCCCAGGCATTGAACACAAAAGCACGGCGCGAAGAGCCGACAACTTACCGCCCAAGCTACCGATTGGCTTGCAGAGGGCGTCGTGTTTAAGCTCATATATATTATGCAAAATCTTTAAAAATTCATATCTCCGAAAATAAGCAGTATGGGCACGAATGCCGAGACACGCATTTCCTTATTTTGGCTCTACTTTCATCAAAATCGGCGGGGCACTCACTGTTGGTTCCCCCTTGTGAGTTAAAAGAGTTTGAATAAACTCTTTTAACTTCTTGCTAATTTTAAATACAGTGAAACCCCTCATTAACGATCACTCGCCGGATAAAAAAATTTGGCCGTGAAGGAGGTGTGTCCGTAAAAGAGCGGGTCGCATTCTGAAGTAGCTGAAATATTTCATCTCAATCATTTGAATACTTCATTTAGAAACGTCTGTGTTTTTAAGCACAAGTTCAATATAGAAATAGTAATACTTTATTCCTTATTATTATGTACATCAGGAGACCATACAAACGATTTGCTTGGGAAAAGGAAAGACAGCAGTAGCGATGCTAGTAACGGGGCTCTCTTTCCGGTAGAAAAAGCAAGGGATTTCTCGTATTCAACAAGAAACAACAAAGATATTGATTCGCGCGTACAAATCCGCATTGTTATTAAGAGATTTACATTTGCAGGTGTATCACATTTACAGAGTTTATGAGCAGAGTCTTGACTCGAAGACGTTACAAGTGAAGGTTGAAGTCCAAAGGTGGAATCTTTGTGGGCTGCAGAGTAAGAATGTTTTTCCTTGTAGCCTGTACCGAGAAAAGAAGTAGGAGAAACAAAAATAGTAGAAAAATGTAAATGAATTTTGAGTTGACCGTTGCGGGTGCAGTTTTAAAGGACATTTATAAGGAAAGGCAGACAAAAGAAAAATGGAAAAGGAAGAGCAGGGAGAGCAGAGGAGGGGGAAGAACTGAAAACTAAAAGGAAAGAGTGGGAAGGCAGAAGTAGCAGGCAGAGCATACTTGATTTAAGTACTAATCAAAGATTTTGGCTTTAAGGGTGAGAAAAGAGAGATTTAAATTCTTGAGGAATTGAATTCCAGATTTTAGAACCCGTAACGGAGACACTGTGTGTTTTATAGTTTGTGCGAGTCCGCGGTAGCCTGATATCGTCCTGGTGACGTGTATTGTAATCATGTGTCGTCTGTGAGATAGAGAAAGGTAAAACTACGTCACCTTTTGTGACTTTGTACATAAGGAGTGCAAGTTTATATTTTACTAAGAGAGTGAAAGGAAGAATGCGCCATAATTTAAAAAGTTGGCCAGCGTGTTCATGGAAGCCTGCAAAGTTAACTATTCGCATAAGCTTTTTTTTTTGCGTTCCTATCAATTGCCAAAGGGTGGTAAAATATGTGATTCCCCAGACCTCAAGACAGTAGGTAAGTTTTGAATAAAATAAAGAATAGTAAAGAATCATTAGGATATATTGAGGAACGACATGTCTGAGTTTCGAAAAAATTCCCAGGAGACTGCTAAGAGAATTGGTGAGATCGTTAATGTGTTCTTTCCAGGTTAAATTTGAATCGAAAATTACTCCAAGAAGTTTGGCTGATTTCGTTTCCTGAAGGATGGAGTTGCGGAAAGTAATAGGAGAACTGTTAGGTAATATTTTTTGCCGGGAATGGAAGATAACGTAGTTAGATTTTGCAATGTTTAGCTCTAGTTTGTTAACGTAAAGCCAACGTGAAATGTTATCTAAATCTTAGTTGACTTTTTGCACTGTTTCTTCGATATTTTTTCCCGATACCAGAAGTGTCGCGTCGTCAGCATAAAGAAACAGCTGACTATTCAGGACAGCTTGGGGCAAATCGTTGATGTAAAGAAGGAAGAATAGCGGAGCTAAACAGCTTCCTTGTGGTACAACCAACAGAAATAGTTTTGCGAGTTCAGGGAGTTTTACCTATGAAAACTTGCTGTTGCCTATTGAAAAGGTAGCTGTTCAGTAATTTTAGAGGTGTACCCCGAATACCATACCGTTCTAATTTCGTCAGTAAAATGTCATGCTTAACATTTTCAAACGCTCTTTGGAGATCTATTTGCATTCCTATTACAAAATTGCTTTTGTCTATTTCGTCAGAAATCATCTCTTTGATATTAAGGAGGGCGGTAGTTGTTGACCTGTGTTTTCGAAAGCCGAATTGATGTTTGTAAAGTAAGTTTTTACTTTCGAAATATGATTCAAGTCTACTGTGTAAAGCCTTTTCAAAAATTTTGCTAATAACTGGAAGGATAGAAATAGGATGATAATTCTGAATGTCAGATGGGTCGCCTTTTTTAAATATAGGAATAATTTTAGCCATCTTAAGCTTCGAGGGGAAAATACCCTTATTGAAGCTGATATTGATTAAATGCGCAATAGCATTTGCAAAGAAATCTGGGTTGGCTTTAACAATATGCGGCGGGATATTATCGACACCTGTGGACTTGGAACTAAGAGCATTAATAGAACGCTTGACCTCGTTTCTGCTCACTGGTTTAAGGAAGAAAGAAGACCCGGCAGAGGGGAGGGGTTAAAAAACTTCTGTGTGGGTGGGGGGTGGGTCTAACGGATAAAGAACATAAGCATTTGCCGGATATAACATGTAAATTTACAACAAAATGGTAACTATTAAAATTTATTTGCTTTGGAAAAAAATTGATCAATAGTTGTTTGGAAAGTTTTATTCACCAATACTTCTTCGAAATGTATTTTTAATTACGAGATTACATTCACCGTTTTTTGGTCGTTACGCTTACATGACCTGTATGCTAGTCGAGTATACGATAATAAGAAGTTTGACCTGCAGTAGTTTTGTGTTGTAATTGTTTATTAGTTTCGTGTTGTGGTATTTATTGGTTTTGTGTTGTAATTGTTTTATTAGTTTGTGTTATTTGTATGGTGTTTATTAGTTTGTGTGGTGTTTATTAGTTTTGTGTTGTAATTGTTTATTAGTTTTGTGTTGTAATTGTTTATTATTAGTTTTGTATTTGTAATTGTTTATTGGTTTTGTGTTGTAATTGTTTATTAGTTTTGTGTTATGTGTGTTTATTAGTTTTGTGTTGTAATTGTTTATTAGTTTTTGTGTTGTACTTGTTTATTGGTTTGTGTTAACATTTTATTAGTTTTTGTGTTGTAATTGTTTATTAGTTTTTGTGTTGTAATTGTTTATTGGTTTTGTGTATGGTGTTTAGTGGTTTTGTGTTTGGTTGTTTGTTATTGGTTTTGTGTTGTAATTGTTTATTAGTTTTGTGTTGTAATTGTTTATTAGTTTCGTGCAGTATAATTTATTTATTATCAAAGTCCTTGTTAAGCATTAGTCATTTGCAGGGGCGGAATGGGGCACAGCTCCCCAAGTAAGTGCACCCTCATAGGCGATCGGACTTTCACATCCGAATGGGCAAGAATCCGCGCCCTCCGAAAATTTAAGGTATCCGCCCTTTAAGAGGACCCAGTCCGCCCCTGCTCATATGAATCGACGAAACCCAGTCAATTGCCACTCTTTGTTTGGGGTTCTCCTTAGCTTTTATCCTTCGTTTCTGTTATGAGAAACCCCATGAAGGTCGAAGATCAGTTTTGTTCGTATTTTCTCCGTCGAAGTTGGTATTTTTTCATACAGGGGTTCCGATCTAATGGAATGACTCACGAAAGCGGTGTCCGAATCTGTATCTGAGGGCTATCAAGTGTTTGAAAGAAACCATAAAACCCTGTAAAAAATGTCTTGCTATGGCCCTGTTGTCACTCTCTCATTCTCTCTTTACAGCTTTTACTTAAATCTCTCTACAGCTATATTTTATTTATAATTTTCTACAGCTACCTCTTTTTGGCTTTGCATCTACAGCTTATTTTATTTATATTTTCTACAGCTATATTTTATTTATAATTTTCTACAGCTATATTTTATTTAATTTTCTACAGCTATATTTTATTTAATCTACAGCTATAGTTTATGCATATTTCTCTACAGCTATAGTTTATTCGTATTTCCCTACAGCTACATTTTATTTATCTAACTATCATGACGAGCTATCATAACGTGCTACAAAACTCAAGGATAATTTAAAAAAAAATATATATATTTTTTTTAAATCACGACCTTTCGCAGAACCCTAGGGTTCCGCGATCCCAGGTTGAGAAATCTTGCTCTCTATAAAAAAAACTGGCGCAATTGTGCGAAAGCACACTCAACAACGCGGGGGGGGAGAAAACTCGTTTCTCTAAGAGTGGATAAATGGACTAAAGCAAATCATGAAAGAAATTTTTTTCCCCTTTCTTGTTTGTCACTTTCGTCCTCGGCAATATCACAATAGATTTATCCCTTTTTTCCCTACGTGGTCTCGGTTGGCTGCCTGCCACTTTGTTTTTCCCATTAAAATATCCCTCTATTGTCCATATCACAAGAGACAATACAACTAATACGTGCAGTGATCCGTGTACCTAGCAGACAATACGCTATCACTGCGTGCGTTTTCCCCTCGATGTAGATAGGGATAATATGGTTTTCAAAATGTGTACGAAATTCCTATTAATCCCTTTTTAATTGGCAATAGGGAATTTCATTCATGTGCCGAAACAGACACGATTTGTTTTAATCTATTTCGGCCAATACATACATAATTATAAAATAAATTATTTCTTTTTTTATGTCAAGTTTTAATTCATTTTATCAATTTTTTATAGTTTATTCCTGTTAAAACGCACTGCACGCATGAAAGGAGGTCCCCAATACTATAAAAAAAAGTAAAAAAAAAATCTAATGCGTTTATTTGTACATTAGACAACACGAAGGAAAACACTTCGGAAAGTGAAACCAGCACAACAGGTAAGACGAAAAATTTCTCGCGCCAATCAAAAACAGGAAAAGGAGAAATACCGCCAAAAGTTGTAACTGGGTGCCATTTGGCGATAATCGATTGGGGCCAATCCTGCACTGCGGGCTCAGCTGCCGCTCGAGAGAACAGTGAAACGGGCGGCTATTCATCCTTTGTTCCAAGAAGCCATTGAAAGATGGGGGGAGGAAAATTCAATCCCCCAAGTTACCCCCCCAGGAGTTCAAGAAAAAATATTCTGCACCGATACATGACACTTTTTTAAACCTACATCTTCCCTCACTGGACTCCCTCCATTCTTGCAAAACTGAAAAATTAATCTGACCGCCATTAATTCATTCATTAATATAATACTTTTTGTTATCCATTGTTTATATTACACAGAAGTTGCTAATGTGATGATTACCCCGTGCTATGAACGATTTTTTTATGACATAGCAATGGAGTGAGGGGATCATAATTTAAATCAATGCTTTGCAGAAAGTACGATAGAACGTCTGTTATCCGAATCTCTTTCATCCGAAACTTTCGGTTAATCGACATCAGTTTTCGTTAATCGACGTCAGTTGCGATAATGCTTTACTTGGCAGGTAGCCTGCCTAAATTTTGTCAAACAGAACTTCGTTTCAAACCTGTGTGAGATGTTTTATAATAATCAATAATTTCAAGTAAATAATATTTAAAATAATTAATAATAAATAATATAAATAATTTCAAAATATAATAATAATTAAATAATTTCAAGTAAATAATACTTAAAATAATTAATAATAATAATTAAATAATTTCAAGCAAATAATATTTAAAATAATTAATAATAATAATAATTAAATAATTTCAAGTAAATAATACTTAAAATAATTATTAATAATAATTAAATAATTTCAAGTAAATGATATTTAAAATAATTAATGATAATAATTAAATAATTTCAAGTAATAATTAAAGGATTTCAAGGCAAAAATGAGGAAACTATTTTCAAACACAACATTTATGTCCTGTTGGAGGCATGCCTATTTCAAAACTGCAGTTTTACCTCCCGTAAGAGACACCTGTATTTAACATAAGGTTCCTTTGGTTCCTAGTATATGTGTACATCAGCACATATACCTCCGAAGAAGGGACACCTGTATTTAAAGCACAAAATGTTCGGTCCCGTGGGTGTCTTTATTGAGAGGCAACACTGTACATGGTTCTAATTATCACCGTAGCTCGCGCCGAATTTATCAATCGATGAATTTTTGATAATCCGGCAGTATTTCGATTTACCAAGATAAGCTCGTTCCCAATAGATTCCGGATATAAAAGAGGTTCATTATAAAATTTTCATCCGAAATTCATTTTAAATCAAAAAGTTATTTAAGCCTCTTCTAACGAATACTAATATGAGAGGTGTCACCTCAATTTGTCGCACACAATTCATCGCTGCGTCCATTCGTCACGTTATATTAATTTTGTCATAATTTACAATAAATATATTGGGGTTTCTTTGCTTGTAAATACAGCAAAACCCCGGTTATCCGAACTTTTCTTAACCGAAATTACCTGTTATATATATATACAATTTTTTTTTTTTTTTACATTTGTTCAACGTTTTTTTGCAAAAACGTTCGTTTCTTTTCTAGTCCATTCTTAGGAAAGAGACCAATGCAAATGGTACATATTGGACATGTATAAATCGGGATATATCTACAAAGATGTCACCGATTCATATTATAGAATATCCTTTAACCGCATTTAATTTTGGTTTAAAGGGAACATACATGGCGCAAGGGCAACAAAGGTCATGATGGAAAATGCTGTGAACCTATAAGAGAAAAAATCTCAAAAGAAATGGGCCAAATGGAAATAGTTAATTTGTAGCATCAGATACATTAATCCATTGCTTGTCAGTCAGTCAGCTGAAATTCGATGGCATGGAAACAGCAAAAGCTATGCTGTACGAAACGAGGCTTATAGCTTAAAAGATATGAAGGAAATGCGAAATATGTATATATATATATATATATAACGCTTATATTTACCAGCATATAACAGTTCAGATCATAGAATATCAGAATCTATAATTGTTTTAAGGATCCGAACTAATTTTACCTAAGCAGTCAAACCCAGGAGTACGGGTTGATAGAAAAAGAGGCAAGTGCACCGTATCAACCGGAGTTAAACCTGGATTTTCTGTGTAATAGAAAAACCTACCTCTACCTATAGAATATTCTACCTCTACCTGTAAAATACTTTACCTCTACTTGTACAACACTCTGTCTCTACTATATAATACTCTGTCTCTACATTGTACACACTCTACCTTTACCTATACAATACTATACCTCTACCTAGACAATACTTTACCTCTACCTATTCAATGCCTTACCTCTACCTATGGAATAGAAAAATGCATTACCGCTAAGCCACAATAAGGCGGTATACATGAGGTTACGTACCATACGGTATCATAAGTTTACGTAGAGATTACTTACTTAGAGTCGTAAGGCCACCATAAGGTTACGTATCATACGTTACCATAAGTATACGTAGAGCAAGCCAAGGCCACCATGGGTTACATATCATACGTTACCATAAGTATACGTAAGGCCACCATAAGGTTACGTATCATACGTTACCATAAGTATACGTAGAGCCGTAAGACCACCGTAAGGTTACGTAGAGTTTGAACTAAGATGTCACAGATCCGTAATATATAGTTAATCCTTATAATTTATATAAATTCGTTCAACTTCTATCTTTGGCAATAAAGTGCGGATTTAAACGGGATTATGTTATATTAAATACCAGAAAGCGTTGTAAAACGTAGTTTTTGATGCTGAGTAGAATGTACAGACGCGTTTTAGAAAGACGTTGCTGTCTTTCGTCTAATCCACTGCTAGGAATCGAAATATCCTCGTTAACGATCATGAATCTACACCCAAATTCAGTGTTACGTGGAAAAACCATCCACTAATTAGCGCTCTCTTCCCTCTTTGCAATTTTCCTCAACTTCGAAATAATTTCTGCCAGCAGGCGACTCTGCCGCCAAACAACTAACAGAAACGTGAAATAATAACTCTAAGGGGTCATCACTCCGGTCAACTCCTGATGAAGGACAACCGCATCCATCCGAAACGCGTCGAAATGATTCACGCAACATAAAAACTGCACTTTGCAACATTGTTACTGATATCAATGTATTTTACACGCTACATCGTCACCTTCAAGTTTAAGATTATGATATTTTATAAATGCATATTGTTATAGATAGATGTATAGTTATAGAAAATGTACGAGGTTATAGATGAATATATAACGACTGTTTGGAATTTGAAATAAATGAAGCTATCCAAAATCTCGCCATCAATTTAAAAAAGGGAGAAAAAGTAAGAAAAAGTGTCAAGGATAGAACTATTTGTCAATGCTTTTTTCTTTCTTTTTCTTTTCTTTTCCTTAGAGAAGAGTGAGGATGTGGGAGGGGCATCCTTGCTTTTTACCCACGATTTTAAAGGAGAGAGAGAGAGAGAGAAAGAGTGAAAAGAATGGGGAATAAACCGTGGAGCAAAAAAATCGTATCTTTTTCTCTTTTTCTCGTAGTTCGGAAGTGGAAAGTACGATTTTTTTTTTTTTCATTAAACAAACATTGATTCGTCGTAACTTCTAACTTTGAAAGCTATTGCTTTTGTGAGGTCTTAGGTAGAACTCTTTTCAATAATCCCAGGGCCGGATCGAGAACTTTTGGCTGACAATCAAGTCTCACAAAACGCGGGCCGAATTCGTGCCAAGTTATTTGATACACTCGAGTAATGTTTACGTCATCAGTGGAAATAAAATTATTGCTGGTATGGCAATTATATGAAGTTCAGAGTTATTTGCGAAACGTAAATTCATTATTACAGAAAATACGTTTTTCCGACAAATTCGTTTTTGAACGAGAGTCGCGTTAATCAAGTCGTCGTTAACCGAGCCGTTGTTAACCGCGTCGTCGTTTCCTAAAGAAGCGACCCAGTAAATTGAGGTTCCGAACTCAAAGCGGGCCTGTGATCAAGCCAGACAGGCGCGACCCTAGTCGGCCCATGAATCTATTTGTAGATATATACATATATACAATATTTTACATTATTTACTTTATTTTAGTTAATAACATGATGGAGCTCCCGAGAACAGAAACCATTTCAGTCATAATCAGATTCGTGAGTGTGAAAAATGCTCACAAGAATACAATACCAAGAACGGTCGAAACTATCATAGCCAGTATTTGACTGTGTGCAAGAAATATGGCCTATAATACTCTAAATTTGAGTAAACATTAACATTTTTCTCGTAGGCGGTTACGAATTTCCTAATATGGCCATTAGGCCTGGGCGTAAGATTGCCGTGAACGAAATTATTATTCTTCCACCCAATTTCTTCTGCGCAAGATTTAAAATATTAACCTTTATATATATGCTAATATTACAATTTTTGTAATTGCAATAAACTAAAAAATAAAGCCATCAGAGGAGCGTCAAATTTATTTGGGATTATAGTGACATAATGTCTAAATTCTGCACCACTCCTAGCAATTAATTTGTACTCGTGAGCACCGCAATGCCCTGTGCCCCATATGCCCTTTACCATGCCCCATTTGCCCTTTGTCATTCCCCAATTGCCCTTGCCCCCCATGCCCTTTGCCTTTCCCCAGTTGCCCCTTCATCCTGCCTACAGGCCTGTTCCAAAGACTGTTCACATTGCACAATGTACAGGTGTGCCGACTCGTTCACGGAAAGAACGATTTTGCCCATCAGTCATGAGCAAACAGACTCGTCCTTTGATTCATTCACTAAATTATTCCGAATACCGCCAGTACAATGGTTTATTTATGCTTTATGACGCTATGCCATCTAAAATCATGCTACATCAGGTTTTACATTTTCCCAAGGAATCCGATTGGTTGGTTGGTTGTATTTTTATGACGCAATAACAACGGTCATATTGCGCCAACTCCAGGAATCCGAACCTTTTTCGCTTAGTGAGTCAAACTCCAAATCATGGATCTATTGGAAAAAAAAAAAATCAAGTATCAGGTCTTGTCTAGAATCGAACCCTGATTATACTTATAGAAGCCATACTTGTTACAACTGCAGCACGGCGAAGCTTCACATCATATGAGTGCAAAATGGCCCTTGCTGTCCTTGCGCCATAAAAATAAAACCCACCAACATATCATATGAAGCGTCAAAACACAAACGTTAAAATTCATAAGAATATGTTACAGCCATTGGGGTTGCCGGAGATGTAGAATTTTCAAAATTATTTGAGGCAAGCAAGCACATATTGTGCACATTTCTTCATTACAATATATGCAGTATTGCAATTTAGTTTAAATTATTGGGGCGGGGCATGGGGCGTAACTAGAAAGTGGGAATATCTTCCTCCCTCCCTGAAAAATGAAAATTATTAATGAATATTAAATGAGGAACTTTGGAGGTGGAGGCTACAGCTCCCCCTAGACTTCGAGACTAGTTACGCCAATGGATGAAACGTGAACGTAATTTTCTAAATATCACTAAAAAAATCATGGACTATAGGGAGGGGGGGCGCTGAAGGCCCCTTTCGAAAATAGCCCAGTTTATAATCGATAGAATAATATTCTGAAAAAAATATTAGCACTGTATGAAAGCAAACCCCCCCCCCACCCCCTCTACTTTCAAAGACTATTATCAAATCCTCAATTTCAAAAAGCTTTGTGTAAATAATAACTTACTAGTGCGTAAATTATACAACAAATACAAAATTACCAAATGCATGGGATTTGAAAGGGCATTTTTCTAGCTTTCCCCCTCTTTTGCATTGATTGATCGCTTCTGGTGCTACAGTCCCTGATGGACCTGGACCTTCTTAAAGCTCGTCACCCACTCTCTTTTTTCTGTCTAAAATTTCCTTATTTTGGTTTATATTGCATTGGTTATATTTACATTTGGTTACATTGGTTACATTTACATTGTTATATTTACATTTGGTTACATTGGTTATATTTACATTTGGTTACATTGGTTACATGTACATTGTTATATTTACATTTGGTTACATTGGTTACATTTACATTGTTATATTTACATTTGGTTACATTGGTTATATTTACATTTGGTTACATTGGTTACATGTACATTGTTATATTTACATTTGGTTACATTGGTTACATTTACATTGTTATATTTACATTTGGTTACATTGGTTACATTTACATTGTCATATTTACATTTGGTTACATTGGTTACATTTACAGTGTTATATTTACATTTGGTTACATTGGTTACATTTACAGTGTTATATTTACATTGGTTTATATACATTGGTTTATATGCATTTACATTGGTTTATATGCATTTACATTGGTTTATATGCATTTACATTGGTTATATTTACATTGGTTTACAATGGTTATATTTACATTGGTTTACAATGGTTATATTTACACTGGTTTATATTGCAATTGTACCTCTGTATTGCAAATCTCTCGATATCTCTGCACTTTCGTTTTTTCCAGTACTTTCGGCTTTAAAGCATTGCATTTCGCTTCTATGTCGGTTTTTTTTTTAGCGGGTTTCAATAGATATTGAACCCGCTATTGCTTTTGGGCTTTCTGTCTGTCTGTCTGTCTATACGCAATAAAAAGGACAAGGTAAAGGTCTTCCGTAAATGCAATAATGATGGCTATTGTTAACGTTACAAATCTACCGAGTTACTTGAGAATTAGAGAGCTGCGAATTAGAGAGTTTCAGATTAAAGAGTTGCGAATTAGAGAGTTGAGGTTTAGAGAGTTGTGAATTAGAGAGTTGCGGATTAATGAGTTACGGTTTAGAGAGTTACAGATCAGAGATTTGTTTGTTTGTTTTGTGGTTTTACGGCTCAAAGACTACAATGGTCATGCTGCGCCGGGACCTACTGTTTTCCGAGGAATCCGAACCTCTTATGGCCTAGGGAACCAAACCCCGGACTACAGTGAGCAGTGCGATCTTTTATGAGATCTCTGAGTAAGACAGATCAGAGAGTTACGGATTAGCGAGTCGCGAATTAGAGAGTTGCGAATTAATGTTAATTGAAACCCGCTAAATTTAAATATCGACCTTAGGCGATTTTCTTTCATTTACTTTTTTTTTTTTCTTTAAAGCCCTTGGTATTTTAAACAACGATCTGGGAAAGAAATTAAAGCGCTTGGAAACAGCTGTGACGATAAACTCTCTTTTCTCTCTCTCTCTCTCTCTTCCTTATTTAATTTTTAAATATTTTATATTAAAATGAAAGTATTTATACCATAATCAAAATAGCATATATAGTTATCCCTTGTATTAGTTTTGACATATCTAGTGAATCATTTAGAATGTGGTATCTTGTGCCTTTATATCTCGAATTTTTTTTTCTTCCCGAAAGTTTCAAGCCATCGAGATTGACTGTACATAAATTATACATTTGACTGTATATAAATTATTATTCCAAAACTTTTAATTATGTACGACAATCAATACAACATTACAACTGAACTCTATGATCTTAAGAATTTTTGCAGTTAAATTAAGTTTTTTTTTTAATTATTTTTTCATCTTAAATTATTATGCGTTTCATTTGAAGCAACGTGAGCATTGTTGTCCTTGCGCCATAAACATAAATCAAAATAATCCAGTACTTAATTTAATAAATTTACTAATTGACTGATAAATTTAATTAACTGATTAACTAAATAATTTTAAAAGATCTTGCATGAATGCGTTGCTATTGGAATTTTTATATTTGTTGAAGACAGGATTTGCTATTACTCAAAGAGAGAGAGAGAGAGAAAATAACTTCTTAAATGTATGCCCCGTGTGCGTGTATTCTAAATAATTTCTTAAAGTTACTTAAACGGAGACTTTAGCTATTTTTTGTATTAAAAGAAATTCCAAATTAAAATAAAAAATCTTCATTATTATTATAAAAAAATACCAGCATATATAATTATAAAGTATTTTAAATTTACGCGTTGTACAGCGGCGTACGTAGGGCGGGTTATGAAAGGTCAAGGTCCCCCACAACCCTCCGCTTAAGGCACTGTATAAGCGAACGTAAGTTTTGAAACTAAAAAAAAACTAAAATGCTGTGTATAATATATATGTGTGTGTGTGTGTGTGTGTGTGTGTGTGTGTGTGTGTGTGTGTGTGTGTGTGCGTGTGGGTGTCAAAGGGCGCATACCTTGGATTTTCAGAGGGCGCAAGTCCTTGCCCATTCGGAGGCCCTAGTCCTATCGCCCATGAGGGCGCACCAACCCAGTCCGCCCCTGTATATATATACGATATACGTGTATATTTGTAGCTCTGTATACTTCCTTCCTAATTAAATTTTTCTACGGCAGCTATTGTATTTGTAAGTTGGGATTGGAAGAGAGTTGAGACTGTCGACTCGACAATGTCGAATCTTATTTGGCGCTCTTTTGGTGACGAATCTCTGCCTGAAAAAAAAGAATAATGCCAAGACAGTCGTTGATCTGATGGCCAAAGTAAATTTAGAAAGAGAGATTGGAATCCCGCTAAATACCAGGTCGCGAAAATATTTAGCGATGGATGATTGAAGAAAGAATTTTTGTGTGTTTTCAACTGAGAGATTGAAAAGAAAAGAAAACGAGGTCTAGTGACCGATGATTGAAAAAAAAAACAAAAAAACAATAGATGATTGAAAAAAAAAAGAAAGAAAGATACAAAAAAAAAAGAATGTACTCCCAAATCCTTAAAAGATAGTTCAAAGTGTGAAGTAATTTGCCACTGATTATTATAATTATTATTACATGTTTTGGCGTATATTATCCATGTATTATCCTACGATTTGTTTCTTGTATCTTTTCTCCTGGCTTCATCATTCTTCATTGACAGAAATATCCTCGAGGTCTGGGGCAGTGTACGGCCCCTCCCCATCACAATGTTTTTTTACATAGGATCATTTGTAATTTACATTTTTCTGGGGGGGGGGGGCAAGCAGTTTTAGAGGACAAAGCCATCCCTTCTCAAGCCAACAGGTTTCATTTAGGCATTAGCGTATAAAGAAAGTATATACAGATGGTACGGAGCTACAGCTGCATATATTCATGTGTATATATATATATAAAATTGCATCGCATTGGGGGGGTTATGATCCATCGAACCCCCTGCGTACGTCACTGCATTCAGTTGACATTAAGAACTAGAGAAAGCGTTATTACCCCTAAAATTTAAGTTTTTGCGTTCACGGTATTTAAACCAAATTTCGAAAAAAATCGGTATTAAATTTACTCCTTATAATTATGTAATACAACATATTCCTTATAATTTGTTTTGTATTAACTGTTTTCTGGAACTTATTGACTCACCATCGTATAATTGAGGAGGGAAACAGAGAGGGGTGGGGAGGTAGATTTTTGTAATTTTGAAAAATATTTTTACGAGGTTTCACTCATTAAAAATTCCTTAGGAATTTTGCTTGACAAGTTTTCAAATTCTTCAAATTTTCAATGTTTCGTTCTAGCAAACCTCGCGGATTTACCTCAATTTTGAGCTGACATTTTCAACTGTAATTTATTTTTAATTTAATTAAACATTTAACTTTCTTATTTCCATGGGTGAAGTTTTAACATTTTTAAAATATTTCTTATTTTCTCAAAGTTAAGACGCAGAGGTGATGACGTCATCGATTTTTATGATCAAATGAATTCTCCAAAATCCTTGAAATTTGATTAAAATAAGAAAAAATTATTAAAATTTATAATTCAATTGATATATGCATATATAATTTTAAACCAAGCAGACATAATATATATCTATGGAGGATGGGAATGTTACGTCCGTGTCGTAACAAAAAGCTTGCGCCCTGCGTGCCATGTTGGTGCTGCACGAAAATGTTACGCCTGTCGTGTTACGCCCCTGTCATGTAGAGAAATTGAGCTTTTCATGTAAATGTTACGCCGCGATGTGATTTGCGAATTCATGCGTATATGTGACGTTACGCCCATGTCGTTCAGCAGATTCTGTGTCTCACGTTTGTCTCGAAAGGAAATGAAGGTTAAATATGAAAAATAGATTTATGATAAAAAAAATAATAATTTACCGAAAATCGAACAACTTTTGGCACAGTTTCAAAGCTGTGTAAAAACGCTCCAACGAACTACGATTATTTTTTGGAAAATGACACAAGATCTCTTTTCCTTCCACCTTTTACTAGTAAAGTGACAATATCTTTTTTTTCCTCCAGTTTTGCCAGTGAATTAAATTTGTCAAATTGCTTTATATACCCAGGTTAAGGCTCCGAAAAAAAGGAGCCGGCGCATATCCGTCAGTTTGTTGCCATTGTATCACGTGATGGTGGTTGGAAATTGTATTTATTGGCGACATTTTAAAAGTTGCGCCAATGTTTACATTCGTCGAATAATCATGGGTTCTTGATTTTTTATGCCAAAATGGCGATCACGGCGCCAATGCGGAAACCTTTTTCGCCCAGGCAAATGGAACTGGAATTGTACAACAAAATGGCGGCTGATGCTTCGGCCTAGAATTCTAGTGGCCCTACCCCAGATAATGCACTGCCATTTTTTTTCGTAGTATTAGATACGATCTTTATCGTAATCTATAACGTATGTATCTATAACGTATATATATATAACGTAATCTATAACGTATATATCAATAACGTAAATATCTATAACGTAATACAACGTATATATCGCGTATATATCTGGCAATAATGTATAACCGTATATCTGCATATGTCTCTATAACGGCTGTCTACCAACGTAATGTAACGATATATATCCCTCTGGCGTAATCTATAACGTGATATAACGTATATATCTATAACGTAATCTATAGCGTAATGTATAACGTATATATATAACGTAATGTTATAACGTATATATCTATAACGTAATCTATAACATATATATATCTATAGCATGTAATCAACGTATGTATCTATAATAATCTATAACGTATATATCTATATGTAATCTATAACGTATATATCCTTAATCTATAACGTATATATATAACGTATATATCTATAACATGCCTCTCCGTATGTATCTATAACGTATATATATATAACGTAATCTATAACGTATATATCAATAACGTAAATATCTATAACGTCAAACCCGCGGCCCTCAATGAATATTTTCATAATCCAGCCATTATGACGATAGGCAAAAAACGCTTTACTGAAAATTTAATTTAATTTTACAAGCAATCTTAATGTTCCTAACCAATTCTGGGACTTGAAAGAAGAAATATGTCAGTCCTTTATAACTAAAATACAAGTCAAAAACCTATTCTTTTGACACAGTATGGTTGCAAGATTTCCTCTTTATGGTTGATATAACAAAACACATGTGCGATTTAAATGTAAAACTGCGAAGAAAAGTTCGGATCATTACGAACATGTGTGACCGAGCAAACGTATTCAAATGTAAGGTAGTTTTTTCGGAAAAAACAATTGAAAAATGAAAATTTAACGCACCTCCCCACATACGACATGAACAAATCGAATTCAGATGGAACTGCCTCGAATCGAAGATACGCAGAAAAAATTTTAAGATTCGGAACTAAATTTGAACGAAGATTTTGAATTTATGTGTTTAGAGACAAAAATATTCTTCAATTTTTTGATAAATATAAATCTCCGCCAATCAATGGTATGAGTTAGTGAAATGGTAGAAGGTATTTAGAAGACAAATTCAGTGAAATTGGCGCACCCAGTTTTACAAATCTGCCAGGTTTAAAAAATACTCGAAAATTTGAACGTAATTATTTCCACGTTTGGAAATATTTATTAAGAAGTGAAGTTATTTAAACAGAAAATAAGTCTTCTGGATATATCTAGAATCACTGACTCATCTTGGGTCAGTTTTTTCAGGTTTCATCACTGCGAACTTCGGAGATGCCCAAGTGGGGGGGCCGGAGGGCTCAAACCCTCCGTTAAATTTTATTTGCCTAATTCTGCTATGCATTTAGTTTCAAAGGTTTTACAGTCACATTTTAAAATAAGGTACTTTTTAGCTCATTACTAATTGTCAAGCAGTATCAATTACTTTTGTAGCATTTTAGTATCTTGTATATTCATTAAAATCGACAGCTTTGAGAAGGAGGTAATAATTTTTCTCAGCCCCCGTCCCCTCCTAGAAGTACTCGTATGGGCAAGGATTTCTTAGTATCCGTAAACACAATAATTTGGCCACTTCCAGCCCCCCCTCCAATAAGCAAAATAAATATTGGCTAACGGAAAATAAAACCAACGGTAACCCCCCCCAAGATAAGGCTTACGTAATACTTGAACTTTCCCTATAGGCGCCTATGCTTCGAACATAAGATTTCCTCCGAAGTAGGTGAGCTAGTAGCAGATAAGAGATGACAAGTGTCAGGATAAAACATCAGTTTTATCGTTGTTGTTGTTGCTCTTCTTATCCTTTCCTTTTTTTTTCACTATGCTTTTCGAAATAAATCTACGTTTCTATCAAAATATAAGGGTTTTTTTTTTGCCGCCCGCATAAAAACGCAAGTTGTATTCAAGGTAGGGTTTATTAATTTTTGTAGACTTTATCTAGCTTCAAACATAGAAAGATGAAAACTTATAAATAGAAGAATGATTGCTCGGATTTGTGCGGTGCAGGCAAGAAACTAAACCAGCTTAGCCGCAGTTGGATTTTTACATGAGTTGGCTGCCGTTAGAAAAATAACCCTATCACAAAAGTGCAGAAGAAAGCTTTTTCAGGAGCTGACGTAAGTCCTCAAAGACAGGAGGAAAGATCCGAGGGAGAAAGAAAGGTTGTCTCTGGAAAAAGCTTTTCAGCTTTCTTGAACAGGTGCTCTTGGTTGTCGAGGATATGATCCGGATGGCACAATAGATAAAAACTACAAACTTTGCGTTGAATAGTGATTTTTATTTTGCCTGATGTTTCTGTCAGTATATGTTTTTTCCGAACTACATTTTTATAAAGTTGTTTCCATCCCCCGAAATCGAACAAATTCCATATAAAATAGTGAGATATGATCATTAAAATCACTGCGCTATATTATATCTGGAGTGCAGACTGAGAGTGCCTTTTCCGAATGACCGCATCACTCCTTTATTTATACGAGTTAAAACGGTTAGTTTCAATTCGTCTTGTAATGTTAATAGATTATTGCATTTAAAGTTCAGTGCATTTAAAGTTATTGCATTTTAAGTTCACATAAATCAAAGAAATAACGCAAGACATTTAGTGAAAATGTCTTTTATCTTCAAATTGTGTTAAGAAGTAAGAATAATTTGGATTTTAGTTGAGAACTATATATTCCGTTAACAGGCCGATATTCAACGCTAATTTTTGTGTTTTTCTACAAATTTATAAATTAACGATCATTAGTGTCTGCTTTAAGTTAATTAACCTTTCAAAAAATTAATTAATTAGAAAAGTGATAAAAATTCTACGGCATATGGTATATAAAAGTCGAACTTATAATTTTCGAATTTAAAACACAACATATCACATACAAAGGCCATAAAAGCCAATTTAAAACATACACAGTCATAGGCGTAATATGGCAGCAAGCACTTCCCCTTTGCTATTAGAAAGGAGGGCAAAACGTGCCCTTAGTAGGAAAGGTGCTCTACGCCACTGGCGGCTTGGTTACACAAGAATTGGCGCATTTTATATTTGGCGCGTTTTTTTTTAACCACAAATTATTATTTTTACATTAAAAGTTTTAAATTTTTATTTTAATCAAAAGTTTTTAAATTTTTATTTTAATCAAAAGTTTTATTTGCTTTTAATCGAAAGTTTTAATTTTTATTTTTCTTCAATCGCAAGGTTGGTTTTTTTTTTTTGTTTGCTTTTACTCGAAAATTTTCTAATTTTTACTTTTATATTTATTTAATTTTTAGTTATTTTGGAAATCTTTCGCTACATGGCAAAATAGAGTTTGTTTTATGATTTCCTATATTTCTAATAGGAATGCGATGATTATGAGCATTCCCTCTTTAAGGCGACCATCTCTCTAAGACGATCTTACGGACAGCCGTCTTTATTACGGTTAAAATTTTAGACTTTAACCAAATAATACAAAATTTCACCAGGATATTCCATAACAAACAGTTATTTCGACACTGGCGTAAGGTTTAAAAACACGACGTTTCGGGAGCCAACTGCTCCCTTTGTCAAGTGAAGGCAGAATGAAGAGTTCGTGAAAGTCCTAAGCTTATATACCCGCATGTTGGGAATCCCCATCTGACGCCATTTGGTGCGGAGCATTTCCAGCTGGGGAAACCCCAATCGGGGAAACCCTCGCCGGGAAAGCCCCCGCACCCGACGATGTCAGATGAACACCCCCAACTCGAGGTTTTGCAAAAATCCTGTAAGGTTCTGGTAGAGGTTTTGCGATGTTTATTGCACGACTCCTCAAACCGTAGGTTTCCCATGATTCCAGAAAAAGTCTACTCCCCAGATTCGTCACATTCTGATGTAATATTTTCATCGAATGCCAATCTGGTTCGTGACCCTCCCTGAAGACATGTTCAGTCAACTGGTTTGAATTGTCTCCCCTAGCTACCGCACGCATATGCTCCTTCCCTCGTAGACGTATCGATCTTCCCGTCTGTCCAACATACACCTTGTTACAGTATCCACACGATAGTACCGGATTTTTCTTCCCCAGGAACGCAATCCTTAACTTTAAGTAATAGATAACGCAGGGTGTAGACAGGTTTGTAGTAGGTCTTAACATTCACACAACTGAGAATTCGAGACAGCTTTTCTGAGACACCCGCCACATATGGCAAAACCACTGATGTCTTCCTAGTCTCATCCTCTACATTCCTGTTTCCACCACTAACACCACATTAGTTACGAGCGATAAATTTAGTCGGGTAACCGTTCTTTTTCAAGGTTTTCCAGGTTGGGGTTTTCCCAGCCGGAACTGTCCCGCACCAAAAAAAAAAGTAAAAGAACGGTTACCCGAGTAAATTTATCTCTCGTAACCAATGTGGTGTTAGTGGTGGAAATAAGAATGTAGAGGATGTGACTAGGAAGACATCGGTGGTTTTGTCTTATATAGCAGGTGTCTCAGAAAAACTGTCTCGAATTCTCAGTTGTGTGAATGTTAAGACCTACTACAAACCTGTCTACACCCTGCGTGATCTATTACTTAAAGTTAAGGATCGCGTCCCTGAGGAGGAAAAATCTGGTGCTATTTACCAAATACCGTGTGGAGACTGTGACAAGGTGTATGTTGGACAGACGGGAAGATCGATACGTCTACGAGGGAAGGAGCATATGCGTGCGGTAGCTAGGGGAGACGATTCAAGCCAGTTGGCTGAACATGTCTTCAGAGAGAGTCACGAACCAGATTGGCATTCGATGAAAGTATTACATCAGAATGTGACGAATCTGGGGAGTAGACTTTTTCTGGAATCATGGGAAACCTACGGTTTGAGGAGTCGTGCAATAAACACTGCAAAACCTCTACCAGAACCTTACAGGATTTTTGCCAAACCTTGAGTTGGGGGTGTTCATCTGACATCGTCGGGTGATGGGGTTTCCCCAGACGGCACTGCCCCGCACCAAGTGGAGTCAGATGGGGATTCTTTCTTTCTTTTTGGTTTTACGGCTCAAAGACTACAGTGGTCATGCTGCGCCGGGAACCAAACCCCGGACTACAGTGAGCAGTGCGATCTTTATGAGATCTCTGAGTAAGCGTTCTTTTTGCACTGCTGGGAGTCGAACCCGGATTAGCGGCGCACTAGGAGAACGCGTTACCACACTGCGCCACCGCAGGGCCGGGGATTCCCAACACGTGGGTATATAAACTTGGGGCTTTCAGTAACTCTTCATTTTACCTTCACTTGACAAAAAATCGTGTTTTTTTAAACTTGTGTGCCAGTGTTGAAATAACTGTTTGTTATTTTAGACTTATTTAGTTTATTTCCCATGTGATTCTATTTTTTACCTCTGTGAGACGACCACCTTTTTAAGACGATTTTTCGGACAACCGTATTTATTATGGTTTAAGATTTTCGTTTATTCCCCCCATATGAATTTAACAATTGACAAAAACGTTTCGTCGTTCACCTGTTTAAGACGAGCATCTCTCTAAGACGATTTTATAGACGAGTGTCTAAAATTTATAGTTACTGTATTTTATCGCGATTTTTTTTTTTTTAAACTGTAAGTTTGCATTTTCAATCATATTCAAATCCTTATTTTAAATTGCATCCTATCATTAACGATTCTAACCCAAGACCAGTCAAAACAACGTGATGTTCCGTTCCTGACAAGAAACTACGGTTCAGAACAAGTTGAAACCAATTCCCAATATGTTTTCGTCGCTTCAGACATTTCATCGCCAACACATCCTGATCCCCCGCGCTTAGAGATCTGGTTCCAACATCCGGTTACAATTACCGGTTTCGCTCTTTTCTAGCTAAAATATCACATGTCTGGATGACTCTTTTTTCATTCATTCTCATACCGGAAAAATTGCTATCTAGCTATTTTCCTCGTAGCTGAATCCCTGTATCTATGTAAATGATAATCACATGATCCCCTTCTGAGGGATCTTAGCTGGCCTGGCGGTTGATTTTGGTACTTTTTGCAAATATCTGTTTTAGGGACATTTCTCTCGTTCGTTGTATATACTTATCTAATGGCCAATGGTCTGATTTTAGCGAACCGAATTTCTGGTGACGTATTTTTGGCAATTGATTTCTATTTTTTTCAAGGAACTATTCTATTGATCCCTGTATTAGCTATTATTAGATCTGATATTTCTGGCCTTTTTAACCACAAAGTTACGATTAAAATGTGAATCAACATTTATAAAACTAAACAATGTGGTTTTTCGTTCAGCGCACAAATATTCTTTGAAAATTAATTATAGGGCATATATACTGCATATTTAATTATTGTATTAATTAAGAAATTTAGTTAGTATAGTACTTAAGTAACGAAATATATAATTAAAGTACATTTCAACAACAACATCAAAATTTTATAGCAAAATTAAGATATTTTTTAAGATATATTGAACTTGCGGGTTCACAAGATTCGTAAGAGATTATAGCCTAAATGATATTCAGTAATAATCAATGAAAAATACTGAATAGTCCCTTTGTCCGAAAATATGGTATACATTTAAAAAAATTGTTATCTGAAAATATGGTATACATTTTAAAAAAAAATGTTATCTGAAAATATGGTATACATGTCATTTTTTTGTTTTCCGAAAATATGGTACAGGCCTACATTTAAAAGTAATTTTTGTCAGTCAGTTAAGCTT
This sequence comes from Dysdera silvatica, assembly GCA_006491805.2. Taxonomy (NCBI): domain Eukaryota; kingdom Metazoa; phylum Arthropoda; class Arachnida; order Araneae; family Dysderidae; genus Dysdera; species Dysdera silvatica. Next base: position 6,454,996 of record QLNU02003225.1, on the reverse strand, counting down.
AGTTCTTTACTCAAATGTTTACTTCCTCCGTTAATCGCCAATGTTTTTTTTAATTGTATACCATATTTTCGGACATTAGGCTATTTAAAACTATATTTAAGTTTTAAAAATACTGCAGATAATGCAGTTCTATGGATGACGGATAATGGACCGAGATTTATTCTCATCAACGTTAGCTAGAATAATATCATGGAAATGTGCCAAAACATTAATAACTAGTCCACACTCCCCCTTTAGCTTTCTTCTCAGCTTTTTGAAACATGATATGAGCCAAAAATCTCCAGTTTTAGTGATTTTTATTTTCCCAAACGGCGTTTAATTCGCAAGGAGAACGAAAACGAAGGCATGAAGATGATTATTTGTTTATTTTGGTAAATAAAAAGATGTTAGTTGATAATTTAAAGAAGTAATTGCCAAACGAGTTCAGTCATACAAGTATTACCATAAATTATAGGTTTGCCGAAATATATAGATTGCAGAATTTTCATTACAAATTAAAGCATTGTCGACATTAATTGCAAAATTATCAGTATACGTTGGAACGATTATTACAGACCGGAGAATTACCTCCATCGATAACACTATTATTATTGTTTGTTTGTTTGTTTGTTTTTTGGTTTTACGGCTCAAAGACTACAGTGGTCATGCTGCGCCGGGACCTACTGTTTTCCGAGGAATCCGAACCTCTTAAGGCCTAGGGAACCAAACCCCGGACTACAGTGAGCAGTGCGATCTTTATGAGATCTCTGAGTAACACTATTATTATTAAATTATAAAATAATCACTACGTTCTGAAAGATTATCATTGCAGGTTATACAATTATCACTCTAAGCTAAAGAATTATCATGATTGTGTTTCACGATTATCACTGCAATTTATAGTTTATAGTTACAATTTATTATTTTTTCAATTTATAGTTTATAGGTACGATAACAATTTATAGAATTAAGCAATTTATAGTTTAAAAATTCAATTTATAGTTTATAGTTACAATTTATAGTTTATAGTTACAAGAAACCAAACTTGATCGGATGGGAATTTCTCTCAATTCATCTTAAGAACCCGTGATTTAAATTTATAAACATTTTTAAGATGGGCTTAATTTTACTTTTGGAAAAAATCTTTCATTTTGAGGAAAGCAAAAAATCTTATAACATAGGAAAAAAAACAGAAATCTTGATGTTTGAATCTTCTGCAACTCAACACTCGACGAAAATCACTTCTAAAAAAAAAAAAAGTGGTTCTAAGATGAAAATTTTTCCATTACTTACTTCTTGAAAATCGATATTTTCCTACTTCTGAAATTTCTTGTTCAAGAATCAATTTTGGATTTTTTTTTTTCTCTTTTCAATATTTTAGTATTTTGGTGTGGCAATCTGGCAACATCTTGAGTGTCGTTTCCAACTGCGGACACATACCAATTGCCAATTTGGGACTGATGGCTCTAAATTTAACGCTTTTTCATCGGAATTAGTGGCCGTGGAAATTAAAATGCATTTACATTTATACAATCATGAATATTTATTGCAAATTTTTTGTAGTGTTACTCAAATGCTTTTATCTATAAAAAATAAATTAAATAAGAAGCAAATCTGTGGATCCGAATTTAAAGATGGAAAATTCTGTTTGACATAATTGGAATGATCCTGCGCACATTGAATAATTACTGCACAACTGTTCAATATAAGTTTGAAAACGCTGCTGGAAAGATCGTCGGCAATTTGGAATTTTCTTTTCAGAAAATTGAAAAGTTAGCTATCGATTTATAAAGAAAAATAATCCTAATCATATAAATTTTCCTTTTACAGGACTCAAATTCGAGATAGGAAAAACTGGAAAATTGGCGCTGAATACGCTATGCTAACGTAATGATAAAAAATACAAACCGGGACAAGAAGTACGAATTCATATTTCAACACTAAATCTACATTTATTTTAATTTTCCAATATTAAATTCTTCGCAATGTCAAGAAGTTTGATTTATTACCTTTCGTTGAGCTAAAAAGATTGAAAGGACTGAAGAGGAACGCAGACGTTTTCAAAACTTGTTCAAATTAAACATTTATGAGACTTTAAATCATTTCTATGAAAGGAAAAAGAGAGAGAGAGAGAGCCAAGACTGCTAATTCAACCTATAAATATAATTTTTAGGGGTTTTTCAGGACCGTAAAAATCTCCAAATTGAAGGCGACAGCACGCGAGTCAGTCGATTTAAATGCAAGTATCAGTTGGGAAGATTTGGCGCCGATATAAAGAAAAAAAAACCCTATTCTTTTAAAAAGAAAAAAATCGTCTGCCGCAATAGTTCCGAAAAGAAAGAAGTTCGGAAATTATAGATTGGAAAGATATAATGGCCCAACCGCAAATTTTAGATTAACGTCAGGAAGAAGCTTTTTATATGGGTTATAGGTCCCAGGACACTATTTTAATACCGTTTAAAGACATATGAAATAGAATAAAATATTTCATCATATCCTCTGGCCTTTATAAATTGATATGAATACAGTAGTTTTTTTCAATAAAAAATTCTAATTAACGACCATTTCCGTTTAACGACGATATTTTCTGTCGTAGAAAATGTTCCACAGAATTATGCACGTTCAGGTTAACGTTTATTCTGTTTATGGCGCCTTTTCTCCATTCTTTGAAATTCGTTAATGAAAAAAATTACTGCATTTTTTTAAGAAATACGATTATTTTATTAAGAAACACAATAATTTTATTTAGAAATACGATGATTTTATTAAGAAATACGATTATTTTATTAAAAAATACTATTATTTTTTTAAGAAATATTATTATTTTATTATGAAATGCGATTATTTGAATTAGAATATATGATTATTTGAATTAAGAAATAGAGTAATTTTAATTAAGAACTGTAATTATTTGAAATAAGAAATGCGATTATTTTACTTAAGAAATGTCGTTATTTTAATTAGAATGCGACTATATATATATATATATACAGTGAAACCTTCCGTAAGGGGCACCTACGAACAAGGGACACCTATATTTAAGAAACGATTTCTCTAGTCCCAGTCCGTTTAAATAGGGACCTTAATGTGTTTACCTCTATTTAAGCGACACTGAAGAAAGTATCCAATACAGGAAAAAAAAAAAAAGGTGAAAAAGAAATTCCTTTATTAATATCATTTGATAAGTGGATGATAACTGTATGATAAAGGAAGTGACTTGTATTCAATAGAAGGAAGAGGAAACGAGTTCAGTAAGGAATGGATAGTGTAATCGAGACGAAGTGAGGAAGACGAAGAGGTGGCGGAACTAAAGTCTGGAAAAGTCAAGAACTACGATAATGCCTTAAAATACATCACACACAATGGCAAAAGTTCTTGTTAAATGTTAATGACAGTGAGGTACTCAAAATGATCAGTAAATTCAATGTGGAAAAATATGCTTGTAAAATAAATGCTTCCAAATAAACCCATGCAACAGATTATTTCAAATAAAAGTGAATTATTTCAAATAAAAGTGAATTATTTCAAATGTGTGAATTATTTCAAATAAAATTTTGTGAGTAACAAACTGTATTGTCCATTTATCCACTTTGCTAAAAAAAAATTTTCATTACTTTTAAATTTAAATACCCTGCATTTAAAATGCTATTATGTTAACTTATTTATACAGCAGTTGCCGTATTTCAAATTAATATTAATTACATTTCTTATTAAATTAAATTTCTTATACTGCATATATATCAAAAAACGTACCTCCGAATAAGGGACACCTCTATTCAAGGGACAAAATGTTTGGTTCCGTGGGTGTTCCTTATTGAGAGGTAGCACTGCAATTTCGTAAAATTACGATTATTTTTATATGGATCCATTAGTCTCATAAACTCATTTAAATCGTATCTGTCACTGAAGAAATACAAATGAAATGAATCTGACAAAATGGTTAAAATGGCTGAAAATTAAGAAAGAGTTGAATTGAATAAAAAATCAATAATAATTATAAGCATTTTGGATACAATATAGACTATTTTCATATTAAATTTGAATTTAATCTCCCTCAGAATCATTGGATGAATATTACTTGTACTATTGAATTTCACTAAGATATGGTAATGAAACCAAATAACAAAATATTTGCAAATAACGTTCTGTTTCGAATTTACAGTAGAAACTTGGTTATCTGGACCTCAATCACCTGGATCTTCAGTTATCCGGACGCACGGAGCTCAGTCTTCTTTTTTCTTTTTGAAAGAAGCGCCCCCGTGCGGAAGGGGGAGAAGGCGAGAGTGAGAGGAGAATAACTCCCATGATGACGGAAGCCCCTTCCAGGTTGCACGTGCCGGCTGATCAGAAGGTTCTTTTTATGTAGTTCAAAAACTTTGAGGCGTCATAAATTTTTTACATACATACAATATGTTTAATGTACATCAATATAGTTTTAATACCATTTTAATTTTTTTTTTTTTTGTTTTTCCTGGTTTTCCGATTTTCTATTTGTTTATTTTTTAATTCTATTATCCTGATGTCTCTGGTCCCAATTAGTCCGGTTAATCGAATTTCTACTGTAATATATTAATTGAAATGAAGTCTGTGTTTTATAATGTGAAAGGGTGCTACTGCGCCAGAGTCTATAATTTTCCGGGGCAGGATTTATATACGGGGCCCCAACCAATTATGCTTAATGGCAAATTATATTTGTTATGTTATTAAAGTTTGGCGCCGGGCCCCCGGACATTTACCCCCAAACTTCTGGCGCCGGGAAAATCAAACCCGGAAATGAGAACCGGAAGGGGAAAAGAGCTGCAAAAATTGAAATAAAAATTGTAGATAATCCTTTTTTTTTTTTTAATTTAACCGATTAATAAAGATTTACTTCCTTCTGATTTTGCAAACGTAATATGTAAAATTTAATACGTTTAATTTAATTAGTAAATTTGATTAACTTACTCTGCCATGAATGTCCTTCATTACGAACGAATTTCCATTTTTATCATAAATTATTCTTAGTTTTAAGCGTGCATTGCTGTTCGTGAAATTCCGCAATCTATTCTTGTGAATTAAATTAAGAGAATTCCAGTGAATAATGCATTAAAAGAATGGAAGATTTTTTTTTTCTTTTTGACATCAAAGTCTTGGGAGATTTACGACCTTTTCATTTCCTTCATCTAGATGATGAAATATATTTTTCTTTGATCTTGTTCATTTCTGAAAATGAGATTTTGATAATATTAGCATTTTTTCAAATTTCTGTCGCTCCCAACATTATTTTATTTTCGAGATTTTTATCGCTTTCTTTGCTCATTTTCTCTCTTGATTACTTTTATATATAAATTTTTTCAGTTTCCACGATCACATTTTCTTCGTCATTGTTAAGAGACATTTTTAAGATAGTCTAAGATATTTAAGATATTAAAGACCTTACGATATTTAAGATATTAAAGACCTTACGTTATTTAAGATATTGAAGACCTTACAATATTTAAGATATTAAAGACCTTGCGATATTTGAGATATTAAAGACCTTACGATATTTAAGATATTAAAGACCTTACGTTATTTAAGATATTGAAGACCTTACAATATTTAAGATATTAAAGACGTTATGATGTTAGAGACAGTAACGTATTTAGATGGTATAGACAGTAAGATATTAAAATGGTAATTACAATAAGATATTGAGATGGTAAAGACAGTACGATATTTAGATGGTAAAGACAGTACGATATTTAGATGGTATAGACAGTAAGATATCGAGATGTTAAATACAGTAAGATACTAAAGTCATTAAAATATTAAAGGTATTAAGATATTAAAGACATTAAGATATTAAAGGCATTGAGATATTAAAGGCATTAAAATATTAAGTTCTTTATTTAAGATATTTTAGGACATTTTTACAGATAAAAAAGAATAAATGCCTGCTGAGTTGTTGTGTGAAAGCAAATAAAACAAATTATTGTTATTATTATTGTTATTAGTAATAGTAGTAGTAGTATTTTATTAAATCTTGAACAATTTTTTTATCACACTCATTCATTTTTTGAAAAATGCGGGTATTCTTTAATTGTATACTCCAAAAAATTAACAATAACGAATTTATGATTCTCAGTTCTTAAAAATTTAGAATAATTTTTAATTATGTATTCTTAAAAATTTTTTAAGTAATTTTTACAAATTCTTGATAATCTAACGAAATAAAAAAATTATTTAACAAAAAGAATATTTTACTTATCTCTTATCATAACTATCTACAATTAATTTAATAGTTACAATTTCTTAAAACACCAATATTGGAATGTCACGCAATATTATCTTTATGACAATTTTGATGATTGCTTTCAAAAATGATTTCGATGATTTGAAGCTGCGAAAATTGGCACTCTGCTGTGTTTAAAAAAAAATCTTTCTAACTAATTTTTTAACAATTTTAGTAATGACTAATTATAAAAAATCAGTGAACACTGATAACAAGTACTTGAAGTGAAATATAATTAAAAGTATCGAATGGCGGTCCTATATGATTTGTGAAGCCTATTAAACATTTTAATTTAAAAAGTGAACGGTCGTAAATTGCTAAATATTTAGCGAATGTTTCGCTGAATTACAAGACTTTTATAATCGGTTTGCAAGAAGTTGAGTGCTGTATTTAGCATTTAGCGCATGAAAAAGAGGGGGAAGGAAGGAAGGAAGGAAGGAAGGAACCGGTTTATATTTTGTTTTCAAAAATATCTTAACAACCGGTTCCATCTTACATTTAGGAACAGCTTGAAATACCATCATTCATTCATTCATTTCAGTCAGTCAGTCATTGGTTGGTTCATTCATTCATTCATTCATTCATTCATTCATTGAAGAGTGCAAAATTGGTAATCATACATGATGAATTATGCAGCTTGATACTCTTCACACAATTTTAACATTGAGTATTTTATATTTTTATTATTTTATGTTTAAACTTAAGTCAGAGCTCGATATTAGGTCATCCTCTTTTAAGGTCAATCCGCATATATGATTACTTTTTAAAAATCCTGAGTCCTAAACTGAATTCTTCTTAATCCCTTGTTCATTATCTCCTCCAGCTTATTAAGTCGGTTTTGTCAAATCCCAAGGGATGACTTTATATTGTCAACTGCATCTTAAACAGACTGAATTTTAAAGTTAACGCAATTTATTATTTCAGCTTCCCTCAATTTGCCAAGATGACTCTGTTTATCCATGTCCTTGTTACGTCTCAAAAGTAAAATAAAAATATTAAACTCTTTTGTTTTTAGGAAACGCTTCTTCTTTAATTAAGGACGTTGAAAAGTTAAAATTAAGTCATTATCCTGCCGTACTAATTTCGTAAATGCTTCCTTCCGGCATGGGAGCTCCTCCAAGAACCGTAATTAAGCGGAAGTTTAAATTTATATGAAGTCATTAATTTATAATAAAATAATTCAATATTAATTATAAATAATTATAATTGCAGAAATAGATTCTCGGCTCTATTTTGAATTCTTGTCAGCAAAACATGTTGTTTCCAATGCACAATATGCAATATTTGACACTTTCTTCCTGTGACAAATAGCTTATATTTAGCTAACTACCATCGATATGATGATTAGATCATCGATATAACGATTAAGTAATCGATGAGTTGACAGAATTGCTCGATTACCCGATTAGTAAGTGGGTAATCGTCAAATAATAAGCTACTCACCCCTGAATGGGAAGACGATTCGCTATCGCTGTCAGCATAGAAAGGCGAGTACAGGTGACGTCGTGGTAATTCTGCAGACGCTGGCCAGACTTGATGCGTCTCATCTTTTTCAATCTCACCGGTTCTGAAACAAGGCATCATTATCATGATCATCACCATAATAATAATAATAATAATAATAAGCGTTATCATCAGAATATTAATAAAACTACTACCATATCAAACACACTGTTACCATCATTACCATATCAAATACACTGTTATCGTCACCACCAGCACCAAGCTTTTAATAATATAATCACAACCTTCACCATCACATCCCTTTAATAATCATCATAACCGGTATCCCTTTAATAATCATCATAACCATTATCCCTTTAATAATAACCATCACTAATATCCATTTAATAATATTCATAATCACATGCGAGTATCTATCAATCATTGGATGACAAATCTCATCAAAGTTCCTTCTGTTGGGAAAGCGTCTGAAGTATTAGATGTATTCCTTCCATAATTTTCTAAGCTAATTAGAAGATTGTATCATAGATTCTATCTCAAGTCAATAATTAAAATATAAAATTCGTTTCGTAGCCTGAACCTTTGCGAACGGTACTACCTTGGAGAGGAAGGCAGATATTGGATTACTGGTCAAGCCTGTTCTACATATCTTTACTGACACTCAACAGGTGTGCCTTCCAGTCAGATATAGCACCGAAGTCGAGGGTCTTACTAGTGTACGCAGTGGGAATCGACAAAATAATGTAGTGGACAAGAGGTGTAATTACAGATTTTCAAATTAACATAAATCCGAAAAAGATGTTTAATCATAACAACAAAAATAACAAAATTGTTTTATATATCATCCTCAATCATTATCTGTCTTCGATCTTTATCTTTGCATTCAACGTCTTCAATTCTTCTCACTCTTTAATCTTTATTTCTTTTCACACATGAGCATAATTTCTTTATTCTTTACCTTTCTCTTCAGTGTCTCCAATTCTTCTTTCTCTGTCTTCACAACTTACAAATCTTTTACCCCTAATATAATTATCTCTCTCTCTCTCTCTCTCTCTCTCTCTTCAAAAGCTACAAACCTTATACCTCTAATTATTATATATCTCTCTCTCTTTAATTCTTATCTCTCTTTAATCATTGTTTCTTCTTAACCTTTTCAATCCTCTTTGATCTGTTCAATTTCCTTTAATCTCTTCAATCTTCCCAACCTTTCTCCCGTCTCTTCAATCCTTATATCTCTCCAATTTCTTAAATTGTTTTCTCGCTTCAATTCCTTCAATCCTCATTTCTCTTCAATTCTTCAATCCTTATATCTCTCCAATTTCTTAAATTGTTTTCTCGCTTCAATTCCTTCAATCCTCATTTCTCTTCAATTTCTTCAATCCTTATCTCTACTCGGTTCTCTATTTCACGAAATAGTACACCAAAGGCTGTGTTTTTATTTTAAATAGAGTATCCTTAACCTCAGGTAATGTTTTCATGGTTACTATGAGGTATAGGCTGATAACAACTCACTAGTAGCATGAAATACGCATTTTTCAATCACTTTTCACGCAGATTGAACATATTAAATGGTTCATCTCTTCTCATTTGTCTGTCTGTCCACGACTTTTGGCGCAGTATAGCCCAGATGCTCTTGCGCCATAAAAAAGCCAAACAAACAAACTATCCACGACTTAAATATAAAGTCCATTCCATGGAGAGGAAGCTTCGGTTGAGAGGAGTGGTTTTGGATTCAGATCGTGGATCCGATCTGTCCCAAACATCTTCAATAGCATCAAATGGAGATGCCCTTCCATTCAAACTCAATGTACTCTTGGTAGGCTATGTTATATACATAACAACAGTAGTGACTTAGAACCTATTCTTAGAGATTCTGGTAAACCTGTTGTTAAAATTTTGGCAACACTAATTGCATAATAGCCATAATTAAAAACTAACGAATCGGAGCAAAACAAATGAAGCATATTCCATCTACTTATTTAATTGAATAATGTCAACGACCAATCCGATGAGATTAGAAAATTAATTGTATAAAATAAATAGATTACATAAAATTGTTTTTCTTTTTTCGTGGTGAAGGAAATGCCTCATGATTCCATGTCCTCTGCTACCTAAGACTTGCTTCGACGCCCGCATCAGTAGATGAACGCAGACCTCATTAAATATCGAAACCGTACACAAAAAGTTATAATTTCATGAGCAGCTTAAGTCTTGGATTAGGAACGTTTATATGTTCTTCTCTCCTTCTTGTCTCTCACTCCCTCCCCTATCCCTATTTCCCTCGATCACTTCTATTTACTCATAGCTTCGCAACCAAACATCATACTCCTGGACAACTTGGAATATAGCGCAGCCTTCGGCGGCCACCCTCCCCATAATTCTTTGCACAAAGAGAAAGAAACTCCTGGACAAGCTTATTGGTGGCGGATATTGACCAGTGTTGCCAGATTGGGCTACAAGTAGCGCACTGGGCGATGTTTTAAGTGCCCTCGCTACAAAAATTTCGAATTGGGCGACACGCTACTTATTGGGATATTTTTAATTATATTCAGGCTATAAATCTGAAAAATAGCTACTTTTTTATTTTTATATATAAAATCACAAAATATTATTAGTATTACATAATACTGCAATACAAATTTTGTTTGTTGAACATTTCTATTCGCAGTGAACGATAGTTTTATTAAAACATAACATGTTCGATACTCGTTCAATTCATAAAAGATCTATGTGGTTCAATTTTTATTTTGGTATTTTTTAATCACAGAGATCTTATATGTACTCAAATGGACGTCACGTGACTTCGAAACTCGTTTAACATTGCAGTTCTGTGCAAACCTTCGAGCATATGTGCGCTATATAGGTTCGAAGGTGCAAACTGTGGATCCACATTAGTGAGGTCAATTTTTCTATTTTCCTGTGTTTCAGTACGTAATTATAATTAAGCGCGGACACAGGGGGAGGTCACAGGGGTCATGACCCCCAAAATATATTTTTTCACTGTAAAAAATTCCAACTTTCATGATAAATGAAGGGTGTTATTCCAAGACCATGGCAAATTTTGTCCTTGACCCCGCTTCCCCCAAAATGAAAGTCTGTATCCGCTCTTGATTATAATGGTGCGAGCTTGTTAAAGTTTAGATTGTACACTTCGGGATACTGTGGAAAATCGTTAACTTGGCAGTACTTTCCACAGTTAAACTAATATTTTGAGATCAATTTGCGTCTAATTCAAAAATATAACAATTGTTGTTATGTTTTTTCGTTCAGCAATGGAAGTATACAAACGATTATATTGACCTGCTAAATCTTGCATCTGTTAAGCTAAAATATCGAAAACACTCAGTGAGTGAAA
>QLNU02003225.1:6413954-6438958 GCA_006491805.2 Dysdera silvatica | reverse complement strand
GTAAATAAAACTTGGTTATATCTTCAGAGCAGTGGGGAAAACGTTAGAAAAAACAATATAAATGTTATGTCTTACTTTCTCAATTATTTTCTTATGCATTTCCTTACCACTCATCTTTTACATATATACCATACATTTACAATTCATAAATTTACCTCTTTTCGCATCATTACTTAAAAATAACTCTTGTTGTTTAAACACTTCTAAAACGGAATTTTTGTAAAAAAGAGGAAACCTCTTTTCAGACTCCAGCACCAATTTACCAAGTGTGCAATGAACCCATGAGTGTTTTACACATTTTAACTCAATGCCCCTATTATAGACTTGCCCGCACTCTTACTTTTAACTCTTCATCACTGTCGGACATTTTAAATGACCATGCTGACCATACGCACGTTTTTAAATTTTTAAAAAGTACTGGGTTTTACAACAGTCTTTGATTTTACCATGTTTGGCGCAGTATAGCCCAGATGCTCTTGCGCCATAAAACACCCAAACAAACAAATCTTTTCAGACCCTACCTTCGTAAATTAAGGGAAATTTTTACTATATTGCTGTTCGCTGTACTAGGTTTTCTCTCGTAATAAAGAGATTTCTTCCTGTACGTTTTAAATGTAAACATACAAATGTTTTATTTCTCTCCTTAGGGCTGTTGTACTTATTTTCCTATGTTAGCCAATGTTAATTTTTGCTTACTGAGGAGGGAGGTATCAAATTGTCAAAATATTGCTTACGTAATACTTAAAACTTCCCTTATAAGCGGATACTCGTTAAAAATGCATTCAACTGTATTTATTGCTTATATAACTCTTCTTCGGTTATCAGTGTCGACTTTATTTGCATTACGCAATTTCGGTAATGTACAACAATATGTGCAATTACTTATCAGTATGTGCAATTACTTAACAGTATGTGCAACTACTTATCAGTATGTGCAATTACTTAACATGTGCAATTACTTATCAGTATGTGCAATTACTAACAGTATATGCAATTACTTATCAGTAATATGCAATTACTTAACAGTATGTAATTACTTATCAGTATGTAATTACTTATTAGTAAGGCCCGGATTTTCCACGCATAAAATTCGGCTAAAATAATATGCAAATATGCACGAAAATATGCAGAAATGTACAAGTGCATATCAGTCTGGACCCTACTCCTAAGCGATGTTTTAAAATGTATAAAATGATAATTTATGGAAACAGTGCAAATTTTCTTGAAATTTTTGCATAATATGTAGTGAAATTCATAAAAAAATATCCCTTTGTTACTTCTCAAATATCATTTACACAAAATTAATACAAAATACACATCACAATGTATAAAACACGTATGGAGATATGTTTGAAAACATGGCATCATAAGCCTTGGCTTGGACCCAAGAACGCCGACAGACATGGGCGGATTTACCATGTTGCCGCCCCTTCCTACTCGTCCGCTCCCCCACTCCCAATCAATGGTAGTCAAATAAAAATTGTTACATTCAATGTACGCAAAACTTTTGTATTGACAACAAATATGTTGAAAAACAAACTCATAAATTGAAACATAAACATTAAACAATATTAACTTATATTGAAATATTATTTTTTTGGTATATAATAAATCAAATTCAATTTTATTGAAATAAATTTTAATTTTAGCAAAAAATAAAAGGGCCTATCAAGCACTGGAATTTAAATGGAAAGCATGACGTCTAGCTTTCTTCTCGGTAAAACATCTGATTATATCATATGGTATTAAATTTTTTATATCAGACTCAATACACAAAATTTTGCCGCCCTAATCTGTGTCCTAGTATATTCCCTATTAGGAAATGCGGCATTGCCGACAAGGTGAAATTTTCTTTTTGGGGTAGGATAAAGGCTTCAAAAAATGAAAATATTTTATCTCACCTTTTAAATTATACTTTTTATTTTTTTCAAAAAGATCGAAATATAGTGGAGTAAATAGCCCTCCCTTGCCTATACCTGCCAGCGCCATGGCTTGGGCTGGAAAATATTACACTTGTTCTTCACTTAGAAAATATTACACTTGTTCTTCACTTAGAAAATATTGCACTTGGTCTTCACTTAGAAAATATTACACTTGGTCTTCACTTAGAAAATATTACACTTGTTCTTCAATTTAGAAAATATTACACTTGTTCTTCACTTGAAAATATTTTATCTCACCTTTTAAATTATACTTTTTATTTTTTTCAAAAAGATCGAAATATAGTGGAGTAAATAGCCCTCCCTTGCCTATACCTGCCAGCGCCATGGCTTGGGCTGGAAAATATTACACTTGTTCTTCACTTAGAAAATATTACACTTGTTCTTCACTTAGAAAATATTGCACTTGGTCTTCACTTAGAAAATATTTCGCATACTCAGAAATATCACCACAGAAATGTGAAGACTCATAAAATTATTTTTTTCTAACTTTAATATTATCTAATTATATCATTTACAATGGAAACATATTCTGTAGCATTTTTCCCATTTTTATTTAAAATGAGAAAAAGAAGAAATGCCTTAAAAAAGAAGAAGAAAGAAAGAAACACCGAATTAATTCAATTGATTGAATTACAATTGGATTAGAAAACGCACACTTTTGAAAAATTTGCAGAAATGTCCCAAAATATGCAGAAATATTCAAAATATGAAAAATATGCGCCCAAAGTCGAAATATGAAAAATCTGCGCACAAAGGCGAAATATGCGGAAATATGCAAAAACATGCAAGTGCATAGAAATCCGGGCCCTACTCATCAGTATATGCAATTACTTTCCAGTATGTTACAATTACCAGTATGTGTATTTACTTATCAATATGTGCAATTACCAGTATGTGGATTTACTATTCAGTATTAACTAATTACTTATCAGCGCTAATTACTGATCAGTATTAACTAATTAACTAATTACTTATCAGCGCTAATTACTGATCAGTATTAACTAATTAACTAATTACTTATCAGTGCTAAATAATTGCTGATCAGTATTAACTAATTAACTAATTACTTATCAGTGCTAACTAATTACTGATCAGTATTAACTATTTACTTATCAGTGCTAACTAATTACTGATCAGTATTAACTATTTACTTTTCAGTGCTAACTAATTACTGATCAGTATTAACTATTTACTTATCAGTGCTAACTAATTACTGATCAGTATTAACTATTTACTTATCAGTGCTAACTACTTACTGATCAGTATTAGCTATTTACTTATCAGTGCTAACTAATTACTGATCAGTATTAGCTAATCATCACTAATTGTTTATTGTATCTATAGTGTAATTTCTGACAACTAATTACACCATAAATGTATAATTACTTATCAGAACTAATTAATTACCGTTAATTGTTCATTGTATGTATAGTGTAATTACCGATAAATATAATTACACTATACATTTATAATTACTTACAGTATTCACCAATTTTTCAGTTTTTGTTTTTTACCAAAATGGAAGTCTCCACGTTTTATAAATTTTGGGTTTCTGAACGCGAAAATCGTCCTTAAAATTCTCTTCTGACTCAAAATTTCTAGTAATTGCACTGTTCACATTTTGCATATAACGCTATAGGACATCATAACTATGATGTGTGAAATAAAAAAAAATAAGGGAAAAACATAAAATGAACCAGGAGGCGATTTTAAGCGTAATTTTCGTGTTCAGAAACCCGAAATCTATAAAGAACAGATAATTTCACCTTTGTAACATTTTCACTGCTGAATAGTGTCATCAGTATCTGTAATTATGATGGAATATCCATACTTCTTAACATTGTGTATATTACAACACCCCGTTTTCCACTGAAGTTGAGAAATTTATATTCTAAAATTAAAAGATTCATTCATTCATTCATTAATGAACCTTTGTTGCTTATAATTTTTTTACCTGTTATTTTTCGCCAATGATTCTGATTTGCTATGACTTCTTTAGATTTGAAGGTTTGGCTTGTAATTTTCCAGCGCATGGACAGCAAAGGCTAAACTGTTTCGTGACCTAGTTTTCCGAGGACTTAAACCCAGGACTACGGTGGGCAGAAAAACGGCACGCGTAATACGGTACCATTGGGATTCGAACCCGGGTTAATAACACGGCGGACTAATAAGTTACCATTACGCCCATAGTAGGGCGGTGGACCCACATTTTTCCGTGGAAACTGAACCTCTTAATACCCAGGAAACCCAGATTAACGGCACCAGGGGAGGCTCGAGGTTGATTTTGAATCCGGGCGGCCTGGCACAGATTGTTTTTTGGCGCCCCCTCCAGAGAAATCAGATTTTCACAGAATCACAGTGAGCCATATACCCTATAAAAGTGGCCAAAAGTCTCTGAAAGAATTTCTCCAAAGATATTTCTCAAAATTTCTCTTAACTTGTCTCTTTTTAGAGAAATTTTCTACTATTGGGTTAGTTAAAAAAATTTAAACTTGACTTCAGTTTGGCGCCCCGGGTCGCCCGTCCCTTAAGCCGCCCCTGAACGGCACCCTAAATGAACGTGTTACCATTGCCCCACTGCAGGGTCTTTAGGATAAGGGGAAGTCGGATTATCGGGGCCCAAATGATCGATCGGAAAAATCACCGATGCAGTCAGAATATCGGGGGAGTCAAATAATCGGAAAAATCCACTGTATATTTAAATACTACAATTATTTTTCATTAGTGACTTTCAGGAGACGATGAAAAACGACGTTAAACGGAAAGAAAAGTTAGTTGATTGAAAAGTGCGTAATTAGTTAATCCAATTAATTAAATTAATTTGTTTAATTAGTTAATGATATCCCAATGCGTTCCTTTGTCCTGTGCGTTCCTTTATCCGGGACCAATTCTGGTTTATTTATCTGTCCTAAGACTCATTTTAGTCTTTATACAAACGTAATTGAAATACGTCTCCGGATAGACGGAAAACAGACAGAATTAGCCCGTCTTTATACTTAAAAAACAGACCGAAGTCCACTTTCATCTTCACACGTTGGTCCTCTTTCCCAATTTTCTCCTTCCAGTGGTCTCATTCTTCTCGGAACTTCTAGTGGTTTCGTTCTTCTCGGAACTCTGAGGAATCGTTCCTGATCCCCTTAGCTATTAGAGACGATTCCCGACACCTTTGGGTGTTCTATCTCAACTCCTTTTCTCACTATTCCATTACCTTTTCGTTGATGATCCTCCATTCTTATCGCTGCAAAAACGTCTGTCTTTTAATTTCTCTTTTCTTTCCTCGCATTTCCTTCTTTACTCAGATTTTTTGCACATTTCCCGATATTTAGTTGTTCGTGAAGTTTTGGAGTATAACCCGCTTTTAACGTTGAAAGTTAATGCTTTTAACGTTTGAAACTACGGTTGAGGATGCTAATCTCTAAATCAACGATTACTACTGCTACAGTAAAGCCTTTTACTTAAACGGAAACTCTGGAATAGCGAATGCTTTTACTATTCCCAGTTCTAAAGCCTGTTCTCTCCTAATCTCGCCGAATAGCGAACACTTTGTAATAGCGGACAGATACTGAAGTCCCGCTGTTCGGATATTTTACTGTAAAATAGCTATTCGGGAGGGTTAGGGGACTAAAAGCATTGGAACTGGAATTGGTAAGAGTGTCCCTTAAATAGTGGTTCTCGTTTAGGAAGTTTTGTTATGCTTGTTATTGAGAGCTAACCCACCCACCCCTTTCGCGCACACATACAAATTAAGGAATATTATTAGCACACACAAAAAAATGAACCAATATTTGTTTTATAACCCCCACTTCCCAAGTTTTGAAATTCCGTTTGCGGGCCTAGGGTTTAGAACAACATTTTTTTACTATCGATGTCTATAAACGTTAAATATAGTAAAACCTTTTTGGAACGACCACCTCTCTTAACGACCACATTTCCTCGGAACATCCCCTCACATAGGCTCTACTACCCTTACCACAGATCTCCATAAAGAGATTACCTCTCTGAACGACCATTTTTTACGGAACTCGGCGTGGTCGCTTTAAGGAGGTTTTACTGTATATGGAAGTTAAGAGCTCCAATGGTCATAATCGCTGCCTTTAAATTTACCAAAAAAGGTTTGGTTCTTAGTGAACCCTAGGTGGCGTATGGATCTTATAGCCATGGGTACTCCTACGAGTATTTCTAGTGGGGGCTGAGAAAAATTAACGAGTACTTCAAGGGCGGGGGGGGGCGGGCTGAGAAAAATTATTACCTCCTTCTCAAAGCTGTCGAGAATTTTAGTGAATGTACAAGATACCAAAACGCTACAAAAATAATTGATACTGCTTGACAATTAGTAATGAGCTAAAAAGTACCTTATTTTAAAATGTGAATGTAAAACTTTTGAAAGTAAATGCATTTCAGGTTGGGGCAAATCTAATTTTTAAACGATTAGGGGGGCTTGAGCCCCTCTTCCCCCCCCCATATGGGCGCCCATGCTTATGGCTTAAAAATCCCGCTTATTTGCCTCCGGTCTCATTCCATCATTAAGCGACCTTTCAATTTAAATACATGAAAGTTTTAATAGATAGGTAACTCTTGCTGAAAAATTGCTTGTAAAAGGCAACGCGCTTAAAAAAGAGCCTGTCCATAATTTGTGGCGCAAGGCTACGTAAAGTCATGCTGTTATAAAAGGAAGTCTTAACCTATATATGAACGAGGGCAGACAAACGATAAATAAAATACAAGATTTTTAAATAAGCAATGAAATATTCTTAAACTTGAAAAGTATCTTTTCTGTAAATCAAAGCGCAAGGACTATTTTTATATACGGGTATCTTTAAGAAGAATATTATCTTTAAAAAATGCCATTTCTAATAAGTGCAGCACATCCTTAATCAGTTTGCTCTTTCCAATAAACATATAATCTCTGATGCTCTTCCAAAAATACTTTATCTCTAATAATTATACTATATTTAGAGACACTGCAATGTGTTATAGATTCGCTATTCTGTGTTATAAATTCGCTATCTCTTAAAGATCTGCCATCTCCAAATCAGAGAGCAAAACTTATAGTAGCAAAATCATCCAAGCAACCTTTGTTTAGCAACCATTCTCGTAAATGACCAACATTTTTAAAAATAGTAAACTCTATACTATTTAGTCTCTTATCTTACGACCTCCTCTCAAGACGACCGTGTCTGGGCAGCGGTATAAGTGGTCGTCTTGGGGAAATTTCTCTAGCTCTCTTCTGAACTGACTTGTCGTAGTTTACTGGTAATTCACTCGGCTACCGTTTGAATATTCCAGGTTTAATTCCAGAAGGTATCTAGAGCCTTCAGTCTTTATTCTATCGATCCGTAGTTCGGGGTTTAATTCGACAAGTGAAAGGAGGTCAAATTCCTCGAAAAACTATAGATCGTGGCTCAACCATGACCTTAAATTGACCTCATGGCATAAAACATGAACTTAGCAGTTCTAAAACGCCACCAACTTGCGATACACTGCGATCACTGCAGCCTCCCCACGAGCAGGGGCGGACTGGGGCCCCCGGGCCGGTGCGCCTTCATGGGAGATAAAACTAGCGCCCTCCGTAAGTTCAAGGAATGCGCCCTTTGAGAGAACCCAGTCCGTTCCTGTCCAGGAGCGATTTCATTCACGTCCTATCTGTAAATGATTAAATGACTTAGGCGAGGCTCATCCAATCACATTTAAGCATTCTGATTACGTCACCTTAGGTAGAAAAAGACAGATTGCCAACCAATCCACACGCGTCATTTTCCGAACTATTGGAGGAAGTAATTGGACAGTAAGCGTAACGTTCGATCATTCGAATAGGTCCAGTGTTCAGCTTTATACATACATATATATATATTTTAGAGAAATGGTGGATCTTTTTTGAAGCAGGAATAGCCAAATACACTGCCGGCAAATAATATTAATGCAGCCATAACGATAAATGATTTTAACACAGCATTGTAAATTTCCTACAGCGTTTCGAAATTTAAAAGAAATATATACAATACGCAAAAAAAAGGATTTGCACACCTACATTATATTGCACTCTATGCTATAAATAACTACACTTTTACCATCATATGATAAGATTATATTAAAAAATTTAATTACAGATATTACAACTCTTTTAAATCTACGGTTACTGTTAGGGGCGGACTCAGAGGGCGCATACCTTGGGTTTTTGGAGGACACGACTCCTTGTGCATTCGAAAGCGCAAGTTCTATTTCCCATGAGTGCGCACCGGCGGCCCAGTCCGCCCCTGGAGACAGTATTACGAAATTGTAATGTACATGGTTCCTGGGAAAATCCGAATGAGACCAATAACTTTTGAACGAAAATAGCTCTTGCAAAGGAAATTAGTCAGTGGTATAGTAAAACGACCATGCACTATTAGTTAGTAGTATAGTAAAATGACCATGCACTATTAGTTAGTGGTATAGTAAAATGACTATGCACTATCAGATGAGATGAACAGCAGCGTCCCTAGGGGCGAACTAAGGAAGTTAACATTTTTATCTGTATTACAAAACTGTGAATAGATCGCTGTAAAATCAATGCGTGATCTCCGAGGAACAGGCATGGAACGTACATGCCTAGGTACAGAAGTCATGAACCCTTCAGAACGAAATTGGATTTTAACACTGGTGTCAATAAATCATGGCCATTTGTATTTGACTCAGGTTTAGCAAATATTTAAAGTGAATTATCCACTAACAATTAAATAGGTGGTGCGCTGTTTATTTCAGAAACAACTCTGCTGTCTAGGTGATGGATGCCCTTTTCCGACATTATGGCAAATAGGAGGGGCTTTCAGACAGACCGGAATCTTGGCATTATAATGTTATCGTTTTGGTTTTGCTGCTTTTTGCCAGGCCAGGACCGGGCTTTCTATTTCCCCCAGTTCCTGCTCCGGTTTTTGACGCGGTGCCAGCAATCGATTCCGTTTTCCTCATTCCTGTTCGTCTCGGGCAAAACTCGGTGCAATTCGCCGAAGATAATGTTCGGTACGTTGACGTCTTTCCTGGTCAATAATGATGTGAAAAAGTTAACACGAGCATGGCAGAACAGATTATACACACGTTCACATTTTTGTTGCTCTTTTTTTCACACTTCTGGATATATCAAAGGCGCTGTGCATGCAAAAGCAGATTACCATGGTACTTTCGTGCTTAAGAATTGCGAATAGAACTTTCATGTGAAAATATTGCTGAAATCCGAGGCATCACTGTGAATATATTTTCTCCCTCTCTCTCTCTCTCTCTCTCTTTCTCTAACCGGCTACTTTCTGCCGTTATAATTTCTCCATCCCATCTTACCTGCTCTTCCCCTTTTGTCTTTACCATATATTTTCCTTTTACTATGTTTCGTTAACTTTATCTGTTTATGGTCTTTTCCTTAATTCCTCGCTTTGTGTGCGCTACTCTATATTTTCTTTTGCTCTCTATTTTTTTATTTCCCTATTCCGTATGTGTTCTGTGTTTTGTATGCATTCTCAACTATCTGTGCGTGCCTCCACTTTCTTTGTGTATGCTATCTCATCCGTATACTTTCCACTTGTTCTTGTATGCAGAGCCGTTCAGGAGTGGCTGCAAACGTTTTATTATATTATGTTTTTTTTTATCTTTCGACCAAAGACAATATCACCGATTTTCGTTTTATTTTATGAAAAGATTTAAAAATATTTCATCTGCAAAATAACTATTTAAAAATGTGTATATATAGATACAAAAGTAAACGCTGCACATACTAAATTATTTTAATTAAGTAAAATATTAAATTAATAAGGAAGGCGATATTGGTTTTTGCACCTGGGTGGTCAGTAACCCAGGAACGGTTCTGTCTATATGTGTTTTACTCTCTCTCTCTCTCTCTCTCTCTCTCTGTGTGTGTGTGTGTGTGTCCTATTTTTTCTATTCTTTCTCTCACTTTCTCTCTGACTATCCTGCTATCTTTGTGTCCTATATTTCTTACTCTCCATATTACCTATACGGTATTTTCTACACTAATCCTTTGTATTCTCTACACTAATTCTTTGTATTTTCTACACTAATGTTTCGCATTCTCTACATTAATCCTTTAATTCTCGACACCGTATTCACTGCTCCAACTCATTGTGTCTACTATTTTTTATAGTCTTTATATTTGCTTCCTTTACTCTCAGTAGATACTGTCTTTCTCTTAGTCTCCCCTCTATATTCATCACCTTTATCTCTCCTGCTCACTTTTCCCAATCTACTTTCTCTTGTTATTTTCTTCGTTGCTATTTTCCATTTAATTGTGATATCAGGTCAGAACAATACAAGAATTGAACTATGATGTAATTTTCTGTAGGACAATTCGACCGCAAATATCAAAATATATATTTAACTATTTCAAGTCAATGTATAGTTATAATTTTATATATATATATAGTTATATATAGTTATATAAGTTTCCATTCAGGAAATTTGAATCATATAATGCCCATATATATATATATATATAGTGAAATACAAATTAAAAAATAAAATAAAAACGTTAACGGAAAAAAAGAAAAACGAAAACTAAATAAAAATTGTATATATAATGAAAATATTATGCAGGCAGGCAGGCAGACAGACAGACAGACGTCAAAAAAGCTTATTCATATTAAAAACCACATCGCTGAAATATTCAATACATAACTTTAGGCAATAAAATACTTTTTCAATTTATCGCCAGCTAATTTCCTGGCTATTTATCCGGCTTCTCATTTACAAAAATGCACCAAATTTAGCTCCTTTTCTGTGTAATTTTGGAGAAAATGTACTATCAGGAAAGAAAAAGAAATAATTCCAATTTTCGGCAAAAATCGTTATTTTTTACGACTCTATTGCACACGTTTTTTTTTAAATAAACTACTCGACTAAACGTGTTTTCATATTTAAGAGGAAACTACGAAACGCAATCCTCGTTTATTTATAAAAACAAAATTACTCAGCCCAAACTTCTAAATATATCTTCGGTCGTTTCGCCGTTTTCAAACCATCAAATGCTAATCTTCCCTTTGGCCGAATGTGTCCGCCCATGCAATTGCGTTATGTTTTCGCTCGCTTCACAGCGACTGGGTTTGGAGTCTTGAAAAAGACGTGAAAATATATTTCCTCCACACAGGAATATGTTCTCTATCACTTTCATATATGTTCTGCCAATTTCATGGATCAGTGGGCGTTTGATAAAAATAAAATGTAAGAGGAAGAGAAAAAAATAGCGTGATATACATTGATAGCGGTGTAGCACCGAAGCTATCTGTGTGGCATTACAATTATATTCATGTAGCATTACAATTGTATTCGTGTAGCATTACAATTGTATTTACGTATCATTGTAATCGTAGCCGTATAGCATTACAATTGCATTTATGTATCATTATGCTTACGGCTTTATGGCATGACAATCATCTTATCCATGTAGCATTACGTTCAGTGGCGTGAAAACATTCAAAATCAGGGGGGGTGCTCTAGCCTCAAATCCAATGTTCCACACGTGAAATTTACAATATGCAATGAACCCATCAGTATTTTACGTATTTTAACTTAATGCCCTTATTTTAACCTTGCTCATACTCATACTCTTAACTCTCCATCACTCTCTAATATTTTAAACGACCATGATAACCATACACATCTTTAACTTTTTTACCAAGAACTGGTTTTTACAAGTTTTTGATTTTACTATGTTTGGCGCAGCATAGGCCAGCTGCTATTGCGTCATAAAAATATCCAAATAAACAAATGTAAAATTTATTTGTGATTTTTCTTTTCATAGGGTAAGTTAATTTCCCCGCCCCCATTAACACCACTAATAGCAGTAAGCACCAATAGCACTAAGCACCAATAGCACTAATAGGAATAAGAGTTGTTTATCAGGCTTGTCTTGGCTTATGTAATAAGTGTATATGAAATTAAGTGCATTTCAATATAATAGCTATGAAAATATATAGTGGAGAAAATTTTATAGAAGTGAGTATATAGTGATGTAAGAATTATATTTTAACAGTTATATTTTATTAATGAGAAGTTTCATCATAAGTGAACTCACTGATCAATGAGCTAATTGCTAATAATTAAAAATATCCATATAGATATTATCTAAGATACGTTTAAATTAATTATTAATAACAACAACATATAAATTAAGATTAATTATTTTTTTTATGGAATAAGACTTGTTTAAAAGGCTTGTCGTGGCTTATGTAGTTAGTGCATATCAAAGTAAGTGTATGCCAATGTAACAGCTATGGAAATATATAGTATAGTAAATTTTATAGAAGTAAGTGTAGAGTGATTGATGTAAGAATTGTGAACGTGAGTACGTAATAGTGTAAAAGTCACGTAAGTAAGTGCGTAGTACAATAAGAGTTATGGAAGTAAATTCATATCGCTGCAAGAGATATGAAAGTAAGTTTATGAAGATGCACTAACTATGGAAATAATGTATAGCAGCGTAAATTTTATAGAAGTAAGTGTATAGTGATGTAAGAGTTGTGAAAGTGAGTACGTAATAGTGCAAAAGTCACGTAAGTAAGTGGCTAGTAGAATAAGAGTTATGGAAGTAAATTTATAGCATAAAGATATTATAAGAGATATAAAAGTAAGCTTATGAAAATGTAAAAACTATGGAAGTAATGTATAGCAGTATAAAAGCTATGGAAGTAATGTATAGCAGTGTAAAAGCTATGGAAGTATGCGAGAGTTAGGGTTCATTGATTGGCTGATGTTTATAATTTGAATCATTATCTATGGATAAAGTAAAATCCCGGGTCCCGCCTCAAATAATTTTTCCCATGCAGTCCTGATACGTAAAAATTTCAATAAACAATAAAAGCAATTGTTACAATTGCGTAAATTCATAAACAAATACCTTTAACAAATTGTGAAAAGCCTTTAGGGATTTTTTTAGGGATTCATCGTTTTAGACATGCATTTAGGGATTTTTTTAGGGATTCATTGAATTGAAAATGAACAAACAACAAAAGCATTCAAACAACAATATCAATCAACGTTTATTGGCGTAGTGATACCAACGCCGATGGTATGGCGTGATTAGATGGTGAAACGTTCGAAAGAAAATAAATATTTCTGCCTTCGGTGGGACCTGAACCCACGACCTTCCACTTGCCGGGCGGAGGCTCTACCCACTGAGCTACGAACGTATATAAAGACTATTTACTGTTGCCAGTTATTTCGCAGAATGGTGTAGTACATGGACTACTATTTAAACCAAATTGCAAAGAGACTGGTATTAAATTGATCGAAATGCCCGTTGCAGCATATGTATTTATTTTATATAAATCGAACACTACGCAGGTCACTACGCCAATAAACGTTGATTGATATTGTTGTTTGATTTAATCTGCGTAGTGTTCGATTTATATAAATAAATGAAAGCGTTGTTAAACAGTAACCACAGTTTCGGTTCGAAAAGGAGGAAGGATTTTTTCAATGACCAAATAAAAATCTTAATCCCTACGAACGGCATTTTAACGGCATCAGCAACAATGACAAGTTCCATAATTGCCAGTGCCATATCCTTTGAACAGAAAATAGCTATTAAAAGTAGCTTTCCCGCTGTTTGGGAAAAACACTTAATCTTCAAAACAAATTAAGATAATTCGCCTCTTATGAAACGTGAAAAGAAGATTTAAGAAATAAAACAACAACCTTGTAAAAATTTGATGTCAGGAAAATTTCATCCTGGCTTACGATAATTAATTTTAATCAAAAAAGATTATTAATTGAGATATTGTCAAACGCAGTTACGCCAGATTCTCACAAAGAATGAACAAACGACCGCACCCTTTTCAATGTTTAAGCTGCTACTTTTCGTTTATAATTAATTATCATTTGTCAGGTTGTTTTATGATCCATTAAAAATATAATTAATATATAATTTTAATTAATTTTTAATGTAAATCATTTTATCTTATAATCAATGTAAAAGATATTATATAAATTAATATCCTTGCTTAACGGAATTATCACCAGGCTACCGCAACAGTAGCTTATATTGTCACAAAACCAGCTATGACACAAAATAGCTTATATTATTGCCAAAACTGGGCTATATTGTCACAAAACTATCCATATTATCACAAAAGTAGCTATATTGTTACAAAACTGGCCATATTATCACGAAAATAGCTATATTATTAGAAAAGTAGCTACTTTTTCACAAAAGTAGTTTTATTATCATAAAAATGGCTATATTATCACAAAAGTATGAAAATACTCATGTGATAATAAAATACTCATGTTGTTGAACAGCTAAAATCAAATCGTTATAAAAAAAATAGCAATAATGTTGATTTCACAAAAGGTTTTTACATCGCATTTTTAATTACGAAACAATTTTCAGGTACAAAACTCTTACAAAATAAAAGTGTTTAATGCTTAAAACTTTATGTTTCGATTCATCTGTGCGAACCTTCTTCAGAAGATAGTAAATCAACGATAGAAGCTAACAACTGTCACTGTATTTGTTTACAGTTCGAGTGTTTTCTAGAAAATCACTAGAGTAGTGTTTCCCAAAGTATGGTCCGCAGGATTATCAGCAAATTTCAGAAAAAAATGAACAAAAATTTGCCGGCGTAGCTAGAATTTAGGTTCTGGTGAGATTTAAGGAATTTCTCATAAATATTACTTGTTATAAACCTTATCTTAATTTAATTAAGTTAAAAATGTCATTTTCATTGTAAATTTGACAAAATAAGATCGTAACTGACACTCTTTTCATCAAATAGCATTAGTCTAAAAATTATTTTGTTTCAGGTGGGTTTGACAACCAACCCATGTTTTAAGAACATGATCGGAGATTTTAGAGATTTTCTGCCAAAAGCTAGTGCTTTTTTAAAGTAAAGAAAAGCTAAAAACAACTTAAAATAAAATAATCAAAAGTACTTAAGTTTCCAACTGCAACATACTTAAATAATTATTGTATTTTTAAAATGAACCGCTAAACTTAGGTTCTGGAGTTTGAAATTTTATTTACGAAGTTCACGAAGTCAAAAGTTTACAACCTTTAAAGGAACAAAAGTTCTCCCGAGTTCGCAAAGAAGTAAAAAGAACAGTTTGAATGGGAAAAAAAAATCTTTGGTAGTTATTTTCCATAGAGGAATGACACTGAAGATAATGATGGTACTTATGAATGATACTGAAGATAACGATAGTACTGACGAATGATACTGGAGATAGTGATGGTACTGATGAATGATAGCGAAGACAATGATGGTACGGATGGATGATGCTGAAGATAATGGTACTGGTAAATGATACTGAAGATAATGATGGTACTAATGAATGATACTGAAGATACTGATGATACTGATCAATAATACTGAAGATAGTGAAGATGATTGTAGTGAATATAATGAGGATGATTGTAGCGAATATAGTTATAGATCAAGTTCGTTAAGATAATGATTTAAATGTAAATGAACAACATGGGGAAGAAGATAAAAATTGTTTTAGAATTTTTGATTGGTTGAGTGAGTATTATTCTAGATTATGAATAATTATTCTAGATTATATACGAATATCTATGCTAGATTGTGAATGATTATTCTAAATTATGAATGATTATTCCAGATTACGAATGATTATTTGTGCTTATGACTGATCATCCTAGACTGTGAATTATTATTATCTATTATGAATGATTGTTATCTATTATGAGTGATTGTTGTCTATTATGAATGATTGTTGTCTATTATGAATGATTGTTATCTATTGTAAATGATTGTTATCTATTATGAATAATTATTATCTATTATGAATGATTATTCTAGGTTATGGATTATTATTCTACGTGTTATGAATGATTATCCTAGAATATGACTGATTATTCTAATTTTCTTATACCATTATTTTTTATAAAAACCATGGATTATAAATTTTGAGAGATAGTAAGGCCACGAGATTGATAGGGGAAAATCAGTTGGTTAGGGAAAATCGGAATTACTGCGTACCATTTGAACAGTACAAATAGAATATGAGCAAGGGATTAATAGAGAGGTTTTCCCACATTGTAGGTAAAGAAAAAATAAAATCTGTGTCCACTTTTTATTTGCTTTCAGAGAGTGATTGTAGTTTTCTAAGCATTTCCCCTCCAGCCACATTTTGACGGATTTTTTCCAATTCCAATAATCCTCGGCCCCTACTTACAAGGGCGGCTTAAGGGCCGGGCGACCCGGGGCCGCGTTTGGAAAGAGGGCGCCAAACTGAAGCCAAGTTAGAATTTTTTTAATTGACCCAACAGCAGAAAGTCTCTCTAAAAAGACACAAATTTAAAGAAATTTTCAGAAAAATACTTTCAGTTTTAGTGGCCAAAAGAGACTTTTGGCTACTTTTATAGGGTATATGGCTCACTGTGCTTCGGTGAAAATCTTATTTTCGAAGGAGGGGCCCCAAAAAACCAATCCCTGCCAGGCTGCCTGGATTCAAAATCAACCTCCAGCCGCCCCTGCCTACTTACATAACTTTTTTAATATAAAGGTGTATGAAGTTAATATGATGATCAACAATGTTTAACAACATCAATTAACAAAGTTTCGGATTTGGAATTATTAAAACCTTCAAATAAAAAATAGCTAAAAACTCATAAAAGTTACCTTCATCTTATTGAAAATATGAGGGTATTCTACAGTAAATACAGTTGAAAATGTTTTTTTTTTCTTAAATCCATTTCTGTTATCATTATAATCATTATATATTTCCGATAATTGGAATATTTTATAGTGTTCGTTTATTATTAGGTACAATTACTTTTACGGCATTTATAATTAAGTACTTATATAACAATATCATTATAGTAAATTCTCATAATTGATTTACTGAAATTTGTTGCAAATTACAATCCATAAATCCCTCTATACATTTGTAAATATTTTTTGTAGGGTTTCTACCCTACAAAAAATCCCTACAAAGGCATCAATTGGCATTAAAATCACTGCTTTATTTATTCTTCATTTGTAAAGTCATAATAACAATATACTGTGTAACTACAGCGATAATACAGACAATATATACTAAAAGTACATCATATTAGACTCTACAATGGAAGGTCTCAAGAAAATAACAGCAAGGATATAACATACCTGCGATCTTGAGATCACAATCTAATTCCAAAGATGACACACAACTAATTGTGAATCACCCATTCTTTCATTGTGGGTTTTTTTTCATTACCCTGTATCAAATATTTTCTTAGACTTTTTTAAATGTTTCTTTACTTTTCAATTTTTTGAATTCCTCTGGTAGTCCATTCCAAAGTTTTGCACCTTTATAATTTACATTATTCCTTCCAACCAGACTTTTGGAATAAGGATCATCACTTACAAAGGCGCGTCTGACATGCAAACACAAGATTTTCAAGATAGATATACAAGATATTTTTATTCAATACGCACACACACACATACATCACAGAGAGAGAGAGAGAGAGAGAGGAGTATCATTGAAAAAAAATACTAAACGCAAAATTTTCTATTTCCTTTTCAATAAATTGTGTAACTTGTGGCTTATATTTTAAATGAAATTTCTTATTAAAGCAATAATGGAAAATCTGAAAAGATCGATCGTGCAAAATTTTCTATTTCTTGCCTAATTATATATTAAAAATGGATTTTTCTATTATCCTGTCATTCTAAGTACCAGTTCAATGCGATTATTCAGAAAAATTATTCGTCAAAAAATTCTGATTTTCTCAATTTTCCAAATGGATGTTCTACACTAAAACGTCGCCACCTGTGACACTGACGTCATTACTGGCTTGGAGAATAAAATTTAAAGAAGCACTCAAAAAATTTTCTGAATTTAAATTTTTAAATTTTCAAAAATATTTTTTTATGAAAGTTCTAGAGCTTTAGATTTCATCATATTCGCCTAATGTTCACTGTAGAGATAAAAATGCCGTTTACTGAATAGCTGAAAGAATCATTGGCTCATTCTGCGTATTATCAATTGATGGGCATAATAAATCAGTGAATCATTTAATGACTGATTTCGCCCAACATGTTATACTTTTCAATATCATCGTAACGCTACATATCCCAAGACCTGCTCTACAGAGCCAGAAGCATCATTATAGTAAAAATTTAAAAAAATCCAGAAAGCTCACGAATTTAGTCAATACGGATTTTGATCGATGGCATGCAACACTTGAAACCAATGTCAATAAATTCGTAGATACCTGTAATAACTTCCTGTAAATAAGTTCTTGTAAATAAAACGTGTGGAATTTTATGGCGCAAGAGCATCTGGACTATACTGCGCCTACGCATGTCGCTATTCGTTTTACAAAAACTTTGCGTAAGTGTGTATGTGTTGTGCGCCTGTGTGTTTAAGTGTGTTGTGCCCGTGTGTGTTTAAATGTGTTGTGCGCGTGTGTGTTTAAATGTGCTGTGTGCCTGTGTGCCACTAGTTTAGTTTAAATACACTAGAACTCCTCATTCAAGGTATGAGTGTCGAAGAAAAAAAACAAAGCTTTTTTTTTTAAGCTCACTTTTTTTTCCTAACTGTTATGAGTCACGAGTAAAGTGATAGTTTGGATCAAAATCATAGCTTAACAGAAAAAAAGCACTATTATAAATTTAACACAATTCTTGATATTTACTTGACAAACACATTAATACAACATCATTACCTGTGCGGCCTTTATAAAATGAATATTCAACTAATTTCCGGAAGCATATATCACACTATTATCAATTATTAATTATGAAATACAAGTAACTATATAGTTTACATAATAACTATAAAGGAAAATAAATACATAGTTAATATTTTAACTATAAAGTAAAAATAACTATATAGTTAATATATTATCTAATTAATAACTATAAGAAAGTATTCCCTCCTTTATACGTGTTGCGATTTTTATGTCTAGCACTGTGGATAGATATATAGTGTTAAACATGTAAACATTCTCATAGGGAAATAACCTCCTCCCACACGTACACAAGATTCGCTTTAATGAAAGGAAGAGACGCAATTTGCTATCATTAAGTATTAATTTAATAAGTGGGGGTGGCTCTGGATTTGTGTTCAAGGGGGCGCAATTAATGGGCTGTCAAGAAGTGGTTCTAGCACCTCCTCAGACATTTCAATGCGAGGAAATAATCAATAAGGCCACGGAGCTATAACTTCACAACAACTTTAAGAATCCCTGCGCCAGATTACGCGGAATAAACTGATGCCATTATTGTTAGGGGGAAAATTAAAAATGTCATTATTGTGATTTTCCTTGTTTATTTTAGGGCACAAGAGCAACAAAAGCTCATGCTGCACCGAGACCTACAGGTTACCTAGGAATCCCCGGATTATCATTAGTTTAATCTTTTAAATTAAACTTATATCGATTTCAAATCGATTCTCTATAAAAGCAGCAATTTTATGTATGCCATTATATAAAATTAATACTAATAATTGTATACAAAGTTTTAAGCGATTGTTAATACTTTCTTTGAAAAGAGGGAAAACCAAATGATCACTTATAGAAGTGGAAACAGAACTAGCCAGACTGACTATTCTATGTGTCGTAGAAGGCATCTGAAGGAAATAAGAAACAGTAAGGTGATTAGTGGTAAGAGGGTTGCGGCACGGCATAGACTGTTTGTAGTAAATTGGGAACTAACAACTAGTAAAAACATGAAACGTTCAAGGCAGAGAGAACAGAAGATAAAATGGTGGAAACTGAAGGAGAATGATATGAGGAAATGGTTCAAGGAAAAGGTGCTAAAAGAGATAACGTTGGCATAAGATTTACAAGAATGGTGGAAGTTTAATAGTTATAATATAAGAAAGACAGAAAAAGAGGTGCTATGAAAAACATCAGGAAAAGGACCGCCAAATATAAAGGAGGCATGGTGGTGAATGAAGAAGTAGAATCGGCAATAAAACATAAGACAGAGATGAAGAAAAGATGGGATCTGACAGGTAGCGTGGATGACAAAAAGGCATATAAATTGGCAAATAAAGAGTCAAAGAAAGCTGCGGCCACAGAAAAAGTGAAAGCGGCGGAAGATGCGTATGAAGAAATGGAAAGAAAAGACGGAGAGAGGCAGTTAATAAGAATAGCTAAAGTGAGCAATAAAGGGTCAAAAGACTTTACAATGATTAGGCAGATAAAAGATGATAGGGGAGTGATAATACGAGAGCAGTCGTGGACTAGAGAAGGATGGAGACAATATTTTCGTAAGTTGCTAAACGAAGAAAACTCAAGTGTGTTATTTGATGATGGAAGAGCGATTGAAAAAGAGGTGGGGGGAGATAGGCAGAAATGAAGTGGAAACGGTGCTTAGGAAAATGAAAAACGGGAAAGCAACAGGTATGGAACAGATCCCGGTAGAGGTATGGAAAAGCTTGGGGATGAAGGAATAGATATCCTGTGAGACCTTACGAAAAAATTGTGGCAACAGGAGAAGATACCGTATGAGTGGAGAAAGAGTATTGTTGTACCAATATATAAAGGTAAAGGTGATGTGCAAGAATGTGGTAACTACAGAGGAATAAAGCTGATGGCCCATTCACTGAAGATATGGGAAAGAATTGTGAAAACGAGGATTAGAAAGGAGACAGATATAGGCACTGAACAGTTTGGTTTTATGCCAGGCAGAGGAACAACGGACGCTATATTTGTACTGAGGCAGCTCATGGAACGATGTAGAGAGATGCGAGCAGAGTTACATATGATGTTCATAGATTTGGAGGAGGCATATGATAGAGTACCTAGACAAGAGATATGGAGGTGTATGAGGAAAAAAGGGAGTATCGGAGAAGTATATAACACTTGTAAAGGAAATGTACGAAGGAGTAAAGACGCGGGTTAGGAGTAGTGTAGGTTTGACAGAAGGGTTCCCGGTAAAGGTTGGACTGCACCAGGGTTCAGCTCTCAGTCCTTACTTATTTGATCTGATAATGGATGTTTTAGTGAAAGACGTAAACTGTAATGCACCATGGAGTATGCTGTTTGCAGATGACATTGTACTATGCGAAACATCCTGTGAAAAAGTAGAAAGGAAAACCGAGGAATGGGGGAAAGTGTTAGAGGTTTGAGAATAAGCAAAACAAAGACAGAATATGTGGCACTAAATGGAGAAAGCGTAAGTAGCATAGGTCTACAAGATGAAGGATTACCATCGGTACACAAATTTAAGTATCTTGGATCGTTCATAGGCTGCGATTGAGTTTTGACCACAGAGATACAATACAGAATCCAATGTGGGTGGTTAAATTGGAGAAAGATGAGTGGAGTGCTCTGTGATAGGAAAGTAAGCGGAAGGATGAAAGGAAAATTGTACAAAACTGTGGTCAGACCTGCAATGTTATACGGGGCGGAAACTTAGCCAATTACAAGAGCGCATGAAAGGAAGATGGAAGTGGCTGAGATGAGAATGTTGAGGTGGATGAATGGTGTTACAAGGAGGGATAAAATAAGGAATAACCTAATTAGAGGTACGGTCAAGGTTGGACCCATAGGAAGAAAAATACAAGAACATAGGTTAAGATGGCTTGGGCATATGGAGCGGAGAAATGAGGAATATGTGGGAAAGGTATTGGATAAGCTGGTGGTAATGGGTAAGAGGAAGAGGGGAAGACCACGGCTGAGATGGAAGGATAAAGTGACGGAAGATCTGGAAGAGTATGGATGGAGTAGAGAAGAGGCATTGGATAGAAGATTGTGGAAGAGAAGATTAAAGGACCATAACGCCGACCCCATATAACATGGGAAATGGCAAAGCGAAAGAAGAAGAAGAAGAATTGTATACAAAGTTTTTATGATTATTGTTAATTATTTTTTATTGATTACGGCTAATTTTTATTATTAAGATATATGGCCAATTGTTATTAATATATGCGGCTAATTTTTATTGTTAATATAAGGACTAATTTTTATTATTAATATGTATATATATATATACACTGCTAATTTTTATTATTAATACATACGGCTTCTATAGTAAATCCTCCCTTAACGACCACCTCTTTCAGCGACCACCTCCCTTAACAACCATTTTTTCTAGAAATGGTTCCCCCTCCCCATAGATCCGATGCTAAATTTACCTCCATTCATAGACCACCTCTCTGGGCTACCGCTTTCTCACGAAACCGACAGTGTTCGCCTTAGGGAGGTTTTATTGTATTTATATATTACAAGATATTATTACCTTTCTTAGGATTAACACAATTTCCAACTGGTCAACACATATTCAGTTCCTCGCTTGTCACACCCTCGACACGACCCCATCAACTTGTTGTCTTAAAAACAGGAATTATGAATTGCGGAATTTTAAACGTCTGTATCTTCATTCTTGGCTTCCCTGAGAATTTCGCTTAAAATACTCTTACCCATCTCCTTCTAGTCCTGAGGGTAGGGGAAGGTCTCTCCTCGCTCAAACTCGACACTGCTTTTAAGTCTTTTCTCCCTCAATTATATTCTTCATTGTTTCATTCATTTTCCATCAGTTGGGAGGGGGCGAAGGGACCTCCCCCCCACTTAAAATTGGCACCTCTACGGTTCATATATACGGAGAAAGAGAGCGTTGTTTCCTGTCCTCATTCGTCTAGCGGTCCAAGACACTCCGGGCTAAATGGAGGGACCCTGGTATTGAGCATCGGCAGAATTTTTTGTAGGGGTGGGCAGAGCACTGGGTAAAAGTGGGCAAATTACTTCAGCAGAAATAAATAAAAGAAAACATTCAAAAAAGCATAATTCAATAAGTATTAATAAGTATTTCATTTTTTTAATTAAATAATAAGATTATTTAGTTCAAATAGAATAGAGAGGTTGCATATTTTTGCCCGTGAGAAAAAAGAAATGAATTTTTTTTTAAAAAATCCAGAATAAAAATCCGAGAATAAAACCAACCGCTTTTAATAACAATTCATATCCACTCAAAAGTCCCTTATCAGTAATAACATCGCTTATAAAATAATTTTCATACGCCACCATCGCGTAGGCATCACAAACTTTAATATCAGCGGATAAAAACTAGTAATAAACTTAACTACGCGCTTATACCGATATAATTAACCTTATCAGTAATATTAACCCTCATGGGAGCCGAAATTTAATAATGAGATAATAATTAATATCATGTGACCTTAAAAAATCCTTATCAGCAATAAAAAATCCTTATCCATACGATCCTTATCAGTAAAAAAACCTTTATCTCTCCTCCTTCTCTTGACCCCTGTGACGTCACTTCCGTCCCGAAGCTCACCCGGTAACTACTGGCGTCTCTTTTTCTCCAAAAATAAAAAAGCTCTAGTTTGAGCTATATATACGTGGGTGGCAAAAATTATTGTATGATTCATATATTCTTCAAATGTATAAGATTAGTCCCAAACAGATTCGAATCATCTGTATGGAAAATTGGCGTTTTCGACATTTCCCTTCCTTGGACTTAAAATTCTTCTTTGGTGAAATAATTTTAAAATCGTTTCATGCTTATTCATGATCCCATGTTTAGTAGATAATATTCATTGTGCTTTTCGTTGGTTGCCTTTTAAGCTAATATTTTCACCGATGTGTTAAACGAATTTTGCCCAATAGTCCACCTTTAAGATCTGGATAAATTACATATTTAAAAGCTTTACTCGGCCAGTACTGTCTATCAACAGGAACATTGCTTTGACATTTTCTAGAAAGTTCGTTCCTTGAAGATGAATTAGCTCACATGAAATCAAATTCGGTTTTAACGACATTCAAAAAATACTACGATAGGTACTGGAAGTTTGACAACTGTGTTCTTCAACTGTGGTCCGAGGACCCTTGGGGGTCCTCATGGACCTATCAGGGGTCCGTGAGACCCTCCCAGTGTTCCACAAAGATTCGAAAAAATACCGAAACAAGAGCAATTACTCTTTAATGCTAAGAATAAATTATGAGGGAACGAAAAATTCCTTCATTAAAAGGTGAAAATCAACGATGAAACACTAGAAAGAAATGTGTATGATGTAAATTCTGGGATTTAAACGACCTTCTGGGACACCCTGTATATAATTAAACGGCTCTGTAACTGAAAACGGTTTATATGATAAAGGGAAACCCTTTGCATCTACCTAATAATGTGAAATGCAGATTATGAAATGCACAATTTGGGGATTGTCATTATCCAACTCCTAAATTTATTCTCTTTTCTTCCTGTCCTTTTCAAATGTTTATTCAAAGACGATCAAATCAATATATTTATACGATGAAACCAATATATACGTAAGCTTACGCTTTATTTTAGCCAAATAGGGGCACTTCAGTATTTTGCCACGATCTGTTTCTAGCACATAACAGTTAAAACGAGTCCCATAGTGCATTGCCAGTTTCCTTATACTAGATGATGCTAAATTAGATGACGTTGAACTAAATGACATAATCTAGATTTGCAGTCTTTATTAATCGCTTTGTCGCCGATTATCGTTTACTCTTTGTGGACGGGAGTGAAATTGAAAGATTATCGTTGGCATATTAAAGGCTTATCCCACTAACACACTCGTTATATTTTAATGTGATAAATGGAGTCACGTTTCGCTGCATGGACTGAGTATCCAGAACAAATTAAATTAGATTAAATTTTGGCAAAATTCAACTTGCGTTTATCTGGCTATGATATATAGATATATCGCGTGATGTTTAAACGATATTAATTGTCCGATACCGCTTTCAGAGCTCTAGAAATGCTAGCCTGGGTATAGCTTACTTGAAGTTGAAATTTCATATTCAAACGTGCTGTTGGAAACCATATCTGCTAAGCCAATGCAATTAAATGTTAGAATATTTGCATAATTGTTACTCTAAGGACGTTGAAAGTATTACCAAATTAAATATTTCACCAAATATTATTCTCACCTTACTTACGAAGGTAGGAATTTATTTGTCATGCGTTTTATAGATGATTGCTCTCGAAGTAATTAGACAGGTCCAAGGTACTCCAGTTACGGTGGATACTGTTTCTTTTTCTAATGAGTAACAATTCCTCATTCAACTCATAATGGTTCGTTAGAGCGCGTGGTATTTCCTACATCCCCTTAATCTAAAGTTCGATTCCCTAGGTA
>QLNU02003225.1:6364769-6413854 GCA_006491805.2 Dysdera silvatica | reverse complement strand
ACCAATCCATTTGTTTGGGAATCTGTTATCCAGATACTGACGCACAGCGCGCTCATAATGTGCAGGGCAACCATCTTGTTGAAATACAATTCCATCTACATCAAATTCTAGCTCTCCTTCTTCAGTTGTAGCATTTTCGACAACCTTTGTAATTAGAGGGTCTACTAAATTTTCTAGCAGATCTAAATAACGTTCCCCTGTTAAATTTTCAACAATGAAAATAGGCCCGGTGATATGGTTGCATAAAATTCTTGCCCAAACATTTAATTTTTATGGTTGTTGAGTATGTCCTTTTAAAATATGGGAATTTTCATCGCTCCAGTAACGCACGCTTTGGGTGTTCACATCTCCATTAAGAAAGAATGTGCTTTTATCGCTGAAACAAATGTTTTGTAAAAACTGATTATTTTCAGCGATTCGTACAGTCATTACTTCACAAAACTCAAGACAACGATCAAAGTCATCCTCACTAAGCTCTTGAGTAATGTGCATTTTATACGGATAAAACGAATATTTTTTAAGGATTTTGCCGATTGTGGATTTAGAAACATTCGTGCAGTCACTCATTTCACTCAAGGATTGCAGGGGTGTTACACTAGCATTGCCGATAACTTCCAGCACTGTGCCAATGCCTCCTTCAGGTGGCGTTGACTGTGCCCTCAGCCACCTTAGGTCAACCAGAGCAGCGCGGCGCGGCCAATCTCTTACACTTTGTGTTTCGCGAAATTTTTTTACTAAATCGGACACGTACTTACGATCGATTGATCGGTCAGAAAATAATTCATTGAACCTTCTAGAGGTTGCCTTGCAGTTTCGACCACATTCCCCATAAAGAAAAATTATTCCCACTTTGTCTTCCACTGAGTGTGCCATCATACAGCCGTTAAATGATAAAACAAAGCGAGTAATTAACCCGTTTTATCTCTATTTATTTTGTTCAAATTTGAGAAGAATCATATTTTCTAAGGTTAATTAAACCTAAATAAACTAAATATAACAAAATTTGAAAAAAATTTATATTTTATATAAGTAACCAAACCCATCCTCTAAATAGAACACTGGGATAAAGGGGATGAAATTTGCACTTGCGTGTTTTAGTGTTCTCTTCATTAATGAAAAGCAATTTCTGAGTAAAAATTTACTTTATCTGAATAATACTTTCTTATTTACATGAAAGTTCAATTTTCAGTTGAATTTTACTCTAATCTTGGTGGAAAGGCCCACAGCAAGCCTGACAAAGTGTTTAGTCACATTTCCCACAATATGTTTTGGGTTTTCCTTTGCAGCCCTCTCTTTGACAACGGCACTGCTTTTCCCTCTTTAGTAGAAAATGACCAACACCATCTTTACAGATGTCTTCTTTTGCACCAGAAGGTACAGAAGAGATCCTGGGTCTACCTCTTGTTCTGATCAGTCTTTTTGAGATAAACTCTTGTTATAGCTCTTTGGAACTCCTTCAAGTTTAGGCCATCACTTTTATGACAGCTTTGTGGATTATCCATGCATTTACCACTGCCATGTCCAGTGTATGAATGAAAAGTGGTCAGTACCACCTTTTTCCACCAATTTTAATGGCATATAGTCCAGCCAGCTAGTCGTGGTGATTCACACCGCCCATATATTTGTTGTAAGAATTTATCGGATTAGACATCTTCACGTTAACATTATCTTTGTGTCATTTTACTCACCTCTTCACACCAAAGAATGGTTCTAAAGTGCTGAAATTTGTAGCAACAGTGACAGTGCTATTGTCATTCCATCGCACCAGGAAAATCGCGGAATTCTTAAATGCAAAATCAGATGTGCCTCTTTCTTCCACATAGACAAATTCTTCTAAAGGACACTTATGGTTTATCCGATTTTCTCATGTGGTTTCTGTGGCTCGATAACCCTGTTCACCAAGACTTTTCAAAAGATCAATGACGGTAAAAAAAGTTATCAAAATATAAAGTGTAGCTTGAAGGATTCACAACGTTCTCTATCAGTTTCATCACAACCAGGTACCAAGAGGAGTATCATATCTTGCATCAGATTCTTTACCGCAGTAGAGAGAACTTGTAACAATATCCTTCGCTTCCACAGAGAGCCCAATGTTTATATCCAAAACGTATTAGCTTGCCTCGGATAAGCTGTTTTAGATTATTCCTACAGCAGTATATGATAATCATTTCATCAATGCTTAGATTTGCTGAGAAGTGTCTGAACTTTATAAAATTATTACTGAGCATGGCAAAGGTTTTACCTTGAAAGATCCATCCTGGGGATGCTGACTTACAGTTCCATTGTCAATAAAGTGTAAATAAGATTTTAACCTTTGGAAGTGGTTTTGTGACATGGCACTTTTCACCAGGGTAATGACAAGGTCTTCAGCATCTGACCAGTAGTCACATTCACAGGTATTTGAATGATAACCAGTTAGAAGCAAAATTCCTACAAAAACACGCATTTCATTAGCAGTAGTCAAGAAATCGTGTTCGTTTTTTACATCTGTTGTATATCGCACAGTTTCTTTCACTATGAGATCGTAAACTTCATTGGAATAAAACTGCTCAAAAAAAGCTCTGCTGGGGTTTTATCTTTCAATGCAGTTTCCATCTTCTTAAGCAAGTCACTTTCAGTTGAATTAGCCTGTATTTCCCATTTTGTATAGTGTGGTGATTTATTGTTTATCCAAGATGACTGATGTTTTTAGCTTTTTGTCTGCACTGTTGTCGAAACACTAGAGCTTGTGGACTGTTCAGGCTGGAAACTTTTTCCAGTTCTAACCTTCAGAGACCCAGGAACGTTGTTTACAATAATCTTACCAGTATTTACTTCATTGTCATCCCCTTCATCTTTGTCAGTTAGTTCACTGACATCTGGTGGTAACAACAATTTCAACATCGCTCTCATCTGAATCTAAACTATTTAATAATTCCAATGCTTCCTCTAGCTTCAGAAACCTTTGCTTCTTCTGGTGGTTTTTCATTGACTCTAAGCAACGTTGATTAATATGGTAACCCGATTTAACGATTGTTTTCATTGGTACCGAGAAAATCGTTAAATCGGGGGAACACATTTATCGGAAACCATGTGTGAGGGCGATGTATCCCCGGACTCTTCCTTGGGGTGAAAGTTTGCAAAGTACATCAAAATTTTAAAAAATAAATAACATTTCTTACATTTTCGGCCTTCACCTGAGCAAAAATCATGGATACGCTATTGGTCGGAGCTGAAATAAGAAATCATGGAAAATGAAAATAATAGAAATGCTTACCAGCATTCTGAAGAATACATGTTAATTTTAATAAAAATAGGATACAATTATGTACGTAATTATTACTTTGAAAAGAGATCTTTTATTGAAGTTTGTTTTGGTTTTTATTAGAAGTGGGCATTTAACATTGCATTTTCGATTTTTTTTTCAAATCCGCCGAAAAGACCATTGTTGATGTCAAAACGCAGTAAATACACACAATAAACAAGTATTCGCTTCAGTTGAGTGAACTGAAGCGAACTTGATGTGCTGACGATAGTTGATTTTCCGATATTCTAATTGCGGCTACAGAATAATGACCAAGAGTTATCGTTAAATGGATCAAAATATAACACTGGACTCAATGTAACTCTCAATCCAGACCAATAAAAACAATCTTTAAATCGAGGATATCATTAAATCGCAGTTAGACTGTATTTGGTCAGATTATTTGTGATCGTTTGTTTTTTTGCCATTTAATCCTTGTATTTTATCATGGATTTATCTGATGATTCTAATTTTAGTTTGTCAAATTTCAGCCATTCTTGTGTCGAATGCAGGAAAAAATTCAGAACTACGTCAACAACTTCTTCCCTAAAATTTTCCCTTTCCCTGGCATAATTTCCCTACGTGGAATACAGTAAAATCGTCTGAGTCTTTAACATTGTGCATTTTCCTCTCCCTAGCCGCTAGTGTAAACGAAACAGTGGCTGGCTACACATGCGCAGAAACAAGCACAGAACGGGATTTTAAGTACCTGTGTGTGTGTGGGGAATTTTGGTAAAGAAGGGGATTTTATACGAAAATTTTAAACGCTCGCCATTCATGACGGGTTGGGTGTATTGACCTGGGACCAACGTTAATAATTGTTTTTTATTCAGATTTTTCGAACGGCATACAACTTGACATATTTTTCCATTTGAAATTTTTGAGTTGATCCCCACTCCCAACCCCTCAGGGGTCACACACCAAAAATTTTTCACTGAAAAAGTGTGCCCCAAAAATAATGGGATACGTGTTCGCCGATTTTTCCATCTACCCAACCGTTTCCGAATAAATGACCCTGGGTCAGACTTTGTGGACGCCCTGTATAGTGTTCTCTGTTTGATTCAACGATTATTGTGCGAACATAGGCAAAAAAACCAAGTGTATCTTGCTAGTAATAGCCCAAGTGGGGCAGTACCAATTGTATTATTCTTGAACGTTATAAATTATTTTGATGTTATATTCATGTTATTCTGTCATATACACACACTTTTATTATACCTATTCAAACAGCCCTGTTCCATGTGGAAATTTTACAATTTGGCGGGTAAATTGGATACTAGCAAAATATGTATTAGTTTTCACTCTTCATTACCCAGCCTTTACGGAAAGAAAGCTTACAGATGTGGATGTTGTACTGTATATTTAAAAGAAAGTTACTGCTCACATACATTTTTTTTTAATTTTCATGAAGGTTGAAACTATCCGTATAGTCGCACTCTACCCTATACCGTGTCCGACTTCCAATGTTATCGCAGAACGCATGCCGTTTTTCATACCCACGGTAGGCCGGTGGGAGGTTCGGATTCTTCGAAAAATTGTAGATCTCGGCGCATTATTGCTTTTGCTGTTCTTGCGTATAAACTTATCACACGGAGAACTTGTCTTGTACATCTTGTTCAGTAATTCCAACGAATAGTATTCACTATTTTCGATTCAGTGATTTCAAAAGAAGCCGAATGTGTGTGACATACCCCACTTAGTTATTCTTAGCATGGACTCATCGTGCGACCTTGTCTTCAGTTTGTTTAGTTTTGCGCTAGTCTATGCTAGAATCAGACTCCGATGATGTTCTCACTTCCACTCTGATTATGTGACTATATATAATTTCCTTTGTTATTGTTTCCATTGATATTCTTTTACTCCGGCAAAAAAAAAAAAAAAAAAATTCCATAATAAATTGTATGTCTACTAAGCCAACGTTTTTCATATAATGTATATATGTAATAGATAGTGATATTAGTAATTCTGTTTGTGATTTTGCGCTAGTAGCTGCAAATAATCAACATTAGAAAACATGACTACAATGAGGAAAATTGAGGAAACGAATTTTTGATTGAATGCAAAAAATGAGTTTTACGTTGCTGATATATAGATGGATTATATATTAATGCAAAACAATGTACAAAGATAATGGATACCAATATACCAAGAAATATAGATTATTCTTTGATTTTTGCTCAGTTTTTAAAAATCTCACTCAATGATACCATGAAATAACAAATTGTTACACAATAAGAACAAAAAATGTGGCGTGGTATGCTGGTATTTTATGGTATTATTGTGTAAGATTTTGTTATTTTATGGTATTATCGAGTGGGATTTTGTTATTTGATATTTGCTCAGTTTTTAATCTACATTGCCTGCTACATTAGTATACATTATCTGTGTATATTGTTTCGCATTAATATAGAATTCTCGTGAATTGAAGGTTAGTGTAAAATATAACAACTTAAGTGCATCGATAGCATGTTTCGAGTTTTGGGATGTGGAGCTGTTCATCCAAAGGTGGATAGATAATGGTTGAACATGATGATGATGATATATATATGGCCTGCAAAAGGGTTGCTGGTATCTAACTGGAAGGAGACCCACACGCTGAACGTATGTGACGATGTGTGGAACCGGCCAGGCCAGTAACCTAGTGTCCTACCCCGCCTTCAAGTGGTGCAGGCTGAGCTTTCTATTTATGTGGCAAATTAATATTTGCTGCACGGATAGAAAGGCGGAAGGGGAGGGCTAATTCACCAACCCGTCTAGCCAGCGTGGTGAAATTATGGCTAATTCCTCCATTATGTTGACACACCAGAAACCATGGCCCCTAGTCTCCAGGTGCTGGAGTGCTCCTGATCAAGGCAGCGGTCAGTGTGGCATGAAAGCAGGGGGTGCTAAGAATCACTGGAATGGCCCAGGCTGCCGTTTGTTATTGACCTTGGCTACGTTTAATGGACGATCCCTTGCTTCTGAAGCAAAACTTCAGGAATTGGAAGAAGAACTTGACAAGATCAAATGGGACATTGTAGGACTCAGTGAAGTTAGAAGAAAAGGTGAAGAGTTGGTGGAACTTAAAAGTGGACATTTGTTTTATTATAGAGGAACGGAAACTGGAAGAACAAGTGGTGTTGGCTTCTTAATCAACAAAAGAATTAAAGACTGTCTTCTGGAAGTTGAAAGTACATCAGATCGAGCAGCGAGGCTCGTTGTTCAACTAACCCAGCGATACCAACTTCAAATAGTACAGGTATATGCACCAACATCAAGCCATACCGACGAAGAGGTTGAAGAATTTTATGAAGAAATCAAAGAGTTACACACCAAAGGGAAACAACATATCAAGCTCATCATGGGGGATTTCAATGCAAGAATTGGACAACAGGAACAAGGAGAGACATCGGTTGGTAAATACGGATATGGGGAAAGGAATGAACGTGGCGATCAACTCATCGAATTTGCAGAAGCTGAAAACCTTAGCATCATGAATTCATTTTTTAAGAAGAAACCGCAAAGAAAATGGACATGGAAACACCCAAATGGGGGAACTAGTGAAATTGACTATATCCTGGCAAACAAGAAATCAATTATTGAAGATTGCAGTGTACTGAACAGATTTAATACTGGAAGTGATCATCGAATGGTGAGATGTAAAGTGCACTTAAATACTAAATTAGAACGACAGAAGCTCATTAGGAAACAAGTAAGTAAGAGGGTGGATTTAAAGAAATTAAAAGAAAATACCGAGGCATTCAAGTTGGAATTAAAAAATCGCTTTTCTGCACTGGAAGGACTTATTGATGAAAGTGATATCTCAGAAGCAAATGAAAACATTGTTAAGACAATAGTTGAAACTGCTGGGGAAATTGGTGGTGTAACCTGTAAAAAGCACAATAGCAAATTATCTGAGAAGACGAAACAGCTCATGAAAAGGCGAAGAGATATGAAGGTGGACAATCGAAATACCAGTTCCAGGATTGAGTACATAGAACTTTGTAAAACTCTGCGCAAAAGCATGAAAGAAGACATAAGAAAATTCAATTGTGAGTTAGTAAGGAAGGCCATTGAAAATAACAAGAGCCTTAGGGTTGTTAAAGGAAGTTTATCTGTTGGGAAGAAACACATCATTGCATTAAAAGGAGAGGATGGCACCGTAACAAGAAATAGGGAAGAAATACTTAGAAGAGTTGAAGAATTCTACAAAAAACTATATGAAAGTAACAGTGGATTAAACGAAGACACTGAAATAGTCGAAGGAACAGCTCCTAAAATCTTAAAAGAAGAAGTTTCATTTGCAATAAAAAGTATGAAGAAAGGAAGAGCCCCTGGCGATGATGGTATTACATTAGATATCCTAAAAGAAGCTGGAGAATATGTAGAAGACATACTTGCAAAATTCTTTACCAAATGTCTTAACAGCGGTAACATACCAAACCAATGGGATTCTGCAACAGTAATTCTTTTGCATAAAAAAGGTGATAAAGAGGATTTGAAAAATTACCGACCAATTAGCTTGTTACCTGCTATTTATAAAATCTTCACAAAAGTGCTAACACATCGCCTGCAGAAAAAATTAGATGCAGCTCAACCAAGAGAACAAGCTGGATTTCGAAGTGGATTCAGTACAGTGGACCATATTCAAGTATTAAGAGAATTAATTGAAAG
Source organism: Dysdera silvatica (assembly GCA_006491805.2). Classification (NCBI taxonomy): domain Eukaryota; kingdom Metazoa; phylum Arthropoda; class Arachnida; order Araneae; family Dysderidae; genus Dysdera; species Dysdera silvatica. The sequence goes on along the minus strand of QLNU02003225.1, from coordinate 6,405,918 downwards.
AACACATGAATATGAACTTCCATTGTGTGTTGCATTTATTGACTATGAGAAGGCCTTTGACTCTATTAAAACATCAGCAGTCATCAACTCTTTAAGATCAACAGACATTGAGGATGTGTACATTGACATGGTGAAACGTGTGTATAAAAATGCAAGTGCAAAATTTCGGTTACATAAAGATACCAAAACTATCAAAATTGGTAAAGGTGTGAGGCAGGGAGATACCATTTCTCCAAAACTTTTTACTTCAGCTTTACAGATGATTTTTCAGCTGATAAATTGGAATAACAAGGGAATAAAAATAAATGGTGAATATTTAAATCATTTGCGGTTTGCTGATGACATTGTTATTTTTTCAACGAACCCATCAGAACTCCAAGACATGGTACAGGAGCTCTCAACTAGAAGTAAAGAAGTTGGACTCAAGATGAACCTACAAAAAACTAAGATCATGTTCAATAATTTTGTAGAGGAAACAAAAATACAAGTTGACAACATTGAGCTAGAAATTGCTGATTCATATATTTACCTTGGCCAGCTGATTTCAATGGATGGCAACATTATGAAAGAACTCAACAGACGTATTAAACTTGGCTGGAGTGCATTTGGAAGAAACAGTTTTATCCTGAAGGGGAAATTGCCTTTGTGTCTAAAAAGAAAGGTCTTCAACCAGTGTGTATTGCCAGTCCTCTCTTATGGATCAGAGACATGGAGTCTAACAGTTGGAGCAATACGAAAGTTACAGACAACGCAAAGGAGCATGGAGAGGTGCATGCTTGGAATAACTAGGAGAGATCGAAAAAGAAACACTTGGGTGAGAGAGCAAACTAGAGTAGAGGACATCATTGTTAAAGTAAAAGGGCTGAAATGGCGATGGGCTGGGCATATTGCAAGAAGAACTGATCAACGATGGACAACAGAAATTCTGAACTGGATTCCAAGAGACCACCGAAGACCTAGAAAACGTCCTCAAACTAGATGGGTGGATGAAATAAGAAAACAGGTTGGGGTGACGTGGAAACGAATGGCCCAGGATAGACTTGTGTGGAAAGCATTTGGAGAGACCTTCATCCAGCAGTGGATAGATAATGGTTGAATATGATGATGATGATATATATATATATATATATATATACTAATAGTAAACGAATGAATAATGAAAAACTTGAACTGATAACGAAAAACAAAATTCATGCATGTACGCGTTCATGTATTTTACACAAATACGCTAAATATACAAATATACTCAAAAATATCAGAAGTTCCATGAATCCATACTAAAATGAATATACGGCGTTTAAATGGAAGAGACGTATAGAAAAATGTGCATGCTCCATTGTCTATGTACTGTATATCACTACATCCACAGTCTATATACTATATGCCACTACGTCCACTGTTTATATACTGCATATTACTATATCTATATTCTGTATTCCAAGAGTGTATACTGTGTATCAATGTCTGTACTGTATATCACTAGCTGTATATTGTATATCACTAGCTATATATCGTATATCACTAACTATATATTGCATATCACTAACTATATATTGCATATCACTAGCTATTATTTGTATATCGCTAGTTACGTACTGTATATCGCTAGCTATATATTGTATATCATTAGCTATATATTGTATATTATTAGCTATGTATTGTACATCATTAGCTATATATTGTATATCATTAGCTATATATTGTATATCACTACCTATATTTAGTGTACTCGCACATATTTATTCAAGTGTAACCGAAATCTACTTCGTACTAAAGTCATGACGTCACCAAGATAAATCGTTCTAATTTAATCCTCCCCATACCATCCCTTTAATTACGAGGGCGAGCCTTCTCGTTGCAACATGACAGTTATACGAATTAGCCTAGCAACTGAGCTTACCCAAACGTTATATATTGCGAATTCGTCATTTCAATTCACAGTATGTACAGAGTGTTTCAAAATTGTGTCTTTCGTATTCTCTCGAATAAATAACGGGGGGAAGAGAGTTGCTTTGAGCGTAAGATGCTCCACGTTCTTTTCGAATTACACCACACCAAAGATGTGCGAAATCGTTTAACGAACGATTCGTTTACTGAATCGGTCGATAAAGTTGCACAGATCCGCATTAAGTGGTCAGAACTGAATCTTTTTAACGCACGCAGAAAGTTTATAAGGGGAGGTTAAAGGCTTATAAGGGATGGTAAAAGAGTTACAACTCCATATATTTATATGTATATATACAAATTATATATTTATCTATGTATTTTGTATTTAATTATATATTTGTCTATGTATTTTGTATTTAATTATATATTTGTCCAAGTATTTTGTATTTAATCATATATTTGTCTATATATTTTTTATTTAAGTATATATTTGCCTATGTATTTTGTATTTAATTATACATTTCTCTATGTATTTTGTATTTAATTATATATCTGTCTACGTATTTTGTATTTAATTATATATTTGTCTATGTATTTTGTATCTTATTATATATTATGTATTTATTTATGTATTTAATTTTATGTATTTATTTATGTATTTAATTTTATGTATTTATTTATGTATTTAATTATTTGTATATGTATGTATACAAATTACATCGTAGGGGGTTACAACCCCATTAGTCCCCTGCGCACGCCAGCGGTAAGGGGGGGATCCAAAGAAGGATTTTGTGGAGATGTAAAATCCAGTAGGACTCAATAACGAACCCGCATTTAGCAAGTTTCCGGATATAGCGAAAAAAAACGTGGATTTGTTTGGTATAATGATTAAGCGCAATACAATTTAACTGCTTTTAGCGAACAAATTTTTTTTTTACCCCGGATTAAACGGGCAATTAAGAAAAATAAAATAGGGAATTAAACTTTTTATAAAAATTCCGTCGTTATATGCGGTTGGTCGTTTTAATCGGCGCTCGTTATAACCGATTTCCACCGCATTTTTATGGATTTGGGAGGGGAAATTTCCTTACTCCCCCCCCCGTGTATCCGCCACTGACACCAGTGGGGGGGATTAATGATAATATTAAGAGCACATGAGATTATGAGCTGTAAATACAGTTCATCAGTACATAACCTCAAAACTTGCAAGTGTTTGTTTCTTTACGGCGCAAGGACAGCAAAGAACATGCTGCGCCATGTCGTACAGTTTTTCGAGGAATCCGGACCTCCGTCTCCAAGGGAATGAAACCCCGGATTGCGACGGGTAGAAAAACGGCACGTGTTATGCGGCACCATTGGGAGTCAAACCGGGTTAAGGTCACGGTAGACGAATGTGCTGCTTTAATTAATTGTAAAATGTTTAATGTGCTAATTTTAATTATAAAAACCCTGTATATATAATCATATACGTAAAATATGGGACTATTCTCAAAGGATGTCCACCTGATTTTGGCACTTCTTGACCCTCTATACCCATGGTTCTCATTCGTCCGATTTCGCTCAACCCTCGTGTGGCGGACGTTCGATAGACGACTACTCCCCACTTCCCCGTCCCCACACATACACGTGTGTGTTTGACACACGTCAAATCTTCTTAACATTTATCCAACATCTCGAAATTATACGCAAAACATATTTTTCTTTACATGAGACATCTTACAGTAAAAATTGTAAAAAAAAAATGTAACACACCTACATCCTGAAAAGGATGTAGGTGTGTTACATTTGCTTATGGGCGAATGCAACTGGCCCACACCACTTACGCCATAAAACAATTTTATTTTTAAGACAAAGCGTTTCCACTCCTCAATGCTTGCAGAGTTTCGAGGAGGGATAGAAGCTACAATAAAATCTGTGGAAATCCATGGGCCAGAAGGGGTTATGTGCCCCTTTGGCGTCTGATGGAAATCAGAAAAGGTAGCTCGGCTTCTTTAGCTTCTTGTGTTTCATGGGTGGTGTCAATTTTCTGTACTTTGCAAAAGACGTTCATTTTTTTCTACAATCCCAAACGTACTTCAAATTGTCATGCAATTTACGTTTGAAAAAAAAAGTGTGTTTTCCATCAAATTTATAAGAAAAAATTGAAATGGAACATTTATGTAAAAAGAAAACGGGTTTATGTTTTTCCACCAAATTTATAAGGAAAAAAAAATTAAAATGCGGACGATCTTCAATGAAATCAAACCCCCTCCCTCTCTCTGTCCTACTTGGGCCTGCCCCCCCCCCCTAAAGCAAGGACCTCCTTTGTGAATGGTCTCTATACCAGGAATATATCTTAAGTATTTTAAACTAAATATAGGAGCATATAGAGACAATTTAAAACACGGTAAAAGTCGTCTTTAATCTGGACTAAATTGAGCCTGTTAAGTTGCATGTTAAACATATAAAACAAAAGAAAAACCTGTAAAGCTATATGCTCAAAACGAATAACTAAAGAAAAACCTGTAAAGTTACAAGCTCAAAACGTACAACGAAAAAGAAGTCTGTGAAGTTGCACATTTAATGTATAAGACAAAAGAAATCTATAAAGTTAGCGCTCAAAGCGCATAATGAAGGAAACTAATGAACACGTGCTTTTCAAATAAATAAGTAAATAAATAAAAATAAAAAAATAAACCCGAAAAGACAAGTAATGAAAGACTGGAAAATATTCATCACTTTCCTCATCATGCTCAATAAATCTTGTTCCCAAAAGTTTATTCCATAGTTTCCAAATGTTTATTCAGTAGTCTCCAAAAGTTTATTCCATAGTTTCGAAAGGTAATCCATAGTTTCCAAAGGGTTATCGCATAGTTTACAAAAGTTTATTTCCTAGTTTTAAAAATTTATTCTATAATATCCAACATTTTATTCCATATTTCCAAAATTTATTCTATGATTTCCAATAGCTCCTTTCGAAAATACCTCACATTGTCAGACTCAACGCTATCCATTCGTGGTCATAGTTTGCACGTTTACAGTTTCCTTCCTTTCTTTCTGACAAGTAGCTACTCAGCTTATTCCCAATTTGCATGTTTTGCTTATCATCAATTTCATTTATTATCATGGGATCGTTTCGCTGATAAGAAACGAACACAAATCTATTTCCACCATTCCGATTTATTTCAGAACATAGCCAATGATTTACCCCTTTGTCTGTTTCCATTATTTGCAAATCCATTTTTGAGATTTCCCCTGCTGTGTGTCGTTTCCTTCCATAAATTTCACTTTCAACGAACTCTTTCGATAAATTACCATGTCTTGAAGATTCCTACGGTCTATTTCCTTTTCACTTTTTCATCAATTCGACGTTTTCAATCTCCCCTCTTTTCAACCATTTCTGCGACTGTATCATCATCTTATTTCTTCACTGTTTCCATAACTCTTTTCAATGCTATATTAGACGAAATATTGCATGAAATATTCTCCGTAAACTTATATTCGTAAAACCGATGTGGCTTACTGCCGTGAGCGTGCCAGTTTAATAAAGTGCAGCGTTGAATTTTCTTTGAAGAAATACAACATTCAATTTCTTCAAAGAATATTCATCATAAATTGTGGGATACCTGTATTACCAATATTGTTGAAGTGTATTTTTATGGCGCACTGCTGTAAGCGTGCCAGTTTAATGAAAATGTATGTGCATGGTTTAAATTCCGTTTATTTTTCTTCTGTTGTATGGCAACAGTCGTACGTTTGTATGACGTCATAGTACTTTGTCCGAAAATTTAAATTTTTAAAAACTCAAGGCTGTGATAATTATAAAAGTCTTTATTTTATGACCATTTCAGTTCTCAAAAACGCCTTGAATTTTCGAATGGAATTATTGACCTAGCCTTTTATTTCGAGAAAACATATTTCTATATATCGAAATTTGTTATCGATAAAACTAACAAAATATGGAAAACTGCCAATGGTTTGAATTTCCATTAGCCCACAGACGTCTCAACGAATGAGATTCAATAATCGTTTACTTTTAAATTCGATTCCTTTTTAAAACATTTTGCTGGATTCCAGGACATGGAGGTCACCCTGAGAATGATGTGGCTGATCATTTCTCTCTCAGTGAACTATGTAGCAATCATCAATGCATAACACCAAATTCTCATAGACTTAATCTTTCTGGCTTTATTAGCAAAATTAAGTCTTCTCTGAATGCAAACAAAATTTCAACATTCTCTCAATCAATAATGGGACATCATCGAGCACTTTTTCCTGTTATTGGAAAGCCATTCTTCCTACCAATTACAACTCCACGCAATATCTATATAAGATTTCACAGACATAGGCTTGGAATCTTTTATACCATCGATTTGCTATTCCGTACTGGAAAATCACAATCGCCACTTTGACTTCAACGCACTGAAGGTATGGTTGAAACTACAGAACATCTCTTCGTACACTGCCATGCTAACCCACTCTTGAGAGGAGAACTCTTTCAAACATGCTCACAACTTGGCCATCCTGTTCCGCCGGATTTTAGGGACCTTTATGGGATTCACACTTCCCCACAGACTATGTGCTCTGTTCTTCAAGCTGTCTTCCATTTTCTCTCCGGTATTGGGCTCTACATTTAGCCCTGGACTCTGATCTCCAAATGGAGATTCTACCTCATCTCTTGGATTATGACCCTTCCTTTCCTGGAAACACAGTGCCGCTTGCTCGGCCAACATTTCCAGATTAATTAATTAATTTTGCATACAAAACACACTTGATAATAACAAAGGCGATCTGGAAGCTCTCAGAAAACCCGTAAACCATCCTTGGGCCTGTTACTAGTTATGGTTAATAATAGCTATATGAAATAATTAATATTTTAATTATTTATATCATATAATTATACATAACCCACGTTTATATTTGTTTTGAAGACAGTTAAGGATTATGCTGGGTCCGAATCAGTTGCCTCTGAAGTCCACGAACTTCAGTTACCCAAGGAAGAAAACCCGGACTACAAAGCAGTAGAAGATGGGTCAATCTTTGATGTTATTTGAACTCCATCTGGAGGTTCTCTCATAGTGGATAAATGCATGATCATAACCCCACCGTTGGGCACATGATAGAAAACGTCTATGGTAACTTACTATAATAGCACTATAGCATACTATTCGCCTATCAATTGCAATATATCACCTTCAGAGCCTCACAGATGTAGAGTGTTTCAAGCTCCATCTTATCTATAACGATATACTACACATATAACGATTTACTCTCCCGGTTCCTAGAATATCGTTGCGGACAGATTTCACTACATAACTAAATACACAGTTAATTATATATGAATATAGAAAATGGTAAATCGTTTAACTTTAAATTAAAAGCTAACGTAACAGTGCGACTTAGAAGCTGCGAGATGGGATCAGCCACTTAATGTGACACCGAAACACGACCAAATTTCACCTTTGGGAATGTTATCCGAAAGGATAGCAACAAGAAAGCGTAAGGACTTCATCTCGTGGCAATGGTGAAAAGGGAGATCGAATTGCGAAAATTAATGAAGTTCCCGAAAGGGATAAAAGAAAATTCTATTAAGCCCCTTAATTAAAACGTCGATTGAGGTAAAGATTGCTGAAACAGTGGATAGAGGGCATTAAGCCCATCCATCCCCACGTCTACACATCCAAGATGAAGTGAGGGGTGATGAACCAAATTTAAAAATAGCGAGAAGGCACTGAAAATATAAAATCACTGTCCAGAGGTTTATTATAGCGATCATGATTTAATGAGTTCAAGATATATATTGTAACTGCGATAATGAGGAGGAGGAGGGCTCATTTCTTCTATGTTAATACTAATCTTTTGCAAGGGCGGATCCAGGATGTTATTACGGGGGACAGTTTCAGGAGCCCTCATAAAATTTTTAGTTTTGGACTGTTAAATAGTTTAGGTAAATGTTGTTATATTCCCGAATATACCATAAGCTCCCTTGAAAGTGACAACAAGATTATGTCTATAGATCAAGCATGCGACGTAACTAACCGTGAAACATACAAAGTAACCGTGAAACCTACACCCCGCATTCCAACTTACACGTCAGTTCATGACCGCTTATGTAATCGTGAAATATACAACGTAAGTTGAGGTGTGGTAGAGCCGGAACGCGCCGAAATCCCGTTCCGGCACTCTTTCTTTCTTTCTTTCTTTCTTTTCTTTACTTTTTTTTTAAAGGCTCTCGTTCTATACTGTCCCTCAGTTCCCTCCCAACGATACCGCCAAGGACAGAGCGTTCCGGCACTGCTTACTTTGCTACACCCCAAAACCAAGTGGTCGTGAAACACACGACGTAAGTGATCTTAAGAATCACAATACGTAAGTGATCGTGAAACACACGACGTAAGTGATCTTATGAAACACACAACGTAAATAATCTTATGAAACACACGACGTAAGCAATCTTATGAAACACACGACGTAAGTGTTCGTGAAACATACGATATAAGTGATCATGAAAGATATGATGTAAGTGATCGTGAAACATACGACGCAAGTGATCGTGAGACTGACAATGTAAATTTTCCATACAAAGGCGAGCTGTACATGCATTCTAAAACGGTGCTATTACAAATGGCCGGAATGTCAGCCAATAACCGTAATTATGCGGAGTTAATGAAAGGTCACGGGCAAAAAAGAGGCTTACTCAATTTACAAGCCATTTCGCTAATTTCTTGGGAGGTGGCCAATAGCTAAACGCGGGAAATTTATTCTTGAACACTTTTCCTTTCCAAATAGTCCAACTTTTTGCATATCATGTAATTAATGAAAGCGAGAGAGCGAGAGAGAGAGAGGGGTTATGCTATTCCGATAACGAGATTTAATAGCACAGATTTCGCGTCAACTGAACAGGAATATTTCTTTTATTGGATGCAGAGAGATAAGGCTAACTTTAGGAAAGATTCAACGAACAGTTCAAAGTGCGTGACTTCAAGTACCTATTGTGGCGAAATACACTGCGCAAGATTTGTTTGATACAATGTGCGAACTGGTTGGTAACTGTTTGTGGAATATTCCATCTAAATATGTGTGTGTAACTTCGATCCAAAAAGACTGTCAGATTTTGAATGTAAAGGCGAACATTTCTTCAATTTGATTTTCCACTATTCCGCTAAAATAATTTTTCTTATAAAATGTACTTACCAGAAAAGAAACAAAATAAAATATTCAGTAGCAATGAAATAATTCGTCCATATTTACACAAAAAAAAGTTCATTTTTCATTCGGAGGAAAACGAAATTCGAGCATTTCTGCTTGGACCTTTAATCCATTCACAAGCAGTTGTTATGATTATATTTGAAGTGGAAGGATTTTACTTCATACGGTACCATACTCCCCTCTTGGTATCCCTATCTGTATTTTTCGTTGAAGATTTGCTACATATAAAAGATTATTACAATTTACATATGCAGAAAATGATATAAAAATAATTTGCGCAATATTTTCTTTTCTTTCTTGTAATTTGAATATTTAGCGGGTATATAAACTTTGAGTTTTAGGGGTGTGTCAAGAAATTTGTGGGTATAGGGGGTCTAACAGACTCCCCAAGGCGAACCCAAGGTAATAAGGGGTACTGAGAAAAAACGAGATTAAGCTTTTTCCAGTCGAAAATAGCGCCACCTACCCACTTTTTTTTGTTAGTGGTTACTCTTTCCATGAAGTAGTGCTTTGAATAAGTATAGAAACAATTGTACGAGATTTTTCATTAATTTTATCAATTTTTGCATTCGTTTTTGAAGCGTTTTTGTTATAATTTTCTGTTCAAATTACTTCCATCGCTGTGGGGAAGAGGGTGCGATCTGTTTCAAACCATAATAACCTTTTTATAGAATCTACCTATTGGTAATAAAAAAAAACCAGATGGCGGATCTATTAGTACGTGTTGTCAGACATTGAGCTAGGAAATTGCCATTTTATATTTCCAGTGCCATTCAGAGCTGGGTTATCCAACCTTTTTGAGCAGCGGGCCGCTTAGTACATTTTCACCGATCTTGCGGGCCAACGGTTTCATAAAAAAAACCCCGAAAAATCTTACAAAAGCCTCCCCTCAGAATTTATTAACTTGTGATATGAAAACGAATTACCCAAGCTATTCCCGCAGTTTTTTAGTATTTCTAAAAAAAAAAATAAAATAAAATCTAAAATTGTTTCGGAATGTTTTTTTATTCCAAACAATTGTCGGCGAGCTGGATTGTGGCACGCGGGCCTTACGTTGGACGACCTTGATTAGAGAAAGACGAGGTATAAGTATGTTCCACCACATGTAACTAAAATCTCAACTGGAAGTCCGCATCCTAGCTATTCCAACCAGGGCCGAGTTATCTCATAAATAAACAAGAAATATATTTGAGGCCCGGCTCAGTGAAGACTCAACTCTACTTCAAAATCATTGCCAATCGGACCTGTTAAACACAAGAACGGTATTTTTATCACAGCGCGAATTTCTGCTAATTTTAGAATTGTTTTTATGAACGTTGTATACAAATATACTACCTGTACCGATTTTATTTTCAAAGTTTAAAATTTAAATTCTGGAACTGAGTTAGCGAGGGATTGTATATAGCGTGCTTTTCCGTTAGTACAAAGTCCCCCGTGTTTTACTGTAATTACACAGGCTTAATTTATACTACAAGGAGCCCGGGAAAAAAATTTTTAGGGCCCCACGGAGCCTTAATCCGGCCCTGATTCCAACGAGACTTCACTCAACACCTCCACAGGACCAATAATGGTATCATCTGAGAGAAGCTAATTATAATCAAATTTAATTCATCGGAATATTAAATTAATCCAAATCGGAATTAAATTAATTGTAATCAGTTTGAAATTAATCGTAATCAGTTTGAAATTAATTGTAATCAGTTTGAAATTAATTGTAATCAGTTTGAAATTAATCGCAATTATAATTAAATTAATTTTAATCAGTTTGAAATTAATCGCAATCATAATTAAATTAATTGTAATCAGTTTGAAATTAATTTCGATCATAATTAAATTTATTGTAATTAGTTTGAAAAAATAGTTTCGTCAACCATTCTGCTACCCCATTAGGCCTGTAACCAAACCGGGGCCCCATCTGCCCCATCGAGCTATTTATATATATGTAGAACAATCTCTGGGTGCCCTGTGCCCCATATACCCTTTGACTTGCCCCAGTGGTCCCTTCATTCTGGATACAGGCCTGTACCCCATCTTACCTCGGTTACGGGGTAAATCCCACGGGGCACTTTACAACTTTTTACATAAAGTTCAATACTTCTTTACAGGTTCGTAATAAGGTAAAATTTTTGTGATATGTGTTACAATTATATATTAGGAAAATAAGCGGACCAAAACCTTTCTTTATATTGTCTGCCTGATATATATAAAACTAATTCAAACGCTAGACTCCCCATCTTGCCCCGGGTTCCCCTGTAAACCGCCCACACAGAGATAGGGACTGTGAGAGTTCCCCTGTAAACCGTCCACACAGAAATAGGCCCTGTGAGGGTTCCTCTGTAAACAGTCTACACAGAGATAGGCCCTGTGAGGGTTCCCCTGTAAGCAGTCCACACGGAGATAGGCCCTGTAAGGCATAGGCGTAGGCAGAAAGTTCTTAACGGCGGGTTACAAAGCTACAACTCACATATTCCTATGTTAAATATACAAAATTTCATTGCAATGGGGGTTACAACCCCCATCAACACCCCCTGCGTACGCCAATGCTGTGAGGGTTCCCCTGTAAACAGTCCACACAGAGATAGGTCCTGTGAGGGTTCCCCTGTAAACCGCCCACACGGAGATAGGCCCTGTGAGGGTTCCTCTGTAAACAGTCCACACGGAGATAGGCCCTGTGAGGGTTCCCCTGTAAACAGTCCACACGGAGATAGGCCCTGTGAGGGTTCCTCTGTAAACAGTCCACACGGAGATATGCCCTGTGAGGGTTCCTCTGTAAACAGTCCACACGGAGATAAACCCTGTGAGGGTTCCTCTGTAAACAGTCCACACAGAGATAGGCCCTGTGGCTTCAAAGTACCGATTAAAACTCTCCCTCAGACAACGAAAACAAGCCCACGCAGTTGTCATAATTGGGCGACATTTTGAAGATTCTTGATGAAGGATACGATTTCTCTTTTTCTCAAATCGCAGCTCATTCGATTATTATTACTAACGCGAACTCAGTTAAAATTTTTAACAACCGTAGCACCGTTCCGATCTAGTCCTATTTAACCTGAACATGTTTTTTTTTATTATTATCACGTTATTATCATCATCATCTTTTTGGGTTATACATTAATCAATTTATATTATTAGGAATTCTCAAGCTCTGAAATTAATATCTCTTTCTATGCTCTGTAGTAGCAAGCCCGCGCCGCACTCAACTGGCACACGGAAGTTTAATATATTTTTTAGGAAATACATTTTCTGGTGTTACATAATTAGTTAAGCTAAAGAATAGTTTGAGTGAAACACCGGCGATATAAAACCTAAAATTGGCACATGCCAAAAAAAAAAAAAAAATGGTTGTCCACCCCATTTTTAGATGCATGACCTTCCATTCGACCATCGAGACGTTAACTAACATAATTAAATAATAACTTATTACTAATAAATATTTTTAATAATTAATAATAACAATATTACTAATAAACTTTTTAATAATTAATAATAATAACATTACTAGTAAACTTTTTGCACGCTAGAAACAAATAAATATTATTATAATTACTATGCATTATATATTATCCCACTTTCCTTATTCGCTTGCAAGTTGAAATCAGAAGGACGTTGGGCAATCTAAAATCATTTCCCATATTTCAGATAAAAAATATTAATATAATATATAATATAAGCGTATAAGTCAATATGCATGCAATTGATTTTCCAGGGAAAGGGAAAGCACCCTTACTTATCCCCCCCCCCAATCAAGGGCCCTTGATTCGCTTTCTTGATATAATAACCCGTTCAATTTATAATTACTATCATTATAAAATTAGGTGAACATTTCTACTTGACTTCGGATTACATCATTATCCAACAAAAAACAATAATAATTATTAATTTGGGGTCGCCTATTGCGATAATGCAGACCGCCAGGGACCCCCGGGCCGCACATTAGAGACCAAAGATTTAGGAGAAACTGACACTCTCTTTTGGAAAGTTTCTATTTCCCATCATACTGCTTGGAAGTGGAAACTAACATGATCAACTACACTTTTCAATAACTCAAAAAGTATCTAAAAAAGTTATAAATATCCATAAGCCGCGCTAGCAAAAACTGTGTTTAAATTTGGCACACACACCGATCCGCTTTCAATGTTAAAAAGGCTTTGCTTTGGGACCCGCGCAGTTCCAATTTTGAACTTCGGAAGAAAAATCGTACATACCAGCTATCTGAAGAAGTTCCAAGTGGGATCTTCGTTTAACTGGGGGCGTCGTGGGCCCTCTCTTCGGCATGGAGGTGGGGGTGCGAATGGGTCCCTTGGATGAGGGGCCAGCCGAATTTTGGTTCACCACACGAACTCTCTTCTCTCTGTCACATGGTGACTGACACACACACACACCACACTGTTTCGAAAAGCTGTACCGCGCGCGGTCCGCGACTGCCGGGGCCACGTGACGTCACAGTGCGGGATCGTGACGTCACATGCTTTCATCGATTCACAATTTTAAGGGGCGTGTGCGCATAAAGCAACCATCACAAGCGGTAGGAAACTTTTGAATGAAGACGACGGACCTTCGAATATTATACAAAAGTAGTTTAAAACTTTATGGGCGAATGCTTCAATTTCTGTACAGTCCCCAAACTATTTTTTAATACATATGAAGATTGAAAGAATATTAAAATTAATTTTTGTAAGAAAATTTTAATTTAAAATTGAATTAAAATAATCTTAAGTACATTTGCATGCTATTTCGATGAAAATAAAGTAAATACAAGCCTTACACTTTACGCATACAAATATCACATATTGTATTTTATACATAAAGGTATTACGTTTTGTATTTTGCGCATAAATATTATCTTTCATAGACGTAGAGTTATATGGGCCCGAGCCCCCAATGTTGAAATAAATTGTAATTGTATATATACTGTAACGTATAAATTTACAAAATACATGATTACACACCCCGTTCCAATAATTTTGAAAACTCTATGTTGATATTATCGCTTTTACAAGTATTATATCTCATATTTTTTAGACATAAGCATTAAATTTTGTATATGAAAATTGTTAATCAAGTTGTTCATGCGTATTTGTTTATGATTCTGTGCATACAAGCACAGAAAAACCTCCCGATATATAGCAATAAACCTGTTTATAACGACATTCATTGCGATTCCGGCAGATTTCACCATTATTGTAGCCATTATTGTAGTATTATTGTAGTATTACCATTTCACCATTTATGTAGTAGTAACGTTTGTCGAACTTAATTTATTTTGACTGAACTTGTATATACTGACAATGCTTTTCGAACTTTGGCCGTATGATGTGTCCATGACTTCTTAAAGCAATATTGTCTTTGAAAATCCGTTAACACTGAAGAATAGTGTACGTATAAAAGCAGATGGTTTTAGAATACAGAGGATGGATTTCCTAGAAAAAAGAAAATGGAACAAAATCGAATTTTTTTTCAAAATTATCAAAATTTTCAGAACAAAATCGAATTTCATCCCTCTCGAAACATATTTCAAAAATTCTTCATTTTCTCCCCTTGAACCAAAACCGCCCGACTTTTAGTTTTCCGTTGGCCCTCTACATCCGTAATTTGCAATATTATTTAGCCATTTGTTTAACACGATAATATTAAAATTAATGTTTCATTCAAATTAAATATTTTTCATGAATTTTCAATTAAACTGAATTCTAATTGCAATTCCGTTTGTCCTCTATATCCGTAATTTACAATATTAATCAGCAATTTGTTTAACATGATAATATTAGAATTGATGCTTCATTTAAATTAAATAATTTACATGAATTTTCAACTAAACTGAATTCCAATTAAATTGAATGAAATTGAATTCCAATTAAATTGAGTGAAATTAAATTCCAATTAAATTAAAAGAAACCGAATTCCGATTAAATTGAATGAAATTGAATTCCAATTAAATTGAATAAAATTGAATTCCAATTGCAATTCCGTTTGTCCTCTAGATCCGTAATTTGCAATAGTATTTAACAATTTGTTTAACACGATATTTTTAGTATTGATCTTTCATTCAAATTAAATAATTTTTACGAATTTTCAATTAAATTGAATGAATTGAATTCCCATTAAATTGAATGAATTGAATTCCAATTAAATTGAATGAATTGAATTCCAATTAAATTGAATGAATTGAATTCCAATTAAATTGAATTAAATAATTTTCATGCTATAAAGTGTATTTGTTCCAACTTTGTCTATAACGACGAATGATATCTTTTTCGGGTCCCTGGAATATCATTTTAAACAAACTTTATTGTGTTAAATTTTGTGTGTACAGTATTAAATTTTATACATAAAAGTAGTAGTATTTACTCCCATCATACTTATACAAAAAAGTATAAAATTTTGCACATATATTAAATTTTATATATCATTATTAGGGAAGATTGCATTTCATTTACAGGCATATTGTTTAAATCAAAGAAGATCAGCGTTTCAAACGAAAAAATTCAAGATACCAGTTTATGTCAGAATTTTATTAATCATGCTTAAACCAATCGGACAGATTAATGCTCAAATTTAAAAAGTTAATTAATGGAATAGAAAATTATTTAGTACAATACAAAAATTAATTAATAGAATAGAAACTTAATGAATGAATTATCTTCAATTGAATGCCTTCACCAATATTTACCCTTCTTTATGCACAGTGAAACCTGGTAAAGTGACTACCTGATTAAAGCGGCCACTTTTTTATAAGAGAGAACTGGTTGGGACTTAGTCATACCTATATACCAGAGTCTGTCGTGTGCAATGACCACCTGTCTATGATGACCATCGCAGTCCAGTCCCAAAGGTGGTCACTTCAGGCAGGTTCAACTGTATGTCTCTCTTATCAAATTTTTTCCATACCCTCAATTTCTTGCTTTTCATATTAACGAATTTTCCTCTAACTAATTTACGTAACTCTGAATATCATTTTTCCATTACCTCTACATTTTTCAGTGGTGTGAGTAGTACTACTAGAGTACTACTAGTACTACTAGTGTGAGTAGCCACACTAGAAGCTTGTGGGATGCTTTTTTCTTTTTTAATACCTTTGTACACTATTACAAGGCATTAAGAATTACAATTTTCTCCCTCAATAGCAAAATACCAGACTATTTTATTGCTTTTAATCCTTTATCTGTGTGTTATGAGATAAGCTGTGGTTATCATACTTCGTTTTAACCGTAGCTATAGTGTAATGGCGGAATAGACCCTTTTTGTCACTTTTCGATTGTTGCAAGATGTATTTGGGTGTCAATTTTTTTACCGGAGGGAGGGGGGCGCACAAATCGTTTGCCTAGGGCAAATTTTCTTGCGTCAGCCTTGAACACATCTATTTAACCCTTTCGGTACCTTCGTCGAATTTAATCGACATGAAATAAATTATCTTATTTTTCTTCAAAGTAAAAATTTGCCAACGATACACAATATAATAAATTAGATCTTTTTCCAAATATAAATAATAGTTTTGCCTACAGATGGCTTAGGACAGGAGCTATACTAATTTTCTAAAAACTAATTGCAATGAAAACGAAGGCATCGAGTCATCATGTTGATTATATTCAACGTTGATTAATTAATTAATTAATTAATTAATTAATTAACCATGGGATCACTCTGATATTTTGCAGGTAAGTTATTTTGGACACAAAGAAGAAATCTGGGTAAAAAATCATACAAATTTATCAACAGGAAAAGAAATGGTGTCTGAAAGTCTTAATTGGCGATTCCTTTGGTTCTCAGTTCCTTTGAACATGGACACATATAACTCCGAAGAAGGAACACATCTATTTAAGGGCGATTCCTTTGATCCCCAGTTCCTTTGAACAGGGATACATATAACTCCGAAGAAGGAACACATCTATTTAAGGGCGATTCCTTTGATCCCCAGTTCCTTTGAACAGGGATACATATAACTCCGAAGAAGGAACACATCTATTTAAGGGCGATTCCTTTGATTCCCAGTTCCTTTGAATAGGAACACATATAACTCCAAAGAAGGAACACATCTATTTAAAGGCGATTCCTTTGATTCCCAGTTCCTTTGAATAGGAACACATATAACTCCAAAGAAGGAACACATCTATTTAAGGGGCGATTCATCTGGTTCTCAATTCCTTTGAATAGAGGCACATATAATTTCGAAGAAAGGACACTTCTTTTTCAGGGACAAAATGTCCGGTCCCGTGGATGTCCTTTATTGGGAGGTAACACTTTATTTAAATTATATATACGCATATTCAATATACAGGGTGGTCATAAAGTAAGTTCCCCTATGTAGGAGACCCTGAAGACCGGAATTTTCAAGGTATCGAAATGAAACTTGGGATGTAGACATTTCAAGGTGTGCGCTCGAGAGATACGTACATACAAAAATTATCTACTACGGTTACAGTTACCAAAATTCGAATAGCTACACCTTTATTATTATTAATAGTATCGCAATATGATCAGCACTGTGAAAAACCTCAAATGCCATTGAAAGTTTTCCTTTGACTGTAAAGCCAGCTGCGTAAAAGCAGTATCAAAGAAGGAGTGCGACGGACAAAGTAGGAAAGCAAGACCACAAGAAACCAAACCGCTTGACGCTTATTTAGCAGTTCTCGATGTGGCCTCCTCCACTAAAGACGAGACATTATACGAGATATTACGAGACTGCATACGAGATATTGTGGACATCACTGCCACAGGTAACACTTTACCCAAAATATGCAAAACCTGTCGTTTTATGGCATCTTTTAAGTCAAACATACTGATAGGATTGTCCCTCCCAAACCTGTAGCTAGACGCTTGTTACAGGGGAGCTCTAAAAATTACAGGGAGGGCTTAGAAAGCTATAGAAGGGGCTTAAAATTCGTAAATGTTTTGATGTATTTTATTAATATATTTAATAATACTAAATATCTAAGCAGACTAATATATTTATAATACTAAATATGTTAAGCAGACTAATATATTTAATAATACTAAATATGTAAGCAGACTAATATATTTAATAACACTAAATATATAAGGAGACTAATATATTTAAAATTAATAAATAAATTTCTTAAAATAAATTTTGCATTAAAAACTTATGAATTTTAGTATACCTCTCTATAATTTCTCTTATCCTTATTATAAAGTATATGAAGATTCAAACGTATGTAAAAAAAATTACATACACAAGATCTACCGTAGAAAGCTATTTTGAATACATTTTTAACGTCAAAGAACAATTTCCATTATCATGTACAATTTCGTACAAAATAAAAAATTTAAAATAAAATTCTACAATATTTGATTTTGAGAAAAAATATTTTCCAGGTGGGGCTTAGCCCCCTCTAGCCCCAGTCTGGCTACAGCTCTGATCCTTGTATACATTCGATTTCAAATATCCCCATAGGCAGGGCCTGTTTTTGTTCAGGCCGGGCCCTAGGGCCTTACCAATCCCGGGCTCCTTGATATTTTTTTTTCCCCCTTTTTGTACTTTATTTCAAATGTGGAGCAAAAAGTTCCTTTTAATAAACTTTTAAATAAACTAGCAAATATTACTTCAAAATCCTCTGTTAGTATAAAAATGAAAAACAAAACGATGAACACAGGAAACAATCTTAAAAAATTTGTCATAAACTAAAATAGAATAGATTTTTGGCTTTTGACAAAAAATTAAATAGATGGTATAAGCAAATCAGATTTTTACTAAGATGCTTCTCACTTACAAATATTAGAATAAAAATTAAAGAAAATTAAAAGTTTTTTTGCGCATTTTTAATTCTACAAAGTCATCAATATTGTGATTGAAGCTAATTTTTTCTAGTACCTTACTTTCCACATTAATAATAGCCAAAGAGGAAACATTTTCTTGGCTCATGACATGGAGTTTCTTAAGCGTGATTTTACTCTCTTTAAGATGGAAAACGATCTCTCGTCAGATGCGTTATTGATTGCTATTCATGAACAGGGCTGTCCCCAAACGGTATGCGCTGTGTGTGTTCCGCGTACTCTCAAAAAAGTTTTTGTATTTGCTGGTTTTTGGGCAACTTTCAACAAAGTTCAGCCTTTTTTTTTCTAGTCATTTACAAACTTGAATGGAAACAAATGAGGAAAAACATCCTGAACTCCCCCAAGCCTCAAAATAATATCCTGCGTACGACCAGGAGAGGAATGAAAAACTGATGAAAGTGGTAACTGCCACCCTGGGCTTGGATAGACGACCAGTCAAATGACAGTCAGCTCGGCGCTGTGAGGTCACCAAGTCCAGAGTTACCCCGCAATTTCAATACTCTTTAATTAAGACAGCACAGCATACTTTCAATAATTTTCTTCAGGACAGCACTGTTGATTAATATATGCGCAGCAATATTTCAACATTGGCAAAGGTTGATACACCCAGTGTTAGTTTCAATTAAAAACTCCATCATTTTTGGTGGGTTTGAGGTAATGTTATTTAGATTTACAAAGCTCTTTAAATTGTATCATTTTATCAACGATACGATCTGCATCGATATCCTTAACATATTATTATTCATTAGCGATAATATTAATTATTAATGTCCTAGCAGCCCAATATCGGTTTGACAAATTGAAATAAACACAATAAGGATTTTTCTCAGAATTATCGTCCATGATATTTTGTAGTCTTGGGCATGAAAGAAGATGGTTCTCTGTCATTAGGTAAAGTTCACACAAGGAGCATGTAGGTGAATTAATCAGATTAATTTGATGAAGATGCTATTGTAAGTAGTCATGTCCGGTCATAAGGTCCGAACTTTCCGGTCTGAACAATCCGGTTCAGACTGAACAATCCGGTCTGAAAGAAGCTACCCCGACCTCCTTGGGAGATATTTTGGTGTTGTGTATTTCAGGAGATAGTCCCAACTTTTCCCAGTAATTTTATCACGTTAATGTAATCGCAACATGATCGTGACACTAAAAATATCATTCACAAGATTGCACGATTTTCTCCTTACTAATAACCCGTGGTTAATTTATCATAAATTTCAAAGACACGGTTAATTTTACTGAAAAGTTTTAGTGTCCCATTAAAGAAATATCTTCAGCTTTCTGAGAGTATTCATCGAAACGTTTCTTTTCCCGCTTTCTGGACATTTTATTCTCATGCGATGTGTTGTTTGGTTGCAGTTTTTTTCCCTCAATTTCCAGAAAATTTTCACTAAATTTTTGATGAGTTGAATTAAGCTATCCAAGAGGTGACAAGGCACAATTAAATTGCTATCTATTTCTTTTAAGGATTTTCTTGTCGCATTTATTCTAAAATTTTTCGCCAGATAAAAAAATATATTAAAGGGGGACTCAGCCCCCCCTTACTGTTCCGAAATATTAGCATTTGCTTTATTTTCATGAAATTGTTTTGCTATAGAGGTCAACCCTATGCTCCTCCCCGTAAAACCCACATGGTGCCGATGATCAAGATTTTAAAAATTTAAATGCAAAAAATGGGCAAACAATATATTATGTACATTCACGCATTACAATATATGTAAAATTGAAATTTATTTCAAATTATTAAGGGGGCTCAAGGTCCATACAACTCTCAGCCTCTGTATGTATATTTTAAAAACTGAGCAATATGTGCAGGGGCCCCGTTTGGAATTACATTTTAATAAAGAAGTTGTTTCTTAACAAATATTTAGAACGCATTTAACGTTTCTAGTTGAAAAAAACTTTTTAATTTTATTGGAGCTTAAATTCTACCGTGTAAATGAATCATGAAATTCTAATTAATTTACTTATTTTCGCACAAGTGCCTTTAATGTTTCTCTAATTGGCTTTTGTAAATATTTAATTAACATAGTTTACCTGTTTCGCACGGGAGAAATAAAATCGTCTTCTTTTGGCTTAATCTATTTACGTTAATGGAAATATTAACAAGAAAGAATGGAGCGAAAATTTAAATTTGAGAATGTTTATAAAAAGATTTTAATTTAAGAAGATTGAAATACATGCGTTAGAATCCTTTTAATTATTAAACAAATTAAAATGTTGGTAGAATATTAGAACACGGTACCACCGCCAATGAAGTGATTTGGCGAGTTTTCGGCAACTCTCGTTAATATTATCATTATTTTAATATTACCGTTGTTTTAATCACCTTGTTTATTCATAAAAACCAATTTATTCGTAAAATACAATGAAAAACTCATGGAAGTCTCGATAACAGTATCATGTCTAATTAAGTTGCCGACGGGTACAGGGCACCGTTACACGGTCCATCAATATGAGGTGGAGGCCTCGCCAGCATTCGAAAGATCTGTGGTTATTGCTTTTAATGAAAAACAACAAAAAAACGCATGAATGTCTCGATATTGGCATTATGTCTAAGTAACCGGAAGGTAAAATATAAATAGGTAGTCATCGGTATAATATGAATAGGAAGTTCATTTGTAAACAATCACAGCGGCCGGAAGTAAAGTGAAAGTGCAAAACAACTCGGGGGCAATCCATCATGACGTCACAGAATGGAAGTCATTGGCGAGAAACCGGTACCGTGTTCTAAAATGTAACCAAAACATTTGCTTTAATAATTTAAAATGAAAGATTAATATAAAGGTTAGCCACCCTTCTACCACAAAGTAAAAGCAATAACGCTCAGAAAAACCTTACAGAATTTTTTTATTAAATGTAGTTATTCGAATCCAATAATTATTTTATTTAGGTAATTTATAATAGATTAATAATACGTTAATCGTTTTAGCTACCTAATAAATAAATATTGAATTGTTATCATTATATTGCAATGCGACTTTTTATAAATGAAAAAAAAAAAAAATGGGGACGGTAACGTTAACTCCAATTATACCGGAAGCGCAGTTCATAGCCGAAATTATTAGCTGCCATTCTGTGTTGTTTTAGTCTTTCGAAGTTTATTTTTCAAAGACTTTAGAGCTAATCAAATCTGATCCACATAAATTTCTCCATGTTCATCAAATCGTTTACTTTATTCATCAATATTTGAGGCCTTGGTTTGTTTGTTTGTTTGGCTTTTTTATGGCGCAAGAGCATCTGGGCTATACTGCGCCAGAGGCCTTGGAAACAACAATGGTACAAGTCCATTTTTGCTCAAAATGAGATATGAAAGGATTTGCGTCCAACGAACCGCCAGTTTCCTTTTGGCCAACAGTAACGTGGTGCCATCCTGTAGCCAATTAATTACACTATGGATATATATCAGTGTTGCAGCAACAAGGCAACACTGGAAGATGGACTCAAAAATTTCATTTCTGTGACTTATACCACTGTTGTTTTCAACTCCTCATTTCCTCAACTGTATACTTCACAAGTGGTCGTTCAGTTATACACTTCGTTTCTAAACGCTCATTGCGCGGCTACATTTAATTTCCACCGTTTCTAAACGCTGATCGAATTACCCACTTCATTTCGCAATGACCATTGATTTGCCGCTTTCTTTACTAACCTATATATTGAATTTTCCATTTCATTTTTCACATTTATCCTCTGTTTTTCTCAATGTCTATCGAACAGTTCGTCCATTTTATCAGCGTTTTTTGAATAATAGTCCGCTTTTTAAAACAAAATGAAATAAAAAAAACTCGTTGGACCACACTATGATGCAGCGAGTTGTGCCAACGATCACGTTTAATACTTCTTCCCGGGAATCGCCAACTATTTTTGCAAATTTTTGTATAGTAGTTTCATTCTTCCCGAAGATTCCATTATATCTAGTGAAGATTGAAATTTTTTTCCTAGCTGAGCCACAATAGTTGTTATAATCGATTCTCTACAGTCCCCATGTGTTCTCTCTCTAGCGTCTAACAAAAAAATGAACCGGTTCTCTTTTTCATCTACGATACCATTAATTAATTACCAAAATGTAGCAAAGACATAGATAGGCGTACGTGGAAAGTTCATAAGGGGGAATTATAAACTCAATGGGGAGGTTACAGAGCTACAACTCCATATATTCATACGTAAATATATATAAAATTTCATCATTTCATTTCAATGGGGGGGAGTTACAACTTACATCAACACCCCCTGCGTACGCCAGCGAACAGACACGAAAAGTGAGCACATGCTATTAGCAAAATGGCGTCGAAGACTTGATTCCATGCACGATTGCTTCCAATTTTTAAACTGCGCAATATCTACGAGAAGCAATAAAGCGATGTATATTTGTACATGACATTGCAACCAACCTAGATATGTCTAAATCCTCGGTAACTGATGTCATTAAAAGATGGAAGGGTAACGGTGTAACCACTGAAGAAAAATAAAAGGAGGGCCACGCAAATCCGATAAGAATGCATGAACATCCTTAGTAACATTCTCCATAGTCTTGTTCGATCTCCGCAATAAATATCACTACCGAGGTAGGAAATGTTAATTAATTAAAAAAATAATAGAAATATTACGCTGATGGTGATAGTGTAGAAACTACCTTTAATTTATACCGTTAATAATGAGGCCAAAAAGGGCTCTGGGCTTGCGAAATTAAAATATAGAAACTATAGTTGTAACGTTATTAAAAACATTCCGTTTGAAAGTTGAAATAATAACACGTCAATGAAAACGCTGCCATGCAGAAAAGAGAGCTATATAATACAATCCAACAAAAGGTATAATTACATCAAATAAATGACAAAGTGCATTTTTTTTATTTTACACTAAATACACTACGCCGAAAAATATAACCGCATTCCTTAGATTAAAAAAAAAAAATTAAATTTTGAACGACGTTATTTATAAAATTTTTGTTTGAAATTAGGGAAGACATGGAACCCTAATACCAACATTGGGGTAGGGGTTCCCTTATCACCACCGCTGACGGCACCCATGTACCTGGGATCAATCACCAAACTTGTGAACGCGGACGTGACTTTAAAAAAAAAAAGAAAAGAAAACTCTTAATCCGCAAGTACCTAACTTCAGAATTCTAACATGGCATTGGCGCAGTATAGCCCAGATGCTCTTGCGCCATAAAACATCCAAACAAACAAACTAACATGGCATCTGATCCTGTTCGCCAATTGGCGACTACAAGCAGCGGCTTAATGCAATCTGTAGATGAGATTTCCGTAAGAGCTCCACCCTTCTGGAGCGACTCTGAAGCTCTGTGGTTTGCGCATCTAGAAGCACAGTTTAGGAATGCTAATATATCCAGCGAGACAACTAAATGTAACATTGTGGTTGCAACGTTGGGTCAAAGGGAGGCTAATTGTTGTTAGTGATATAATTTTATCTTCGCCACAAACGGAGCAATATGAAGCGATTGAAAAGATCCAGATCCCGAAGTCGTTCCTTTGGACGCAACAACGCAGCCAGATCTAGTTCTGGACATAGGAACAGGATACGCTAGTACCATCAATGATTTAAGGATAGAGCAACAAAATGCATAAAGCCCTGTAGTTATCTTGAAACTAAGTTGGAAAATTAGCTGGCCCCTCATCAGGGGCGACAGACGAAGTCGGCCAAGCCACAAATCGCCTTTTTCTATACGGCTGAACCAGCAGAGGACATTTTTTGATCGATACTGGCACTGACGTTTCAGTTATACCTGTTCCATCTAAAAAAACGATTAATTGCAGATGAAACATTTTACTTTTATGCAGAAACTCAACTAAGATTAACACTTTTGGAACAGAACACGTCTACGTAGATTTAGGATTAAACACTGGCGTACGCAGGGGGTGTTGATGGGGGTTGTAACCCCCATTGCAATGAAATTTTGTATATTTAACATAGGAATATATGAGTTGTAGCTCTGTAACCCCTCCTCATTGGGTCTATACCCCCTTATGCAGTTTCTGCGTACGCCTATAGGATTAAAGAGGAGATTTAATTAGACATTTATTGTAGCAAACGTCGTTAAACTAATAATTGGAGCCAATTTTTTTATAAATACTTTGGACCTTTCGTAGATGTTAAGAGGAAATATCTTGCAGATCCCACAATATCCTTAAACTCCATTGCCAAAGTTGTGCCATCGCCTTTTCCGTCCTTAGGTACGATGTCTATGTCCGGATACAATCCTCTTGTTTATGCACTACTTCTCGAATTTAGGAAAATAACGCTACAATTTCCTGTTTTTAAGGAAGTTCAACATACAGTAACTCATCGCATAGTTACGACAGATCCACGGATCGGCAGCCGAAGTTGACGTTTAGCACCTGATCAATATAGTGTGCGAAGAATTTAAATTTATGTTACAGCAAGGGATTTGTAAACAGTCGAAAAGCTGTTGGGCGTATCCTTTACATTCAGTACACAAGAAAAACGAAGGATGGAGACTTTGCGGGGATTACCACGCTTTAAATGCGCAAACACTACCCGACAGATATCCTCTACCCAACCTCCAAGATTTTACTTACCGTCTTCGTAATTGTACTATTTTTTCAACCATTGACCTTGTCGAGGCTTACCATTAGATTCCGGTAGGGGAAGCCGACATTGAAAAAACAGTACACTTTTTGGACTATCTGAGTTCCCCCAGAATGCCATATGGCTTGAGGAATACTGCTCAAACATTTATGGGATTTATTCATACGCAGTTCCAAAGTTTAGAATTTTGTTTCGTATATTTGGATGATTTACTAGTTGCTTCAAATAACAAAGAAGAACATCTGTTTCACCTGAGACAAGTATTCCAACGATTACGAGATGCCGGTTTAATAATTAACCTTTTGGTGACGGCGGGACAGCGATTGTCCCATGAAATTTTCGCCCGAAGTTTACGGCTCGTGGGACATATATGTACCATACACTGCTTTGCCCTTCAGTCACATTAATCTACAAAGACTTATTATTCTAAAATCCGCGCGTTAGCTGGAAGGGGGAGGGGTCAAATTCTGCATCGGCATAAAGAATAGAGGGAATTGCAGGGAATAAAAAGGTTTTGAAAGGCAGAGTTACCAGCACCCATTTTGCTAAAATTTGCAAATGACCCCACATCGCAACGTTGACCTGAGAAAAATCATAAGAGGAGGGAAAAAGCATTCAGAGTATTTTAGCCGTGTGGAAGGCGAATTCACCCCTCGTACGTGCCGTTACCTAAAGGTTATTGTAGACAAATAACAGTTTGTGCTAAACAAAGAATGTATTACCTGGGACACCATATAATTTCTTGTGGAATTCAATCCACACCAGAACGTATTGCAGGATTTAAACATCCCGAAACTGTTAATGATCTGCGAAAATTTTTCGGAAAAATCAACTTCTATTGTAGATTTATTTCGGGAGCTGCAGTCACTCAGACTACCTTAGATGATTATACCAAAGGAAGTAAAAAGAACGACAAAACTAGAATTGCATGGACAGAGAAAGCGGTCGAAGTATTTGAAAGATGTAAATAACTTCCTCAAGCCAGACTCCTAACCCATCCTACCCACGATGCGAATCTAGTGATCATAGTGAATGTCTCGGATTTTGCACTGGGTGCAGTTATTCAACAACGAGTTGAAAACGACTGGGTACCATTATGTTTTCTCTCCAGAAGACTCATGAAAACGCAGAAACCTTACGTACTTACGATCGCAGTATCGCAGAAACCTTATAGCACTTACGATCGCGAGTTATTTGTGGCCTACTCTTCCATCAAATGTTTTAAGTACTATCTAGAAGGCAGGAACTTTACTTCTTTTACTGAACACCTATCTTTAATTCATGCTTTTAGACAAAACCCAGATATAGCTTCTCCTCGCCAACTACGACAACTCGATTTTACCAGGGAATTAATCACGGATATACAATAGGGTGGGTTGAAAAAAAACGAAATTACTGTTATCGAAAACCCCTAGTGCGGAAAAGTTGTAAGTGACCACCACTAAGAATTGTGTGAAATATTTTTCGAATCGGTTGATATCTCTGGCCAGAGGGTCAAAATTTTGAAATTTCACTAAAAACATGAAATTTTCGAGTATTCGTATAAAATACCCGAATTGTTCAGATCGAAAAACCCTAGTACGGAAAAGATATTAATAGCTATGCACAAGTGTGTGTAGTATAATTCCAATCCGTACATTTATTCGGCTCTGACCAAAGCCTTGATATTTCGAAATTTTACATAAAAAACTCAAAAAGCAGTGCAATGATTACTTAATATATAACATATTATTGCACTGCGTTTTGCATTTATTATTATTTATTTAATATATTATTGTTATAATAGTTACTAGTTAATTACCAGGTAATTAATTTTAGTGCTTTTCCTCCACTCCTTCGCATTTCCAAGCAATCTAGCCACCCTTCCGCCTACCCGTACTTTTCCCCGTCCCCTCTACTCGGAATGATTGTTTGTGGTTTTACGGCTCAAAGACTACAGTGGTCATGCTGCGCCGGGACCTACTGTTTTCCGAGGAATCCGAACCTCTTAAGGCCTAGGGAACCAAACCCCGGACTACAGTGAGCAGTGCGATCTTTATGAGATCTCTGAGTATCCTCAGAACGAATTCGCTCGCTTTTACTACGACTACCCTACTCCTACTTGCATCCTGAAAACACTTCAAACTCAAGTTGACTCGCTGGTCTGTCGAGTAATGCTATTCCTACTCCCTTTTCCCCCTTTATTGCCATAAGCCTTGTGTTGTGTATGTGTAAGCTCACATGCTAATTCTCCCTTGCCTTAATATAGTCGTAAAGTCTTAATATAGACCTTAATATAGGCGTAATCGGCTAGTTTCCGGGACTGAATAGTTAGATACTACAGTGAATAACTGATACAGTGCTACAAAGCAAAAAAAATGATGACAAAGCCGAAGTCTTCAACTTCAAAACCGTCCGTGCGAAAGAATTTTGTCTCATTTTTGGACCCCCGAAAAATCTGTATGAAAGTTAACTTCCGACAAATGAAGATGTCATAAAGTGTTATTTGAAAGAGAGTCGTAAGATTATTTTGGAGACAGAGAGCCAACAAGAACCTAGTTTCTCAAGTATTGAAGACGCTGTGGCTGGGAAAATTTAAAAGTTTTATCAAAAATCGTCTATTCCGACAGTTTCTCAGCAGCGTGTACGTACTATGCCGTTTTCATATCACAAGAAGTATAGTGACATCAAAAATTCTAGTAAACGGGTCACTAAAAGTCAAACAGTGAAAGACAGGGTTGAAAAGTTCAGGCAGAAAGCAAGTACAACCCTTTTTGATGTAGCTTCTTGCAAGTGCTCAGATATCAGTAAATGCCCTTGCCGCCCCTCCCCCTCATTTCGGGAAGATAAAGTCCCAGCCAAAGACCGACTATTACTTATTCCTTGTCGATCAGAGATCGACCAGGCTATGCTAACATAGGTTCCGTTGATCTTATTGAAACACAGAAGTTCCAAAAGCGAATCAAGGGAAAATTATAGGAGTCTGCTCTTTCCAGAAAAGAAATGGTTTGTTGCGTTTCTAGTAAGACTGACAACGACAACCCAGTTGAAACAGAAACCGAAGTAGTTGCTGACCAAGAAACATGAGATTTGTATGGGCCAAGTACGAGTAAGTCAATTCCATCTTCTTCTCAAATGCGACCACCACTTCGCGTAACTGTACTTACTAATCAGCGATATGGTGTGTCTGATAGAGCAACTGCTGCAATCACATCAGAGCTCATAATAACTGCCGAGTCTAGTCGAAGTCAACGCCTGGAGTTTCTCCCAATTTCCCTGCCATACACACACATAGGCTGTTGAACAGACAGTGAAACTAGTGACTGAGGCATCGGTTAGCGCACGATAATAATTAGGATGGCTACATTCGATCAACCCTATTTTGCAGAAAAATGATGTACTTTGATCAAAAATCCAACTTCAACATTGACATCAACCCCTTGTGAGACTCCGTGAACACTGAACGATTATGAGACGATGATAACATCATTGAGTTGCTCCACTATTAAATATTAATCCGTTATCTAGTATTATCACTATCAATCCAATGTTAATGAGTTATTCCACATTTCAGTCACGTAATGGTTAAAAAAATGAGTATTATAAATTTAGCGTTTATATGCAAACTTTCGAAATTCCGAGCTATTGGTCAGAGCCGAATAAATTTACGGATTGTAATTATACTATATACACTTGTTCATGGTTATTAATTTCTTTCCAGCACCATGGCTTTTCGATCCGAGAAATTCAGGTATTTTCTACGAATACTCGAAAAATTTGTGTTTTTAGTGAAATTTCAAAACTTTGATCCTCTTATCAGAGCAAAGATATCAACCTATTCGAAAAATATTTCACACAACACTTAGTAATGATTACTTACAACTTTTCCGCACTAGGGGTTTTTGATAACAGCAATTTCGTTTTTTCGACCCACCCTAATACACAACACATCTCAAGTAAAGATAACGTGGTTGCAGATGCTTTATCTAGAGTGATAGAACTATATCTCCACGAAGCTGTAGATTATTCTAAAATAGCGGTCGAACAAGAATCAGATGTTGAACACCAACAATTACAGTTAACCGACTCAAATTTGAAATTTCCTGTCTGTAGTTCAGAGATCGCCAAATATTTTGCGACATCTCTACCTCAACACCAAGACTTTACACACCTATTTCTCTCAGAAAAACAATTTTCAATTCTATTCACAATTTGTCCCACCCCGGAATTCACACCACATCTATATTGCTAGCTAAAAAATTTATAAGGCCATGAGTTAAAAAAGATTGCCATCTGTGGGCTATAAATTGTCTGGCATGCCAGAAAACGAAGGTACACCACCATACACAAAAAGCAATAGGCAACTATCCTCCCGTTTCCAAACCATTTGATGAAATTCACTTAGATATCATCGGTCCCCCTACCTATTTCAGAAAGCCATCGCTACTGCAATACAATGATTGATCAGTTCACTCGCTGGCCAGAGGCCCTTCCAGTACCCGACATACGTGCCGATACCTTCGCCGAAGCTGTATACCGTGGACGGATTACTGGATTCGATGTACCCTCAGCCATTATTACGGATCAAAGGAGCCAATTCGAACCGGCCCTATTTACAGAACTATCACATATATTGGGATTTGAGCGCAAATGCACTATGGGATACAATCCAGAATGTAATGGATTTATCCAGCCATATGGTGACCAGAAAAATGACATGGGTCCTACAATATGCATATAACATTACCAGTTGAACCCTTAATGGCCCAATAAATGAACGAGTAACTACTACTACATCACCATAGGACAGTAACCCCCCGTAACAATGGCAGATCCAAAAATCTTTTGGGAGGTCGGGTGTACGATTTATTTCAGATTTCTATTTTTAGCCATCTGGTACTTTTCATGTCATTTTCTATGATATAATCTCTGCTCAAGGGAAGGAGGCAATCATCCCTCTTGAATCCACCTGTGCCCACAACAAGCAATGAGCCAGTATAAGTGTGTGTTTTTTTCCACCATAGAGAATCAAACCTGGATTATATGTTACCTGAATGATAGGTAAATGCATTACCAGTAGCATAGGGAACGTGGGAGCTCAACCCCTCCCACGTTTACGTGAAAGTGGGATCAAAAAGCATATTCTTGCCTGCATTTTTAAATGGAAATAAGGGTGAGTATGTTTTTCAGATGCATGTCCAATGTATACATCAGGGAGCCCCCCAGCTTTGGTACGTCTCTCTGACCAACCTGGACATTTTTTCCTGGAAGACCACCTGTATCCTCCTCTTGGTCATTGCACACACACACAGGGCAAAGAATAGGACAATTGGCCTCCAGAAAACTGTGGCAACTAGAACATGGTCCAAAAAAACACTATACATTTTTCCATACAGGATAATAATGGAAATGGATAGGTATAGTGCATTCCACAATTCAGGGGATCTACAAGCAATTCAATAAACACCAACGATATTTAAGAAAATCCATAATTTCCTCCCATGACAGCTCTTTACAATTAATTGATAGTAACCAATATCTCCAACGAAAAAAATTCCTTTTTATACCGATTTATTGTTAATAACTAAGCAGTGATGATGATATATAGAATAAAGTAAATATATAGAAGGGTTCTATGGCTGGATATGTAAGAAAAGGGTTTGTAGATTGGAAAGTCAATGGCATAGACGGTAGTGTCTGAAAAAAACTTTTGTGGATTCAATCATTTGCCATGTAGCTGCCTGTATCTGTGGAAGTGGGGTAGGAAGGTGGGCCCATTCATTACTACAGAGGTGATTGTAAGTCCAAACCAGATTCCCTGAACATACCAGAAAATTCCCTGAAAAGTTATGTAATATTTTTGGTAAAGACACTGATTTCCACAGGAATATAAAAAATTATATTAAACAAAATTTGTAATTTTTAAAAAGAAATCCCGGAAGAGGCAAGTTGAAATTCCCAGAATAAAACCATCCCTGTTACTAGATAGGTATCAAATGAAATACACAAGGGAATTGGTTAATGGGACTCGTATGTGCCCCGCACTGAGTTTTGATGCTCAAAATTACAACACTGTATATAAATATGTAAAATTGCAACCCGTTAACCCCTCGCCCCCACATTATAAATTGCATATACTGTTGAAAGTATCCCATCTTTTCTGCATATTAAGTGTAATGTTAAATGTGTTTAATTGAAATAAAGATGCCACACAGCTATGGAAACATTGTTTTACAGTAATTTATTTGACCACGGTCCATATCTACACTTTGATTATAGTTCATTTTTATTTATATATTTATTTTTATATATATATATATATGCTTGCAACATAACATTTTTACTATAAGAGAAAGGCCCTTTATTTTCAAAAGAACACTGTTGTTTCTGTTATGGGATCGTCTCTTAAACAACGTGAGAAAAATATTCAAGCCAGATCATTGCCAAGTATCTGGAGATCGCCGATACATAGGATACATACCCATGTCGTCGATACACAGGATGCATACTCATATCGCCGATACATGGGATACATACCCATGTGAGATCACAGGGAAAGTTTATGTATATATAGTCATATCACAGCGTATTTGGAAATAGATTGATTGGCATGACATTAATTCTCTAGTGGGGAGAGGGGGGAAGGAACAAATACTAACCAATTGAAAAGACTGGAAACTCCAGCCACCAACAGCTACAGAAGAAACCTTGGCTACCAATAGTTGCTGAAGAATTTTCAGCAACCAATGACTTCTGAAAAATCCGCGAGCAACGGTTAGTTACGAAACCTCCGCTATCAGTGATTACTGAAAGGGTCTTTGCCACCAATCTTTGCTGAAGAGTTCTCCACCTACAATGGTTGCTGAAGAGATCTCTGCCAGCAGTGATTTCTGAAGAGACCATCAATAATGGTTACTTTCAAGACCTCCATCACCAATGGTTGCTGAAAAGGTCTTTGTCGTCAATCTTTGCTGGGAGTACGTCACCAACAATGAATGCTGAAGAGATTTCTGCCAGCAGTGATTGCTGAAGAGACCATCAGTAATGGTTACTTTCAAAACCTCCATCACCAGTGGTTACTGAAAAGGTCTTTACCACCAAGGGCTGCTGAAGAGT
The DNA here is from genome assembly GCA_006491805.2 of Dysdera silvatica. Taxonomy (NCBI): domain Eukaryota; kingdom Metazoa; phylum Arthropoda; class Arachnida; order Araneae; family Dysderidae; genus Dysdera; species Dysdera silvatica. Next base: position 6,373,383 of record QLNU02003225.1, on the reverse strand, counting down.
CCTTCATCAGCAATGGTTGTGGAGGAGACCTCTGCCAGCAGTGATTGTTGTGGAGACCTATCAATGTGTAAGTGTGTGAAGTCATATCACTGCATAGAAGGGGTCACTTTCTTACAACGTATTGAAGAGGTTAGTCAACAAATGCCGCAGCCAAACAAGTTCATTGACCTACATTGAACACAAAAGAGGAAAATAACATTAACGACTGGCAAGATCAGTACCTGGCTATTTGTTAATGTCATTTTCCTTTAAACACAAATCCACCTGCGGATCACATAAAACTAACATCTATGGTGAAACATCAAGTACTTAACGAATCCACATCACTTCAAAATTGATTTCATTAGAAAGAAATTAAATATAGTTAAAATTAACAAATAATACAACTGGCTAAAACCCCTGATCCTTAAAACATCTGTACTTTGTTTTTGTAAAAAATTTCAATGTTTTCGTGTATGGCACAAATATCAAACTCAAAGTTTTCTAACACTGCTTCTCAACTCAGCAAAAATTGCAAATGTAGTACAACAGAGGAATGAAAACTCATAAATTAACAAAAACATTACAAAAATAACGTTATTAAAAAAACACCACCACCACCATTGTATATTCGCGCAGACCTGACGCCTGATACCGTTAGCAGACGGGTTAGTCCATTGCAGTTTAGGGAAGGGCATCTTGCCGAAACTGGTTTTTCGCGCGGGAAAAACCAGTTCCTCCAAGACGGCCTTCCCTAAACTGCAATGGACTAACCCGTCTGCTAACGGTATCACCGCCAACTGAGCATGAATACACAGTAGCTGGGCAATTTTTGCTGATTTCACTATTTCAATACAGATGATTCCAAAACAAAATCCCACTATAATAAAGACTTGCATTAAATCATTCTCATAATTAATTACAAATGCTTATTATTAATTCATGCAAAATTAGCAATGGATCATTATCTTTAATTCATCATGATCATTACCTCTTTTCCATAATTAGTTAATCATGTAAATACTAATAGACCAATGTATACATAACACACGCTTTAACCTTGTACAACAAATGTCGGTTCACAATTACAAATTCACCAACATTCCAATTAACCTAATGAAAAGAAATGTCAACAAACTTATTTTAATTACTATGGGCAAATAGAAAAGACCAATTATCGCAAACAACATTAAAAATGCACGACTCGCAAAAATAAACGCATTTCATTAGACATGATCAACCATTCATCTCTTTCAAAGATTATGTAATTAGCAAATTAGTCAATTAAAAGAGACATAATTTATAATTTATATTAACTTAAATTCTAACATTCTCTGTATGTGAATGTGTGAAAAAAAAAAAAAAGAAATGGTGAAGAGGAACAAATTTGTCAACGAAATTGCCTCTCAAAACCGAGAGAATCGTCTGAGATGATATGAACTGCTGTGGGCAAACCAGAAACTACAGGTTAAAATTATCGGCCCTACGACGACTAAATATTGAGGAATGGTGATTAAAAATACGACTTCAGTCACCATCATACTCGTCACTTTATTGTTTCCCAATGCAATCCTGTCCGTTTTGAGTCTGCACGGAGGTTACATTCTAAATCCGCAAACTACTTATTATTCTTAAGAAAAAATGTTGATCAAACGAACCCTTCTAAGGTTGCAGTATTTAAATGTTTTGTGGCCACGAGAAAGTGGCTATAACTTAAATGAAGTGGCCTCTATCAAACAGGACCCTGCTTGCCAATGGCAACTAATCAAATACTTGAGTTTTAAGCTTTACCTGAAACCATAATACACTTACACCGAATGCTGCTTATGAGATGTTGATGAGGCCATTGTGGTGTAATGAGTCATTTGCAGACGAAGCCAACGGCTCACCGAGCCCGGGAATAAGATTTTAAGAGGAGGGGTGGGGGTGCATTTTTATGTCACAAGACAAAACAACTAATCGGTTGGAACATGACTTTCAAATCAATATTCAATACATTTACAGTCAGCACTTTGTGTTAGAACAGAAGCACTAAAGATTGACGGATTTTGTCTTAAGAGGTAAAGGTTGGTTGTATTTTTATAGCACAAGAACAGCAAGGGTCATACTGTGCCAAACGACATGAGAATGTTCACTATCGGGCAAAGCTGAATTTAACAAGCTACACTCTCATAACAACTACTTATATATCAATTTTTTTGCTTTGTTTTTCTACGCCGAAAACCTAAAATAATATAATCTCGATATATTTCGACTCTGAAGTGCAATATCATTAACAAATTAAGCGTAATATTAATAAAGATTGTTTTTGTTTTATAGTGCAAAGCATAGTAAGATCATGATACTATCAATTAGATATTTCCATGAAATTTAACACTTTTTGACCCACGGCAAGGATGGGAAGCTTTTTTCATTGGAAGACCAGAAAATTAGTTGTAGTCCAAAAAGGCCATACATTTTAATTAAGCAGGATTATTTCATTGAATCATCTTTTACGTTTTTGTATTTGAAATATGATTATTTTAAGCTTACAACGAAAAATAACAGAAGTCATGCTGGCCAATGAAAACTTGAAAAGGTGAGCAAAAACATATCAATAAAAATAGAAGAATTTGTTCCGCAAAATTCGAATTCAATCAGAAGGTGGTACCTGATCACCTAGAAGGCTGCAGGTTCCCAGGCCTAGGAAATTAAAACCTGGAGGGATCAAATCCAGATCGTTTACATGATGATCAAGTACCACTATGCCACTACAAGGTAAATAGCAGATATTAACTGAATTTTGATAACATAAATTGTATTTTCTATCAATATAAAAAATATTATTCATTATATTAATAAATCAGAAAAGACTTGTTTGTTGTTGCGAGCTTTATGGTCAACATGAGACAACAGAGATCATGCTAAGCTCGGACCTAGTTTTCCAAACAATCCAAACCTCTTAGTGTCTAGGGAACTAACCACTGGACTACAGTGAGCAATTAGTCCATAAATGGAGGAAGTTGGGGGGGGGAACCCACTGGAAGTTGTTTTGCCTAGTGTGTGGAGTTAATGCCACAAAAGGCAAATGATTGCCACTGAAAGACCATAAATCAGAAGAACTGATATGGAAGCTTCAATTGGTATGTTTAAAAGCCGCCTTCATGTAGAATACATTTTTAATAGGTGTATTAAGCAGGTAATAAATTCTCGGGAGAAAAATTCCTGCATATGAAACTCTTTTCAATGCTTCTTTATGTTTCATATTTGCTTGTCATATATCCACCCCCCCCCCTTCTTCGTAAAATGAAACACAAAGCACAACTTCCACTCACATTGATAAAAAAAAGAAATCACAGACTCTTTTCTAGCATGGTCCCCACTCCTTTGTCCTGATGAAATTCAAGGACCTTTTAAGGACCAAATATTTTTTTCAAGGATCTTACATAGTACATTGGAAATAAGGGAAATATCCCTTTTTTTTTCTTTTGCCAAAACTTGAAAAAAGGTTTTGGGAAACATTCAAGGACCAACCACATTTTTGTCAGTTTTCAAGTACTTTTCAAGGGCCCTGACTTAGCAAAAAATATTCAAGGACTATGGGAAGAACCATTTCTATATTTTTCCCTGAACTTTCAGACAAAATTCCCTGCCCAATAAGAAAAAAAAACAAAAAAAACGTTTTCAACTGAACTTCGATTGTACGGAAAACAGCTTTGACCTCAATGGATATTTGGCTATTTAAAATAGAAGTTAAGATGGCTTTCCTCTGAATTTTCCGGATTTGAGTGAAAATTTTTGTTTTTGCATGATTTCTTCCTGACTTTTAGGGAGAATCTCAAATTTCCTACTAATTCTAGGGTTTCCAGATATGTGAGAACCATGACAAAGTTGCACACCATGCTTGTTGTGTTTCATTTTGGACGGATGGCTAAGGTCATGCTGTGCCAGGACTTAGTTTTCCGAGACATCCAAACATCTTTTGTCTTTGGAATCAAACTGCATGTTATTACCATAATAAACACTTTATCATTTGATACGTGATATGCATTATATATGTTATCATTACACCACCACAGACTAATATATTTGTAGGCATGCATTCGCATGAAGAAAGAATACTTAAAGAAATACTTAGAGAATGAATGAAAGAACTTACGGAAAAAAAAAAAAAAGCAAGACCATTAATAAAATCATGGATTTATTTTTCTTTCTTAAATAACGATGAGTTTAGGTGGTTTCATCAGCAATATTCATCAGTTCTATTGTTGAAATGTCTGGCTAATAACTAATCATGAAAATTCATCAAGCTTCAAGTGATTTGGGGAATACGACTAATGCATTCTGTATCCGTTTTACGAACTGATACGAAATATGCCGAACTAACATGGGATATATTAAACAATTAAATGTAATTACGAAGTGTTCTGATTTTCTAATCAAATTACAAAAGGTTAATAAACAGTCTTAAATAAAACCACACAGCATTAACAACTGCCCCACTCACTCAGGTTTAACGCGAATAGTACAATATAAATATAACATTTAGACAGAATTAATGAGATCTGGATAACTTAATCTGTCGGGGGGGAAATAAACAGATAACAGATTAATAACAATTTGCACACCTAAGTGTCATAACAAAAAAAACCCTTGAAAATGTGTTATTTTTATATCAGTTGACAGATTTTTGTGTTTACTTTTACTCATTAGCTAAATTTTATATATTTTTAATTATGTTTATATTCAGGTGGAACAATCTTCACTTTGGAAATGAACTTCGAAGCTGTTTTTCTCAGAATGAAGTTTTTTGTGCTATGACATGGTTTTGGTAGATGTGTGAATTAATAAAACACAAATGAACATCGAAAAGTACAGTCCCTTCTCTTTTTTTTATTATGTATATGAGTATATTAATCTCCTCCTCTTAAAAGGAAACGAATGCATACAGAACATAGGTTTTTTCCAATATGTGTGTATAACATTATTTTGTTATCTATCATTAGTTATCATTTTGTTATCATTAGATTGTTATCTATCCACTGTAAGACTAAGATATGCGTGTCGTTATACAAACACATAGTATGATGAAAACATCTTGTAGGGTCTCCACTGGCCATGGAAAAAAAAAATTCGTACTCTTCCCAAATTTCTTGACTAATAACAAACAGAACTTTGAATTGAACTATAGCTTTGGAGGAAAACAGCTAACATTCGCATGAAATTTAACTATAGAAAGTTTTCCCTGACTTTTTCAGGTTTGACCAAAATAAGCTTGTTTTCCCTGACTTACAGGAACGACTTTGATTTCCCTGACAATTCACTGACCTTAACGGGAGTGGTGTTAAGCTCACAACGTTGGATGAGCTGAATGGTAAGCTGGACTTAAGTTTAATAAGGAATTTAAACCCTGTATACTGAGCTTACAAGATGCAGTGGGGGGGTTAAGAAATTGACTCCATAAAAGTAAAATACATTTTCGGATAAGTAGATATTGCATTAGTTCCTCTCCTCCGTTTCTTAATTATTTTTAGACACAATTACTATTTACTAATTATGCATTAATAAATAATATATTTGTATACATTTGTCTCAGAAAAATATTTAAAAACCCTTAATTTTTGTTGGAGAAACGCATAGTATTTTAAAAAGCTCACCCGTAAAAAGACACATAATTATTGAAAAATTGTAAATTGAAACTTCATGGAATATGCCATCAGTTTTTATTGTCTTTTAAGATTACAATATAAACTATGTAAAACAGCTTTTCAGATCTCCTCCTTGCATAAAGTAGGAAAACTATAAGCTTCTTCATTACAAAATCATGCTCGATAAAAAACAAATGTCAGAATACTTTTCCAAGTTTGTTTTTTTTTAACTGTGCAAAATAAACATTCGGAAGTCTGGTCACAGAAACAACCCTGGATTTGTTTGTTTGTGGTTTTACGGCTCAAAGACTACAATGGTCATACTGCGCCGGGACCTACTGTTTTCCGAGGAATTTGAACATCTGGACCTACTGTTTTCCGAGGAATCCGAACCTCTTAAGGCCTAGGGAACCAAACCCCGGACTACAGTGAGCAGTGCGATCTTTATGAGATCTCTGAGTAAGCGTTCTTTTTGCACTGCTGGGAGTCGAACCCGGATTAGCGGCGCACTAGGAGAACGCGTTACCACACTGCGCCACCGCAGGGCAACAACCCTGAAAGCCCCACATCCTTCTCCTGTAAATTCTAAGAGACTAGATACAGAATTCTCAGTGGGTCGAAGTGATACAAATTTAAGCGTTGATTAATGGCTGATTGGTTAACTAGAATTTTATTTATTAATGAAAAGGGAGAAGAGTCTATTACCCATTCATGTTCTTCACTTTCTGCATAAAATTTCTTCAGTGGTACTTTGTAGTTTTATCTAGCTACAAAGCACATCGCATGAGGACCAATTTTCCCCTGACGTTTGTTTCTTTACTGTCTTGAGAACAGCAAAAGTCTCACGTGCATGGCGTTTCACATTGGCCTAGAAATCTGAACCTCTGCCTCATCTGTATGAAAATCTTAAGATTCTTACAACATGAAAAAAAATTAAAGCATCACAACCATTTCCAGAAATATACAAGTAACTCTTACTCTGAAATGTATGGAAATTCCCCAATATTAGATACCCTGCATTATGGGTTTCTAATTGGAGATTGCCCATTAGTTGCCAATGTGTTTTTGCATTCTGCAAAACTACTTTCAGAAAGGGTGTTTCCCAGAAGTTTCAGGTAAATAAAAAGAGGCAGAAACACAGCATTGACATTACTCATGAGTAAGGATTGTTGTTGACACTTGGGTGATCTTTCTCATTGCTATTTTACCAGTGTTTAACCTTTTGTATGTAAATTTCTTCACTGATACTTTATTTTATTTCAATAACGTGCAAAACATGAAAAGAAAATTTGCATCGTTGCACATGGCAAAAATTGCAATTATAAACACTGTATTGCCAGGCTGTCTCAGTAGCAACAGCCTACGAAATCTGTAAAGTGAGGTTCACTACATTATTACTACTATTCACATTATCACTACTATTAACATATTATATTATTCTAATAGTTAGAACCTGCTGAAGATTTTGTAAATAGGCAAAAAAAAAATTTACGTAATTTATCTGTAAATAGAGTTGGTATCTCTAAACATATGTTTTCATAGAAAAGCTACTACAGTCATAATATAATTAAAGAGTAACATAGTTTTAAAAAACATACAGCATAAAATTTAAAACAAGATGTACATATACAATACCTACAGATTTTTTAGATCTGTCCACCATGCGAAGACCATTATCGCTAATTTCTAACACACATGGGTGAGCTTGGTCTCTATTTTGTGACTGTTGCGACTTTAAAATCTGTAGAGGGGATCAGATTTATGCATGAAAAGAAAGAAAGACAAGAATTCATATGTAAAGTTTTCTACTTAAAACTCTATTATGACATAAAATTCTAATGGCAAACAAACAAAATCAAAAATAAAACACGAACTTACAGCCAAATGATTATCTATTGTAAAAAAGAATAAACCTTTATCTCCCGATAATTAGTTAAAAACTTTTATTTCAAACAAAACAAATTAATATTAATACTACTTTCGAAACGTACATCATTCATCAGTGTTTATCATAGTGTGTTTCTGCAGAACACTCAGGGTTCCATAGTGACCATCTCGGGGTACCACAAGCAATTTACAAAACATTGAAAAAAGTTTCAAGAAAATATGTAAAGTAATAACTAGGGCAGTAATTTCATGGCAGCATGAATTTCCGACATTTTCTGTGAATTTTAGGACTTTTGATGATTTTGCCAATTTTAGAATTTTTCACAGTTTCACAAATTTTACAATTATTTTTTATTAATTTCTTAATATCTATTATGATTTTTAATTTTCATATTTAAATAATTTTAATACTGCCATCAGAAAATATTTTGGGCAAAATTTGGCATAAAAATGTATTCAAACTATGCATGAACAAGATATTTTGCATTGCCTCACAATAACCTTGAGGGATGAGCTAAAACATTAGAAATCCTGCTTATTCGAAAGAAACAGCATTAGTGTAATAATGCAAGGGCAAAAACACAGTAAATGATATACATGGAGATGTTTTTGTGTTTGAAAATTGAGAACAACTTGTTTCTCAAACCTCTGTATAACTTTACTTTCCTCTTTGGTGTCAATAGATAGCCCTTTTGGTGATGTTACATAATTTTATATTATTTCCTTTCTGTGCCATGCCAACAGATAAAGTAATTTTTTTTGTTTTTAACAATAAAGTATATATTATGTATATTGCTACTATTTAATGCTGGCACTGACTTAATGTGCCTAATTTACCAATCAAGCTTTATCATAATCACATAAATTAACAAAAAAGTAACTAATTTCTCTATACTACTAGGAGGGCTAGGGTATGCTATTATCCGTGGTTGCTCTTGGAACTTATTACCTGCAGATAGGGTAATTCTACTGTATTAATGCTTATTTAGTAACGTAAAAAAGACGGAAATAGTAAGAAGTCTTTTGTCAAGGGCTTTTCGAATTGGGTCCAGGAAGTGAAGGATGGCCTGTTCAGTGGATTTATGTGGGGGGGGGGACCAAATTGGAAAGGATGTATAAGC
>QLNU02003225.1:6353192-6364669 GCA_006491805.2 Dysdera silvatica | reverse complement strand
AGGTTTTACGGCTCAAGGACTACAATGGTCATACTGCGTTGGGATTTTACAACGAAAAAGGCAAACTTTATTGGATGTCATCCTCAACTGAAATTTACTGATACAGTATTTCGTAGGTGTTGCGTAAAATCAGTCCAATTCAGTATATACAGATGCTCTGAAGTTATTCAGTAGTTTTGAACCAAGTGTATTATGAAGATAATAAGCAAGTGTAATGGCGTATTTCACAAAGTTTTTCAATGACCAGACACCCTCGAGCAAAAATATAAATATTATAAATTAGGGAAAGAACTATTTTCTGTGAACACTCACCATCCACACCCTGTCCCCATCCCCCCCTTTCTCTCTCATATAGAAAATTCCATTATTATTCCTGCAGCTGAAACATGCACATTCGAATCTTTGTATTGGGTTTGCCAAGTGACTAAGAAAATTACAATTTTAAAAACAAAAGAAATAAATTCCTACTCAGCAAATTAAAATTATGAGAAATGGAAAACAAATCAGCAGAAGATTTTGTTCCCACAATGCCAAGCCAAATAAAAATAATAACAAAATTATAAACTCACAACAAAAAAATACAGAATGTTTTTCTTTAGTGCTAGGATGGCTGATGTGCTTGCTTCGCAGCTAGGGGGTCTGAAAAACAAATAGAGAGAAAAAAAAAACGTTGAAGTACTCTGCGATGACACGTAGACAGGTGTACTATACAAGTATTATTTGTGCATATAAAAATATACTCAAAATTCTATCAAATTTAAGTGAATTTAGTTTCTTTCTGTGCAGTCTGTCTCACTGACTGAGAAACGAGATTAACGGAAAACATAAATTTGATTGTACTCCTATCGTAATAGGCTATTTCCTCAATAGAAGCATTTATTTCTTTTTCTAATTGCTGAAACCCTGTCATCTATTAGTTGAAGACAACATGTCATATGGCCCTGATGCAACAGTGTCATATGAAGATACAGCTGTTATATATATATGTATACCTATGTTTATATGTGTTCCCGTGTGGGTAACAGCATTTTATGTACATATCTTACATAGATGTCAGCTATGTTTCACGAGTCTGGTTGTTGTGTAGGAAAAGCTGGGTGTGGGTTAGTTTGTTTTGAGCAAAGTCTCTACAACAACGAAAATATCTGAGGTTTGGTCGAGAAATACAACGCTTATGTTCTCTCTTCTACGCAGGAAGAGATAAAAGATGTGCATCGCGAAATCACAACAACTACGACATCTCTATACAATGAGCAAAATGGTAGATATGTTTTGTAAGGCAGATCCAATAGTTAAGGAGGAACTGCAAATCATCGTGTGACCTGTTCATTAGCCGGTCACATCGTCTGAAGCCTTTCGGTAGACAGACTAGAATGGTGCTCCTCATTGTAGGAAAAGAGCCTGACCATATTAACTAAGCTCTAATACACTGTCGTCTCATATGTTCATACAGTTCAGTAGCTCTTGGCAGATCTCGTTATACTGGAGGCTGTCGCCAGAAATCCTCCTCATCTTCAGTCGTTTGTCATCGGGATGTGGGCCTTCGTACACTTCCAGCTCTATCTGAACGCCAGCAGGGTGTTCCACCGCCAAGCCCCGTTCCGATCGCTGCAACATCATGGAGAGCCCCTTCACAATGGGGTCCAACTGAAGCTGAATTTCCTGCAAGATATCTGCCTCACAAGTAATCGAGCGTTGCTTTTTCGGAAGTGGTACATGAACGCTTCCACTGGGAGTCTTATGGAGGGGATGCTCACGAAGGACAGACTTTTTGCTCCACCAAGCGGAAGGCTTTCCTGCCCATGGGTTAGGAGTTGGATCACTGACCGATGAATGCTGTCCCAATGCTGAGCGACCAAACTTCCTTCCGATGGGTGCTGAAACATGCCCAACGGGAGGAAACGTTTGCCGCAAATGTTTGGCATGAACATAGGATTGTCTGATGGACTGTTTTGTAGCCCATCTAAGCAGAGACTTGGAGCTTCCACAAGTGGCAAATTCCGAGACGATATCACGGTCCTCAGCTTCACGACTGCTTTGACGGGTGAAAGCCCGTCGAACGGGTCGAGTGAGAGGTTCCTCAACATCAACGGACAAAGGCAATTTTGTCGGTAGTGTGAGGCTCACAGTTTCACTCAGGGGAGGTTTTTGTAAAAATTCTACCGTCTTCACTCCATTGCCAAGGACATATGTCTCTACAAGATTCACAGGTGGTGGTGGTGGTGCAGATACCATCACGTGACCTGTTTCATCTGTGATGCTGATCTGAGGGAAAACTCGTTGCCTACATGTTGGTGACGCTCCAGGACTCTCTTCTTGGGAAAAAACAGTGAGCATAGTATCGCTCCCACCAGGTAAGGCATGTTCTGAAACATCTTCCTGAATCATATCAAGATTAGGAGGATAAACCGTAGGAGGAGGACTCGTACCGGAATGTTGACCAGTATACACACTGGTATAGTCTGGGAAGCTGTGAGAAGGAGACGTGCTGGAACTTGGTGGCGAAATGACGGTGGGTATGCAAGATGGCGAGGTATCACCAGGAAAGATGGGTGTAGTGACTGACGAGGTGGTCGGACTGCTACGATGGGGTGTGGAAAGAGCTTGTATTCTTTGGAATGCTTGAAGCGGACACTCGACTCCGGAATAAGTTGCAGTGACACCAGGCTGTTGCTGCTGCTGCTGTTGCAGATGCAGCTTTTGAAGATGCTGTGACAATGCTGATGAGGAACCTGCAGCTCCACTGGACTGTGCTTGGTGAATTGGGGAGCCAGCAATGGAAGGAGGAGAGGAGATTGAGGTCAGATAGCCAGAAGGTTGCAATAATCCCATCTGCTGCATATGCAAACAATGCTGACGTTGCATCTCTGCCGAAACTCTGGAATCAACAGCTCCGGAATGCAATTGCTGCAGAAAAATATAATACATTTTAAACATCTTACATTAATTTATTAGTAGCACTAAAAGTCAAACTAGAAAAATTGCACAAAAAAATTATTATTTTGGAAAATTGTAAATGGAATTCAGATAATTGCATACAATGTAAAAATAATTTTATGAAGTTTTATAAATAAACAGTTCAGTGTATATATAGGAAATACAGTTACACAGTTCCATGATAATGAAATTCAATTTTTCTTTCTGTATGCAGGTAATTTTGCATTTTTTCAAAATAAATTTTACCATATTCCCTCTTTTGTTATTTTCCTTTTAAAGTATTCTTGCCATTAATAAATCCTCAAAGCAGGGTGTCTACCCAAATTCTATTTCAAACTTCCCTGACTTTTCCAGGTTTCCAGACCAAATCTTAATCGATTTCCTGTCGCTAATTACAGTAAACAACACACAATGCACTAAAATTTGCCCAATCAAAGCAAGTTTCAAGGCCATGAAATCAATTAATGCAAACCCCAAAGCCATTTATAACTCAATTATAGTGAATTTACAAATTCAAAAGCTGTATTAAAAAGTGTATTTCTTTACACTAAAAACTTGCACTAATTAAATATTTACAGCAACATTTCCATTTGGCCCTTTTCAAGTTCATTATAAAAGAGTTTAACTATATAATCGCAAAGCTGATGCTTCATCTTCTATTTCATTTAAAATGTGTATGACTATATATAAGTCAAAGGTGATTGGTATGATCAAAATCCCATACAGATTAAATAATTTAGCTAAAAACACTTTCTTTTTTTCAATTTTTTGTTATACACTGAAGTGCCAGAAAAACTGGTACACCTACCTAATATCGTGTAGACAACTCCCTTCGCCCACACAGAAGTGCTGCAACATGGTGTAGCATGGATTCGACTAATGTCTGAAGGTATCCTGGAGACAATTCACACCAGGAATCCTGCAGGGCAGTCCACAAATCCATAGGAGTGCAAGGAGGTAGAGATCTCTTCTGAACAGCACGTTGCAAGGCATCCCAGATATGCTCGATAATGTTCATGTCTGGCGATTTAGGTGGCCAATGGAAGTGTCTAAAGTCAGAAGAGTGTTCCTGGAGCCACTCGGTAGCAACTCTCGATGTGTGGGGTGTCGCATTATCATGCTGAAATTGTCCAAGTCCGTCGGAATGCACAATGGACATGAATGGGTGTAGGTGATCGGACATGATGCTTACGTACCTGTCACCTGTCAGAGTTGTCTCTAGACGTATCAGGGGTCCCATATCACGCCAACTGCACACGCCCCATACCATCAGAGAAGCTCCACCAGCTTAAACAGTCCCTGTTGACATGTAGGGTCCATGGATTCATGAGGTTGTCTCCATACCCGTACACGTCCATCCGCCTGATGCAATTGGAAACGAGACTCGTCAGACCAGGCAACGTGTTTCCAGTCATCAACAGTCCAATGGCGGTGTTGGCGAGCCTATACGAGGTGTAAAGCTTTGTGCCGTGCAGTCAACAATGGTACACGAGTGGACCTTCGGCTCCGAAAGCCCATATCAATGATGGTTCGTTGAACAGTTCACACGCTGACACTTGTTGATGCCCCAGCATTGAAATCCGCGGCAATTTGAGGAAGTGTTGCACGTCTATCTCGTTTAACGATTCTCGTCAGTCGTCGAAGGTCCCGTTTTTTTCAAGGTCTTTTTCCGGCAGCACCGCTGTCGGAGATTTGATGTTTTACCGGATTCCTGATATTCACGGTATACCCGTGAAATGGTCGTACGCGAAAATCCAAATTTTGTCGCTATCTCGGAGATGCTATGTCCCATCTCTCTTGTGCCGACTATAACGCCACGTTCAAAATCACTTAAATCTTGATAACCTGCCATTGTAGCGGCAAGAACCGATCTAACAGCTTTGCCAGACATCTCTTGTCTTATATAGGCGCTGCCGACCGCATCGCGTTACGCTGATTGGTTGCAAAGCTCCGTTATTTGCATACGCACGCCTGTACCAGTTTTTCTGGCACTTCAGTATATATTTGGCAAACATTTTCTTTTAAAAGATACACAAGCTTAATAATTTTATATAAATTATATTAGTTTTGGTGCAAAATGGTAACTTTTGGAAGAAGTTTAGTCAAAAGTACAAGTTTTTCAGTAGGTAATGTGGTATGAAAAGCACAGTTCAGGAAAATTATTTTAATAAGTTATTTATTATAACAATGAATTTCAAATTTCCCTGACTTTTACAGTCAGAAAAAACTTCCCTGACTTTTTCAGGTATTCCAGATAAGTAGACACCCTGTAAAAGCTACCTTCTGACAATAAACTGATGAACTTAGTCCTTTCCTTCACTTGGCTCAAATTGCTCGCATTCATATTCAACATTAACATGCACAGGACTTGACAAATCAGGGACCATACTTGTCACACCTCAAGAAGAATAGAAACCTTGGAATCGAGTCAGTGGCATAATGGAAAATCTTGGAGTGGCATCAAGACTGGAAATGTGATGGTGTTAAGTTACAGTGTTCTGTTACATGTCTAGATGCGGCCTTAGATCACTCTGTCATTCTGATGCCTTTGTATCTTCGTGTTATTATCTATTCATACTTCATGAATCTAATGTGATCTCAATAATATTGCTGTATCGAACAAATCAAATTACAAGTGATTTACTAATTAGAGTGACTGCTAACTCTCAAATACTAATTGATCATATATATATAAGACGAATAGTGTATGGAAAAAAAAAGGGGAGGGGCGAGTTAGATGAGTAAGGTTGAATAGAATTAAGGTAAGAGAAAAGATTAATAGAAAATACAATATTCAAACATACATACAAATATATATATATGCCATATACACCTTCTATATAAATAAGGTACGTAATATGCTTCTTGCGGCAAGTGCGTCATCAGGGCCTTTTCTAGGACACCATGTTGCTTTGCTTTTCAAAAGGTATAGCCATAGTGGTAAATCAGATAAACCAGATGTACTTAGCGAGATAGTCCTGGGCGGATAGGGGTTTCTGGAGTGGATGGAGGTGGGTCTAGGGCTGCATGCTTATATTACGTTATCGGTATTGTGTGTGTGTATATCTATATTTGTATGTATATATATGTATATATTTTGAACAGTATTTTATATTGAATCTCTTCCTGCTTGCAGCAATTCTATTCAACCTTATTCAAGATCATGTTTGCATTTTCTTTATCTTATATATGTATTTGCTATTTTTCACTATAACTTATCCATTATATAGAAGCAGCTCAATGTGTGCTATACTTAGATAATTACACATTTATTTCTTCTTTATATTTTTCTTTATTGTTCTTTTCTCCAATTCTAAATTTACTATATTTAAATCAATATCAATCAATCTCTCTCTCTGTATATACATATATATACACACACACAAACACACCTTGCAGAAAGCATAAAAACCTTGACTAATATGGCGTAGGACCACCTTTGGCATTCAGAAGTGTTTGCAGTCTTCTTAGAATGAATAATAGAGATACTGTATAGTTTTAAGGGGAATATCATAGAATTCATTCTGCGAAATATTGTTTGGCGCAGTATAGCCCAGATGCTCTTGCGCCATAAAAAAGCCAAACAATCAATCAAGCAAAATATTGGCAAATGCCCTTAATGATAACTGAGGTGAATAGTGCGTTCGAATGTTTGTTTCCAACGCTGACCACAAGGTCTCAATAATATTGAGATTAGGTGATTGTGAAACTTCATCTCGAAGCTCAGAAAACCAGTCCCCGATGATGTCAGCTGTAGGAACAGGAGCTTTGTCGTCTTGATAAACAGCATTGACCATCAGAAAATGAACTTTGTACCATGGAATGGACCTAGTCACTCCAAATGGTCACATAGTCATTGGCAGTGATGTTACCTTGCAGGTTAAGGATAGGTCCACCAGAATACCATAATATGGTTGCCCATATCATGATGGAACCCCTGCCATGTTCCACTTTTGGTAGCAAACAATTTGGATTGTAAGCTTGGGATGGCACCCATCAGGTGTAAATTTGGACCGAAGTTAAAAATAGTGTAAAGCTTGACTTATCTGACTAAATGACCTTTGTCCATTGCTCCATAGTCCAGGTATGATTGTGGCACCACTATCTCCTCTTACAAGCATTTTGATCGTTAATGAGTGGTTTTGCAATGGCAGTTCATCCATAAATATCTTGCTTGTACAGTTCCTTTCACACGGTTTTGATGTTGATAGGGGGTTTGTGAGCACAGTGTTTGGCTCAGTAGTTGCTTTTGCAGCTGCACAGTGCGTTTGGTATTTTAGTGGACACCTGATATTTTTACGTAAATGCTAAAAAAAATACAAAAACTGCGAATTGGCTTTTGAAGAATGCCGAGACACCATAATGTCTTGTAGAAAAATAAATTTTATATCAATGTATCGTCACATAAATGGGGAAAATGCAAATTTATGTAACAAATGTTGTTTGTTAATTTAAGGGACACTATCATTCCTGACTAACAGATGGCAGTGCAGGCGCTAAAAAATTTGCATATTGTATTCTTTCGATGCGTAGGTTCGTATAAATACCCGTGTGAACAGGTTTGAGTCTGCGAAAACAGCGTTTGTAGTCATGTCAGAAAGGAAAATACTTACGGATTTCGAGAAAGAGGAAATTGTGGCTTTTAAACGAAATGGAAAATCCATTTTCAAAATTTGTCAGCTTATTCAGCGTCCAAGGAGTACTATAGGGGCCTTTTCAAAAAGAAACCCCAAAAGGATCCACTCGAAAAACGGGGAGCGAAGCTAAAACTGAGTAAAAGAGATAAGCGGAACATTAATAGAGAGGCCAGTAACACAGGAAAGTCTGCTGCAAAAGTCCGAAACGACCTTAGTTAGCTCCCAGTTAAATGTTGGACAGTATAGAATGTGCTCTCTAATTCCAAAAATTTATCTTTTCGGAAAAAAAAAGGCAAACCATCTCTCACCCAAGTTCACAAACAGGAACACTTAAACTAGGCTCGACGACACATGGAGTGGAACGATAAATGGTTGCAGGTACTTTTCACGGACGAAAAGAAATTCAACTTAGATGGTCCGGATGCTTTTCAACATTATTGGCACGATTTGCGGAAAGCGCCGCAATACTTTTCTCGTAGAGTTCAAGGAGGAGGGTTGATGACCATTTGTAGTGTCTTTGGCTACAACGGTACTACGCCTGGAGCTTTCATCGGCAGTCGTATGAATTCCACCTGCTATCAAGAATTTTTAAAAGAATATGCCCTCCCATATGCCTCATAAATATGTGGGGAAAACTGGATTTTGCAACAGGACAACGCACCGTGCCATGCATCTATCTCCACCAAAAGATGGATAAATTCAAAAAAGTTTAAAAGTATGATTTGGTCGACACGTAGTCCTGATTTAAATCCTATCGAAAACGTATGGGATTATATTGTTCGTCAAATATATGCAAATGGGAAGCAATTCACGTCGGTTAATGCCTTAAAGGACGCTATTGTGGAAACTTGGTATCAAATCGATCCTAAGTATTTACAAACATTGATAGAATCAATGGATTCACGTGTCTTTAAAGTTATATGCAAAAATGGAGCATCTATCATGTATTAATGTACATAAAACACTCCAATTTCAGTAAGTGTCCATTAAATTTTCAAACAAGATTGAAAGCCTCATCTTGATTTTGTTACATTTATGAATGATTTAATAAAGATTATTAATCTTCCACTTTGCAGAATACTGTTTTATTGTAGTATCTTTATTTTCATTTTCAAATTTGGCATTATTTCTCACGATAGTGCACTGTTATCAAGTGTCCACTAAAATACCAAACACACTGTATACTGCTAATTTTGCATCACATCTCAAAGCAATGTTTATCTGTCTCTGTCATTTAACACACATTTCCATCCACACTGATGTTTGTCAGATGCGGTTTTTCCAGTCTTACTGTACGCAGTCATCATCTTGGATACTGTACTTCATGATACACCAAAAATTTCCACTACCTTGGTTACAGAAGCATCCATCAAACAAACCCTAACGATTTGGCCATGATGTTATTCCATCAGCTCTGACACTCACAGAATGCCGTCTTGATGACAAATGATGTTTGCAATGTGAAGATGACTTCATATCGGCAATTGCATCACGTCAAACAGACAACACCATCTGTAAATTCCAATAGCAAATATGAATTAAGGCATGAATTTTGCAAGGTGTTTCCGTATTTTTGTTCATCCCCGTATACCCAAAGCAGAATGCACTAATTTTATATATTTTTGCTTTAAAAAAAATAAATCAGTCCGACAGATGTTTTCTACATTTCTATTAAAAAAGGAATTTACGTTTTATAGAATTTAAACATGTATATATATACATATATCTCCTGCAGAACATTTTTGATCAGCTGAAGGTATACGAGCCCCAAAGCAGAACATTCTGCTTTGGGGCTCGTATATATGTATTCAGAAATACAGTGTTGCCTCCTGTCAGGGAACCTCCAAATAAGGAACGGTACAATTCAAGGGACATTTGATTAACCTTGTCCCCAGTACCCTTTGAATAGGGACCTTAATGTGTCTACCTCCAAAGAAGGGACACCTCTATTTAAGGGTCGAAATGTCCGGTCCCGTGGGTGTTTCTTATTGAAAGTTGTGCTATGGGTCTCAGCCTGACACAACCACTGCCGTGGACAGTTGCACCCCACTAGCATACTATCACAATGTGCCTCCTATATTGCAAGTTCGCTGTAACCGTGTTAAACAACATTTCAATCACGTTACCTGCAACTGCTGATATTCCTGCAAGACCTGTTTGAAGCTATCGGCGCCACTCTGTGGTGAACAGAATGACTGGTTGTACAATCGGTCCAACTGATTACGATAGTAAGAAACAGGGGAGCATCCGTCGCTGGCCCGTCTCACCGGTGAATACCGTCCTGATGTAGACTGCATGGATACAACAGTATCCCTTAGGCTATCACGTCCTGGAAACACAAATGATCACTTAACTACATCATAAAAATATAAAAGATACCTTAAGATACATCTTAGAAACAAAAGCGGTCCGTTAAGCTGCAAAACCAAAATTTGATGTGTGTGTTAAACCACATCCTAAAAGTGAAAAGGAGTCTGATAAGCAGCACCTCAGAAATGTAAAGGGTTTGTGTTAGGCTACATCCTCCAAATAAATTGAATTTAAAAAAGATGAATGTGACACTATTCCTTAATACAAACAAGTGGCTTTGGATGTCCCAAACCTGAAGGACGAGTCATCTGAAAAATGTAACCAACATGCTTAGTTTGAACTCTAAACCATTATAAACTTAGTAAATGTCAAGCCTGGCACACAGTGTGCTCAAAAACCATAAGGCAACAACTGTCTACCAGAAATATTTCTCCAGTCGTTAAGTTGTTTGTTTGTTTGTTTTGTGGTTTTACGGCTCAAAGACTACAGTGGTCATGCTGCGTCGGAGTCGTTAAGTTGAAGACTGCGAGAATGGACTATGGCTAATTGCCATGGCAACAGACAGGTGTAGACTTTTTTTTTTTTTTTAATATCTTGCCAGGGCAGCATTAAAAGAACCTAAGTTTGACAGCCAATGCCACCCATGAAGGAAAGAGAATTGTACAATCGCCAATAATGATCAGTTATAATAGTTTCAATTATAAAATCTAACAATAATTCAAAAGAACAATTTAAAATATTATTATATAATACATATATTTTATATGAAGAGAAAAATATCGTTAATATAAAAGATCAAAGAGTGAGACAGGGTTGAAGAAAGATGCACACCTCCCCCACACAACAAAATCAACATACTGGACAAACACGTAGCGGTGGAGGGGAGTTCTCGTGCTAGATGGCCTGTATAGCGCTAGGCCATCATGAACATTGAAGTTCAATCTGATTTACGTTACGAATGCAAAGGCACTGAGCCATTAGATCATTTTGATGGTTTCTTTAATTTTATTCTAAATTAGTAGACATACGTGGTGTCACTTATTCTTTGAAAATCCTCAGAAGTATAGAGCAACAACAAGCTCCTGTTGCTTGCAGTTTGCTTTCTGCAGCAATAACAAACTACAGGCAATCAAAAATCACTTCCTCTCAACAGCAAGTGTAGGACTGTGTATTTCAATTATATACTAGAACATTGATTATCGAAATTGGGATTGGCCATGATCCAATAATCAAAGACAATACATTAAAAAACACTATAAATGTGGAATGAAATAAGAAAAGAGTTGAATAAACACATTGTATTTCGTTTCTTATTGAAAATACATACAATTTAATTAGTTACACGAATCCTAATACAGTGGGACCTTGATAACTCAAACCTGAGAACCCCAAGTTCTCGGCAAGTCAGTGATTCTCATTCCCTTTGACCCCTAATAACTGGAAAAAGAGATAAAATTAAGTTTATGAAGTTTATTAACCCCAAAGTTTAGGGTTAATGAGATTCCACTGAATTATCTTTGTGACAATGATTACAGTTACATTTTTTCACTGTCAAGAGCGTTTCTGATAACCAAGAGCTTGTTTGTTTGTTTG